>VXBO01007957.1:196811-405408 GCA_013400135.1 Rhinoptilus africanus
GGGAGGGGGTGTGCGGGCAAGGGCTGCCCTGCTCTGGTCACCTCGGCCACCATCTGCACCCTGCCGTCCCCATCCCTGTTCCCATCCCCGCGGAACTGACATCACTTGGGAGAGAAATGGCGTCACCCCCGAGCGCAGGGATAGAATCATGGAATCGCTGAGGTTGGAAGGGGAAGGGACCTTTAAGATCATCAGCTCCAACCATTAACCCACCCTGACAAAAACCCCTTCTAAACCATGTCCCTAAGTACCACATCTACCCTTTTCTTAAACACCTCCAGGGATGGGGAATCCACCACCTCCCTGGGCAGCCTGTTCCAATGTTTCATAACCCTTTCAGTGGAAAAATGTCAGATGGCCGACATCACCTCGCTCTCGTTGTCCCGAGGATGAGGTGTTTTCCCTCCTCACTGGGCAGGCAGGGGCAGAGGGACCGGCGGGGGCGGCGTGTCCCAGCCCGGCAGGAGCCGTGTGACACCCACCAGCCGCAGGGACACGCGGGGGCCAGGTCTCGGGCACCTCGGTGACGCACCTCAGCCTTATCAGAGCTCCTCACAAGGTCCGAGGCGCTCGGGCTCGTCTGGAGGAGGTTATTAATGTGCGAGGAAAGTCTTATCTCCCTTTCCCTTTCCCAGCCGGGCTGGTGAAGGCCGGCAAAGCCAGATCCGGCAGTGGGCAAGCCCGGGAGAGGAGGCAGGGCTGTAATTAGCTGCGAGGCCGTAATGAGGAACCCGTGAATACGGTTCATCTGTGGTGTTTCCATCTCTCAGCCCCATGCACTGCCGGTGGGGTGGCAGCAGCCGCATCCCGGTGAAATCGGGTGGCCTTGGCCAGCACGTGGTGGTGGGAAGCTCCTCCTGGAGCAGGGAGCGACGCCGCTTCCCTGCCTCACCACGCTCCGGGCTCTGCCCAGGGCTGAGGCACGAGGGTCCCCGGGCGCTGTGGGAGCTGTCGGCTGGTCCCCCCCAGCCGGGGTCAGAGGGCAGCCTCGTCAGTGCGGGGGGCCCTAACGAGCTGTCGCGGGGGGACGTGCAGCACCTTTGCTGGCCCTGACCTCGGGATGCCTGAGCGATGAGACAGGGTGCTGGGTGTTTTCACTGAGTGAAGCCTTATTCCCGCTGTGGGAATCCCCACTTTGCATGGGAGGGATTTGCCTGAACACGCCGGAGCTGCCTTTAGCTGGGCATCCTGGAGCCGACCAAGAGACTGAAGAGCCGGGGCCCTGCAGGGACCTACTGCCAGCAGCTGACAGGATGAATTTGGGAAGCAAATGCACTCAGAGATCAGGTTCTACCGTTCCTCCCGTGCCAGCCAGCCCTCAGCGCCCCGGGGCAAAGCTGGGAGCCACGGCCGGTGGAGAGGAGCAGTGCCGGCTGCGCCTGCAGCCCTTGTCCTTGGCACGTATAGAGTCATAGCATGGTTTGGTTTGGAGGGGACCTTAAAGATCATCTAGTTCCAACCCCCCTGCCATGGGCAGGGACACCTCCCACTAGACCAGGCTGCTCAGAGACCCATCCAGCCTGGCCTGGAACATTTCCAGGGATGGGGCTTCCACCAACTACTCTGTGCAACCTGTTCCAGTGCCTCACCATCCTCAGAATAAAGAATTTATTCCTAATATCTAATCTAAATCCACATTCTTTCAATTTAAAACCATTACCCCTCTTCCTATCACCACACTCCCTGATGAAGAATCCCTCCCCATCTTTCCTGTAGGCTTCCTTTAAGTACTGTGAGGCTGCTATAAGGTCTCCCTGGAGCTTATAGCAGGGACTGGAAGGAGCTGAGGGCTGGCTTACTGGGTTCATGGCTCCTTAAATGCCACCTCCTCCTCCAGCTTGTCATGAGCTGCTGGGATCTGAGAGGAGATGACATCCACCCTGAGGAGCTGACAAACAGGGGCATGAAGGGGTTTGGAGTGAAGGAGAAACCAGGCTGTGACATTTCACCAGAGGGAGGAAAAAATCCCAAACCATTCCCACAGCCTGGGAGACCTTCTGCCTCTGGACATCAGTTCCCTGCCACGTAGGGTGGCCAGGACGGTGGGGTGGCCATTGGGACTCCCAGTGCTAGCACAGGGCTCCTGGACACAGCCCTGTGTCCAAGCTCTGCCGATGGTTATAGCAAACGGCTTCCTGTGATATACCATCCTCCCTGCCTCCGTGGGGACGTGGCCAAGAAAGTCCCCTTGGTGCGAGGGGAAGGATGGGATGAGCTGAGTCCTGCCTGTGGGCTGGTAGTGTGAGGCTTGCGGGACAAGGGCAACCAAAAATGGCTCATCTTGGGGAGTGGGAATGTGTCTCCGAGCTCTGATTCACCACCCTGACTGCGGGGGAAACCACACTGTTCACTTTCTCCCTGCTCTGTGTACTCCTGCTAATAACATCCCACTTTATGTATGAGAAGATCCAGTTTTTCCTACTGGATGAGCGAAGGCAGCTGAAATCCAGCACGGCTGCGTGCCTGGATCTTATGGCAGAGAGATGAGGTGATAAAGGAGGGTGGGTCTGTCTCATTGGGAAGGTGGAAGATGTCTCCTTTCTCCTCGCATTCTTCTCTGGGATGATTTTGCTTTGGGATAATCACCTATCCTCAGTCGTAGGAAGGCTTGCAGGCTGGCTGGTGGACCTCCACCACCTCCTTCCATCCCATTGCAAAGCTTCTGCACTGCACAAGCACAGCCCCTGCTGGCAAAATGCATAAAGCAGATGGAGCAGAGGCTGCCTTCTCCTGGGAAAGGGATCTCCTGCTCCTCTTAGGATGCGCATGATGCTCCTCTGCATTGATCCAGCCTGCAGAGATACCTCGAAGTCTTTATTCTGGTTCTGGGGAGGAAGCAGAGGGGGTTAAGGAGTGGGGGAAGGGGGTGTTATAGTAGCAGCTCATCTTTGGGAAGCTTTTCTCATGCCACGTGAGCAAAGCCAGCTGCAAAGCTCTCCTCCTAGCCCAGTCTTGAGTTCGGGTGGTGCGGGACAACGTATGCCACAGCAGATCTGTTGCCAGCCTAAGACAAACAGGGTGACAAGCCCAGGGATGGGACCTGCGTGTCCCTGTGAAGCGGGTGGAGGCTGGAGTGGTGGCAGCTGCCAGGGAGCCTCCCTGCTTCACCGCCTCCTGCAGCCTGCCAGGATCTCCTGCTCCTCTGAGGTTGCTTGGGTGGATCATGACAGGGACAAGCTTTTTTCTGACGGCATTTCAGCCTTGCTTGAGGGTGGTGCCAGAGTTCTGGGTTCCTTGTGGTGAGTTAGACCTACACCCGCCCAAGCATCCCAAAAGCTATGGTCTGCTCCGTGGGTCTGGGTGGACCCAGTGTGGTCCCAATAGGGAAGTCAGATGGGTGAACCCAGTGAGATACCTCCACTTTTCATGCTCTCAAGCCCTCTGAAAGCAAATGCTGATACCCAGCTTTCCTCTGCCCAAGGGCCTCATTTGAGCAGAAAATCCCAAATTTGTACATTAGGTGGGGGAACACCTATCTCAGCAAGGCTTGGGTGAAATTTTCCCTTTTGGGATGAAAACTACTGAGGGGGCTGTGGGGAGAGACATCCTCTGGTTTCCAGCACAGCAGAGGTGATGGGAGGTGTAGATCCATAGTTTTGTCACTGCCTGATGACATGTGGCCCCCTGAAGCCCTCCCCAGCCACAGCGGGGATTTCACAGGGCTTGTCAAGGACTGATCCTTGGCTGAGGCCTCGATGAAATGAGGCAGAAGAAGGTGTGAGTGGTTCTCACAGCAGGACTCCTGTTTCACCTTCCCTTCTCGTCACTGGGACTGACCCTCTGGCTTCTTCCCTCAGGCTTTTTCCTGAGCCATGTTACCGGGTGAGGTCACGCTGCTGAGATCTCAGCCCTCAGCCCACCCATCAGTGGCAGAAGATGTGGTGTGGGCTAAAGTCTGCCAGCAGAAGTGGGCTTTGATCATCTTAGCACGTGTCAGCGTTAGAGAGGACATAAAGCCAGCCGAGTTGGACCACCCATCTCCATATTTTGTCTGCCCGTTCGAGGGGCCTTTCAGCTCCACCAGCCTGGCCAGGCCAATCGTGCAGGTGCTGTGGATGGGAGACCTGGTGGGTAGAGGAAGTGATCGATGCTTGCAGAGCATCCCCTTTTCTGGTCCCACCACCCATGGCATATTGCTGTCAGGTCCTGGACACCTCCTTGGTCAGAGGGTCCTCCTCCAGCTCCTTCGCTGGAAACAACCTCCCTCACTCTGCCCCCTTTTCCCTTTTTCATCCACCATGACCATTTGATCTCTCCGTTTCTTGTCTACCCTTCTCCCTCCTTTCACCCGACGTCTATGGGGTGGCCTTGCCAGCCGATCCAAAAGGGAGCGTGGCCAGCAAAGGACACTTGTTGGTGAACATCGGACATGTGCAGAGTGTGCCCATACCACCTCTGCCTCCGAAGCGGGATGTGGGGAACCTCCCTCCCTCCATCCCTGCTGCAGCAGCGTTGTTCAGCCGGTAGCACAGGCGTTGCTCCATGCTTGGGGTGCATGATTGCTTTCTCAGACCTCTTCTCCACCCCTTTCACGGTGTCAGAAGGACTTTGATTTTGCCCCTGATGTGGAGCGGGGTGAGGCAGGGTAGACTCTTCCTCTTCCTTGTAGCAGGGCGCGATTACCCGGGAGCTTTGACTCATGAATGACTTTGTGAGTCAAGGAACAAGGCTGCTTTTGCAGGGCTTGCCCAAGGGTGACCCACCTCCTCGTGACCCACCTCCTCAGTCCTTGCACCCACCCAGGGTGTTCTCGCTCTGAGCATCACGTCCAGCTTAACGAGCGGAACAGGTATTGCTCCTGGGTGGCAACCTGAACCCCACGGCTCTTCCTCTCTGTGGACGTGCTGTGGGGCTCAGCTGCCGCGCAGGATCCTGCCAGTCCAAATAGGAAAGGAGAATTTGGGTAGTCACCGTTCGCATCCAAGCTGGGAAGGAAATGGGGTCAGGGCCTGTTTTCAGGTGCTTGGAGGTGGTGTGGCACAGCCTGTGTCTGCATGGGTCCATCCTCCTCCTCCTCCTCTGCCCCAGACCATGGCAAAAACATTGGCAGGGAAAAATAAACAACGTGGACAGTTCTGGGCTGTGCTGTAAGCTTAAGCTGGGGGAGCCGTGGCTGTAGGGCTCAGAGCTACAGGAAGGGACTGATCCTGCCAGGAGTACCCAGTCCCTGGCAGTTTGGGATGTCCAGCATGGCCTGGAGCTGGGCTCAGCCCAGTCAGGATGGAAAGCCGATTGCCAAGGGTGTTTTCCTACCACTGAGGTCAGAAAAACTTTTCAAGTGCTGCCTTCTGGAGCAAGAACCTTTTGCTGGTGGATGCAGGCGGTTTCCTGAGAAATGAGGAAGCGCTTGGGAATTCCCGATAGGCAGCCAGATCTCCCTCACCCCACTAACACCACCGGGCTCTGCCTGCACCCTCCCCTCCTGCCGCCAGGAAAAAGACCGTCATCGAGTGCCTTTGTCCTGTGCAGGATCCAGCACCAGCGCAAGGATGGAAGGGCAAACAAAAGCCCACAAAGCTTCCACGATCACACCTCTACAGGGCAGGGCATCCAGGGCAGCTCCACATCCTTGCTGATGTATGGACCATGGAGGGATGAGGATTGGGAAGGATGAGGGGGAGGGATGTCTCTGTAAAGAAAAAAAAAAAGAATCTATAAATAGTAAATGAGAAAGTTCCCTAAATGGAGGTTGAACCGGTTTGCCTGGGACAGCGTGTGCATGGGCTGCACGGTGACTAACGCATGGAAAATGTGATGCTCCGCTGCATCGATGCTGCGGGCGACCCGCCACGTCCCTGTTGGGGATGGGGCATTTGCCAACAGGGACCAAGCTGAGAACTGCCACACTCGTTGCCTACAGAGACCAAACCAGAGCTGAGAGCTGAAGGAGGGGAACCAAATTCCACTTTATCCCTTAGGAATGCACCAAGCACGTCATTCCACCCTCAGAAGACACAGGCAGAGAAAGAAACTCACCGGGTCTTTGGTTGCAACCTCCACTCGTTCAACAAAATCCATTGAAACAGGAGAAAACGGGCAAGGGACACGCATGGAAGGTGGGAAAAGAGCTCCTCCTGGCTCAGAGCCACAGTATCAGTCCGCTGGCTGGGACCAAGGGGAGCTGCTCGGGAGGAATGCAAGGCGAAGGCCAAGCCAGGGTAATGCTTTCCACATTATATTCTCTCAGTTTCCGGCAATTTGCTGCTTCGGGACTTCCTGAGCCAGAGGTTGTATCCGTATCTTTCTGTTTAGCAGCACTTGATGGACTTGTGGAGGTGGGGTAATCGCAAGTGCAGTGTTTCCTTGGGAAAAAAAGTTCAAAAGTAAGTGAGCACTGGAGCAGGCACTTCTGTGCAGCTGTGGTTCAGCCCCAGGGCTGCTTTAAATATAATAAACGCCATGCCTACAGCGATGTAAAATCACCTTCCTCCTCTCTGCCGGGTGTAACATGGAGGACTCAGCAGGATTCAGCTGTGGGGCCAGTGGGTTTCCACATGAGGCTGCAATACAAAACATCTGGAGAACATCAGCCATAAAAGAGGCAGGAATGCTCCAAACTAGGAATGGGTCCAAACTGCCCTTCACAGACCCAGACAGTCCCCCCCCCACACGCACACACAGAGTCTCACCCTGAAGCTCTGCCAGGGCTTCAGTCAGGATTTTGCAAGAGGTGCATCCCATCCAGGAATGTTTGGGGTTTGCAGACGGGATCCATCCCAGACGCATTTTTGGGGCACGCTTGGTTGCGAGTCTATGTGGGTGCTGGAGTTTGCAGCTCCTGTGATCTGCCGCCTGCTCTGTCTCGCTGTCACCCCCCTGAATCTCCGCAGTTTCAGGGGTGTTACATCCCTCCAAGCAGCTTTGTTGGAAAGAGGTGGTGATTCCCACCTTAACAGGAGCGGCCACTTCCCTCTAACATGTTGATTTAGCTGTAAGGTGGAGTGATGGGCAAAAGTTTATCACCACCCTGGGAGTTTTGAGGGCAATTTGCTTTTTGGAGGTTTTTTTTTGGTGGAAATAGGGATCTTGCAATCAAAGCAGCAGTAGGTGAGCAGAGACCCCAGGGCAGCACCTTTATTAAATAGTGTCCCTTCCTCGTATTCTTGCGGTGATGCTTCAATTTGGGACCACACTTGATCAGCTAGGATTGATTTAAAATTAAGCTAGGAAAAGCCTTGCAGCAGCAGCCGCAGGGAGAGGGGCTCCTGAATAAAGCCAGGGACAACTTTGCATGGGGAATGGTCTCCCAGCTGGTGAAAATCAGAGGAGATACACTTGTGCGTGGAGGTGATGGGATGCTACCTGTGCCATGGTATTGGAAATAAGTCAGGATGCAGGCAGGCAGGGGTGCGGGATGTCCCCTGTCCCATGGCAGGTCAACAGGAGATGGGGATGGCTGCATTTGGGAGGAATTAGAGGGGAACTTATGCGATGGACAGCATCAAAGGTCTCTGGGTGTGGAGGGCCACCATCACAACATCCCGCAGAGGGGGTGACCAGAACTCTTGTGATTGCTTCATGCTTTTGGAGATGAGGACACTGAATTCAGGACTCGGCATGCTTTTAGGTGACCCTCCTGCCCCATGTGAAGGTCCTGCATGGAGAAAGCTCTAGGGAGCAAATGTGTGTGCAGAGCAAATTAACATCTCTATCTTGAACTAAATTAAAAAAAAAAAAAGAAAAATAAAGAGGAAAATAAATCTCCTGGAGCCTCTGCAAGAAATGTCAACGGCAGCCTCATTCTCATGGCTACTACTGGCCCCAAGCCGGAGGGGCAATTAACTTGCCGCTTCCATGTCTGCAAATATGTGGCAAAGTGGCCATCAAACCCCCGCTCTTGTGGTGCGCTGATGAGAGGCAGATACTGCTCCTCTGAAGTTGCCTTTCAGTCGGGAGTGAGGAAAGTCCCCACCCTTCGTACCGAATGCAGATTTACCTCTTGCAAGTACGGGCAGAGCCGTGACTCCTGATAGCATCGCACGCCAGTACACACAGGGAGCCGGCAGAGCCTTCCCGTGGAGCTGGATGAGCCTAGTCGGGAGCATGAGGAGAAGGAAATGCTGAATGCGTTACCAGCAGAGGCCTCCCAAAATGGTTCTTCTCTAATCCTTCCTCCAATGCTCACCCCTCCACGTGTATTTTTTTGTGGGAGTTGTGGGTCTTGGCCTTTCTCAGAAGTGTTTGCCTGGTGGTTATGGGTAATTTTGCCCCTGTTTATAGGAAAATACAGTCCCTGCCCTGAGCACCTCCCAGTGTGCAAAAAGGGAGATGAGGACTTGCTGGGCCAATGAATCCTGTTAACGGGTCATTTCTAACTGGTTTTTCTCTTGTTGAACCTCCTCCTCGTTGGACCTAGACACCAAAGAGTCCAGCGTTATGCTGGCATGATGAGATGGTCACCCCAACCAACTGAGTTTATCTTCTGGGTCTGACGTCATGCCCTGAGGGGAGTTTGCAGGTCACCAAAACAGGGTGACAAGGGACTTCCTGTGCCACCTGCGGGACAGCAGCTATGATACTCCTGCAAAGCCTCCCTGGCCCTGTCCAGCTGTGGAGAACAGATGCTTTTTTGGGACGTTGGCATCAGTGTCACACAGGGACTCAGAAATTTTCAGGATGGAGTGTGGTGTGCCAGTGGGGAGCAGCAGAGCTGGCTTTGCAACATGAACTCAGGGAGAGAAGCCCTGAGCCATGGGATACGATCCCAAGCGATCTCCCCTGAGCCATCCCAACCCTGTAACGGGAGAAGGTTCGCTCCTTGCCGGGGTTTAAATCTGCTCGTGAGGCGGTAAATCAGTATGCAATGACCCAGGTAGGAAGTAGAAAGGGTGGTAAGTGAGGAAGGGGAGGTGGTGCCCTCCATGGAAGCCCCAGTTAAGGTGGTTGTGCAAGAAGGGAGTAGATGGGGAGGTCGGCATCCCTCGTCCTGCACTGTCTGGGCCAAGAAAGCAAGAAAAAATGCAAGATCCTGGCAGCACACTGAAATCCTTCAATGCTTGCAAAGAAACAACCTCTGGGAGCTTCCTGGCCAAGCTGCATCCCCGTGCCTCAGTTTCCCCAGGTGTAAATTGTGGATGAAGAACCCTGAGGGGAATTTCTTTGCTCTTGGGCGGGCCTGGGGTTTCATCGATAGGGTGATGGGAGTGGGAAGCTCAAGGTGTTTTTCTCCACTCTGCTATGAAATCCTCCTCCAAACACCTCTCCAGAGGAAGAAATCCCAGCCCAGAAGCACCTTCACAAAGTGGAAGTCATGCCAAGAAAGGGTTTCATCTCTCCTCCCACCTTGGCATCGTGAGTGGCAGGTCTTGTAGGGCAGGTGTGGCACCAGGACTCTCTCTATAAACCCTCTCTGCATTTACCCTCAGGATAAAGGCGGAGACTGGAAGAACCAGGGCTCAGCAACTGGAGTAATTTCTGGGCGGAGGGAAACCCAGCACGCCACGTGTCCACCCCCGTGATGTTTCTGCCTGTCACCGGGCTAATTGGGTAGGAAAGGCTTCACCAGATCTCCTCTTCCTGGGCAGTGCTGGGAGCAGCCCAGATAAGCTGTACTTGTATGATGCTTGGTTCTGCCCCAGCAATGCTTATTTCTGAGCCACACAACATCCTGGAAATGAACTAATCCTCTTTTGAGAGCTGGGGAAACTGAGGCATGGCTCATTGGGGTGATCTGTTCTCCACAGAGGCATCCGGCTTTGTAATTTGTCCTCAAGTCACTGAGTAATGGTCTTTCACATTGTCTTTGGGAACAGAGGGAGAAAAGATCAGTTAAGTCCCATGGGAAAAGTGCGGGAAACCATCAGATGGAGAAGAGAGAGCAGGAGGCCCTGGAAAACATATTGCAGCTCCAAAAAAATTGGAGAGTTCAAGGTGAGAGCCTTGGCTTTAACTGGAGAGCAATATTACCTCTGCAGAGCAGGGCTAAGAGACCTGCAGCTTAACACAAAGTTGTCCCAAGGCCTTGGGAGAGGCCCGTCTTGCTGGGTTGACCCAGAAAATTTGGAACGTGTCCTCAGACGTTTGAAGCCCACGTTGGTTGGGGCAGTCACATTGGGTAACCTTGCTCAGTACTTGGCCAAAATCCAGTGTGAACCTGGGTGCTGCAGCAGAGCCATCCTCCTTGGGGGGCTTCGGGAGGTGCTCTTCACCAGCTGTCCCACCAGCCCCAGGGAGAGCCAGGAGAGCTCATTGTGCCCTTCCAGCCAAGGGCTTTGCCATGGAGTAGCAGGAGTTTTTAAGATGAGCGTCTCTGGGATTATTTATGGTCAATGGAGAGGACCGGTCCCATGGAGGAGACACCTGCCTCCATTCACGTAGCTGATGCCCCATTTTGCGAACAGCTGAGGAGCACTTGACCTGGGCAGTGCTTCATACGCCTCTTGGCTGAACGCCTTTCCCATAAAACTGGGGTGCATCACATCCAGCTGGCAAGCCGGTAAGGAGCTTTGACTCAGCTGGACTTGGCTCTGGGTCTGCAGCTTCAGGCTGTCCCCTGTGAAAATCTACTCTCCTCACTGGAAGGAATTTGCTTGGATGAACCTCAGGTCTTTGCTGTATCTTTTTATAACTCTGTGGGGTGGAGAAAGCTGAGACACCATGTGCAAATCCCCACTGCAGTGAAATGAGGCCCAGGTGCTTGGTTAGATGGTCCGTATGAGGGTGGCAGGGGACATGGAGCTGAGGTCCACCTCTGAAGGCACCACAGGGTGGGAGTTCAGCAGTGGTGATCCGTACTGCTTCTGCTATCACCTGCCCCTTTTTTTGGAGAAGGACAACCTCTTCCCATGGGCCAGCAGCTCCCTCCATCCCTTCTGTGCCTGTGCCAGGTTGAAGGCCACTGGCATGGCCACGAGGAGGGAGGAGGGGAGCGGGGAGCTGGAATTTGGAGGATCTATTTCCATCCCTGCCCTTAATGCAACGTGGAGCCCTGGGAACCCCGGGGTGTTATGCAACCACTTGATATCGAAGCACTGATGTCAGAGGCTTTAATTAACAGCAGGAAAGTGTTCTGGTGATGCTGAGGGCGGATGCTGTGCCACCAGGTCCCCCTTCTCAGGGGTGGGATGTGACCTGAAAAAGGCGAGGTATCACCGTGCCCCTTCCTCCCCTGAAAGCACCCAATGGCTGATGCAGATGGCCAAAGCAACATGTCCCTGATGCGTGGGGTGCCCTGGGGAACTTGGAGAACTGTATTCTTTTTTTTGTTTTTACCCAGCCTCCTGAGGTTTGTCTCAAGGATTCCCAGAGCCAGTGGTGGGGTTTTGCATTTCATGGGCGACACCACATTCAGCAGGGTGGAGAAAGGGGCCAACAGGACCCGCCTGAAGTTCAACAAAAGCAAATGCCACATCCTAAGACAGGCTTGGTGCCTGCAGAGCAGTATCTGGGACCACCGCAAGACCACATCTGGAGACTGTGTCTCATTTTGAGCTCTGCAGTCCAAGAGAGATCTTGGTGTACTGGGGCTAGCCCAGCAAATCCACCAGGCTGAGATATGTTCAGGGTAGCCATATCTGTCTTCTTGGTGGGAGGGAAGAGGAAACCACAACTGTCCCTGAATGAATAAGGCGCACACAGCCTCAAGCTTGATCACACTCGTAACTGTGATCTTATTTTGAAACAAATGACAATGTTTTATTCCCCAACGAGTCCTTGTTCAAAAGTAATACAGCTAGTCTCATTCTGCACCTCAGCTTGCCTTTTATGCTTCCTTGTGAGGGGGAATATTTCTTCAAGCTGTGGCTCAGACAGGACATTTTTGGCATAATCAGGCTTTTACTTTGGCATTTGCCATTCCCAGACATTAGTTTGCCTTGAAAGTCCCCTATAAAGCATGCTGGGGGGATGCTGGAGTCGAGGTGCTGGGCTGCCTCTATCTCCTCAGCTCGTGAGGCTCCTCACTTTCTGCTGGAAATCACAGCCCCATGGAGAGCCCAGAGGGTCATTCCTCTGCTCAAACCATCTGATGGTGGATGCAAGAAAGCAATGGAGGTGGCAGGGACTCTCTGATGATGCAGCTCTGACCATCCTGTGGACAAAAAACCTGCGGGGCGACACGCAGTAACATCTGGAAATGCACAAGGTAACTCGGCAAAACACACACCCACCCATGTCCCAAGGGGACCGGGGAGCACATGTGGGCGGATCCCCTGTAAAATCTCAATTACCAGTCTCCAAAGGGGCTGCCTTTGCTTGGGAGGTGAAGCTGAAGGCTGAGGATTTTCAGTTTGTGAATTGGATTTGAATGATGCAGGATAGGTGGTTTTGGCAGCCTTGGCACTGATGCGATCACCCGTACAGCCGGTTTCCAAAGCCGGGTCTCTGTGCTTTCCAGCGTGTGTCGGGTGGCCTAGGACATTGCCATCCTCTAGTGGCTATATCCAGAAGCACAGCAGTGCTGGTGGAGTGGAAGTGTCTCCAGAGCTGCAAGTGCCGTGCAGGGCATGTGGCTGTTCTCTGGGGACGTGCGAGCAAGGGGTCGGGAGGACCTCCATGGCTGCTTCCCTTTCCCCTTCCTCCATCAAAAGTAAAGGTCAGGGGAAGCTCTTCTTGCCCGAAAAGGGCTCAGTGTCCACTACCACTAGGCTTTGGAAACCTGAAAACTCTGCTTTGCTGGCAGTGCTTTGCTCAGGGACTGACTCTTTGCCCTGGTCTGTGCTGATCGGACAAACAGAGCTGTTGCATTACCTGCTGTGAAGACAACAGGGCTGCCCTGCTGAATTTTCCAGTATATTTGCCCCATCATCATCTGCACAGACTCTGGAGAGGGAGCCAAAGCCAGGCTTTGCTGCAGGCTAGTCCATGTACAAGTCCTCAGGTCCAGACTGACATCTGCAGCCGACAGCAAGCTCTCCCATGGGCTACATGTCTTGAGTCTGGCTCTCCAAGGAGGGGTGGATTTGGAGGCCAGTTACTAACTCTGTTCATCCAGATAAATTCCTGTGGACTATCTGGAATGAGGAGCTGTGTTAGATATGAGTGTGAGATCCTTCTCTTTGGGAAATTTTGGCCATTTGTAGGTTGTGGTCTTGGCGCCTCTCCCCCCTTACTTCAGCCCCATCTTAAAAGTGTTCTTGACTTGAACCTACTACTTGGACCTACAACCGTGTGGAGGTTGTGCAGTGTTGGGGAGGGCAGAAAAGAACTTTCTTTCCCCTTTCCCAGCAGGAGAAAGTGTGCTGGGAGCTGTTCCAGGGACAAGGAGTTGCTTAGTGAGGGGTATAGGACCCGTGAGGAGGTCCCAGGCTGGAAGTCCTGTGGACCAGGAGACAGGGTCACTGCAGGGTCACAACATGACCTGTCTGAGCTGCATGTGAGGTTAGCATCAGTCCAAGGCACAGGGAGATGGTTTGTGTAGGAGGTGGAAGAGGGGGAGATGGGGAGGTAAAAGGGGTGACTTCAGCATCCCTGTGTAGATGTATCCATCATGTTTGAAGGACCCATGTTGGGCCTTCAAGAGTGGTGGTAGGAGACCTCACTACCTCCATTCACCAGGTGGCCTGAGAAACCAGTTGGAGGGCTACAAGCCATTGTCTGGCTCTGGAAGGACCACTTGCTTGTCCTGCTGCAGAAACAGATGATGGCCACACTGGGGAAACCCCGGACTTCGCAGGAGTGATGGACCAGTGACCATTGCAACCAGAAGTCCAGCTTTGTCTTTGGCAAAGCCAGGGTTTTACCAGATCAGAGCTCTGGGTCTTTCCCCGTGCCTTGTGCCAGGCTGCATGTCATGGACGGAACACGTGGTGGGAAGCATCTCTGGAGGGTCACATCTGGGGGTGAGTGGAGCTAGTGGCTGTTTGGGTTCAGTAGTCAGAGCCATGCTCTGCAGAGGAGACCAGGCAATTCTGTGCAGTGATGGGAGGGAGAGTGGAGAGAGCAAGTGGCAGAAAAGAGAGTTCCACAGAAGGGAGCTTTAAAGGAAATTTTTAATTTTTTTAAAAGTACCCAAAATGGGACTAGGCCCTGAGCCAAATCTCATCAAACCCTGGTGGGAACATGAGCGTCATAGGACCTGCAATGTGGCTGGCAAAGGACATTTGCTTTGAATCTTGACAGCCCCATTTCCTCTGCCTTCCTTCCTCTCCCAGACACGGTCTCTTCTCACCGCAGGATTTCCTGCAGCGATGGACGCAGCTGTCCCAGCTATGACAGACCTCCCCTCTGCTTAGGCCCTGATGGAGAGGGATATGGGAATCAGGGGGAAAAAGGGATGGGGGATTGACCATGCCCCCCTGCAGGCAATGATCATGCCCAGAGCTGTCATTCCATCTTCTGCTTCCTTGGTGGGAGACGCATGTTGCTGGATTTACTTCAGATGTGCGTTTGGGGATGCAGACCCTACTTCTCTATCACCCCCCTGTCCAAGAATTCAAAGGTTTGAAATTTCACCCAGTTCTTGAAGTTTGATGCAAACTTTAAATATAGCTTGAAAATGTAGTGGAAATCTTATCTCGGCACCAGAAACTGTCTTTCGTTGCATTGTGTCTTACACAAAGTGATCTTGGTCCTTGAAAGGACAGCTTAGGAACCAAAGTAATAATAGCAAGTAATGAAGAAATTATGATAGAAATTAATTAAGAACACTACACCAGGGATAAAGATGACATTGTCTGTTGACTGGTGCTTTTTCTTAGTGCACTGAGCCGTGTGAGTGTTCACAAGAATACTGTGTGAATACACCTTCATGCAAGAAAAATGTCTCGTTCCTTCAGCTGCACAGGGAAGGCTGAAAAGATAGGACCTAATGGTCCAAAAGCTAGAAGATGGACTCAAAAAAAAAGCCCAAATGAGACACTTGAACAATCCAAGAATTCCTGAGTCAATGTCCCTGAGGTCTAACTGTGTTGGTCTGTCTGTCCTGCTGATCCAAAATGAAATGTGAATGTTCTTGTCCAAAGCAGATTTTCTTATTGTTCGCAGCTTTTGCTGTATCTGCAGTTGTGATGGTTTGTGGTTACGATGGAAATCTGCTACCCTCCAGCTGTCTGTCGCTGGATTACAGTCGCAAGCTGCCTTTCTCACTGGAGCACCAGCTCTAGTCTGAGCAAGCCCAGAGCTCTGCAATGATGTTTCCACATGTTTCCAAAGCCGGAGCTGGCTGGAAACCCCAGGTCAGCCTGTGCAATTTGGGACTGCATCCTGGTGAGGCTTTTGGTGGTCTTAACACGTACTGGGGGCTTGTGGGTCATAAGCCTGCTTTTGCCAGTGCAAAGAGGACTACTTTGTGCCTTTGGAGCAAGCTGCTCATGTAGAACTTTGTGCAGTGTTGAATTAATTTGGTACTACTGTCCCCTTGCTAGATCCCAAAACATCCCTCTTCTTTCAGGAAGAGACTTGTCTTCTGCTGAAAGATGCCATCTTCCATGGTCCAAGCATTGAAACGCCATGTGTGATTTCCCCGTGATTCCACATGCAGCTCAGAGAAAGCTTCACCTCTGGGCAGACTGGTCCTCCAGGAGCTGCTCACTGTCTTGAGGTGGCCAAGGGCTCCTGCAGATATTTTTGGAAAACTCTGAAATGGATTAGTTTGCATCCCCACCCTTTCTCCCAGTGAGGTAACAACTGATGACACCAGTACCACAGGCCATGAGGCAGCTGTGAAGGGCAGCGTATGTCTGAAGTATGTCTGATGCTCATGGAGAAGAGGCTGAGGGGACCTCCTCTGACCGTGGTTGTGCTCGTAGGGCTTTATCTGGAGGCCGTGAAGAGTAGCCTGCCATTTGTACTGAATGGGGAATGGGCTTCTCTGTTTTTTTACCATTGTTCCATCCATCCATCCATCCAAACTCACTCCCTTTTTGTGCCCCAGAGCAGCTCTATGTCAGTGGCCAGTAAGGTGCTGCCCATCTAAAGGGAAAGCTGGTATCTATCATTAGCATGCTCCTTGTTCCCTATTGTTATAAAACTTTGCCTTTATTTACTGGTAACTATGCCAGACTCTACTTTTCCTCCAGGCTGGCTGGCTGCCTCCAGGCTGAAATGTGTTTGGAAAGTTTCAGCTAAAATAGTTCAGCATTTTGCAAGAATGAGAGTAGGAGTAAAAAATGTTTTGACCCTGTTGGGTGGGGAGGGAAGCTTCCAGCTGTTTTCTGCAGCCATTTCGTTCCTTATGCATCGAAGGGGGCCCTGAAGGTTGGAGAAGGGGAAGGTCCTCGCATTCACTGTACCAGCAGTACTTCCCAAGGATGGGGTTCTGTCCTTGAGCAGATCAGATCCTTAGCTGGCAGCAAACGTGCCTCTGTTAGCCATGTGCCTGTTCCAGTCTCCTCCTGGCATAACAAGGCTGCTCCATACTGCAGATCAGGGAAAAAGGAGAAGGAGCTCTACGCAGCCGCCCTGACGCTCTTTACATCTTCCTGAAATTCCTTTTCAGTCCCAGAGAATTTTGTAATATGTACATTTTATGGACCCAGGGCTCCCTTCCTCCCTGAGGTTCAATCCAGTAGAGGTAACGTTGTTCTCTGAGGCAATGCCCTGGGGCACCTGGGACATCCCCTGGGGCTGGTAGATTTAGCAGAGGACCTCTAAGAGAGTGGGGCTGGGAGAGCATCTGGAGGCAGGTCGGATATCCTAATCCTAATCTTAGGTGGGATCTATTGGGTACCAAGCCCTGACGTCCTAATATGTCTCTTATAGTGGTAGGATTGGACTGTAATGCTGTGCCAGGATGAATACAGAGCCTGTGACCCTCACTAGAGCATCTGGTTCTTCATTTTATCTCCTCTTTTACTCTATGAAAACATTTTTCGTCCCATGCTGGTACAGCTCAGCTATGCGATGGCACCTCTGCTACGTAGGGAAAGTCTCAATGTGATTGTCCAGCTTGCTTTTCCCCAAGATATGCGTTGATTCAGCCAGTACATTTTAAAAGAGTAATGAGGCATGGTCTTTCTTTGCTGGAACTGACCCCCAAAACATGAACACTTAAAATCCACCCCACTACTACCTTTGGGGAAATAAGGCAGAGGCTGCCCACCAGAGATGTCACTGAGAAACCCTCGATCCCCTTTTCTTCCTTCACCCTGAGCTGAGAGGCAGATGGGGCTCCTAAAGAGTCTGTGTCTTAGTTAAACTTGACTTTGGCATTGCTTTGCCATAGGACAATGGCTCTTCCTTACTATGCTCTCTCCCATAGCATGGGTCTGTGTTTATATGGAGAGTTGGAAGAGGAAAAGCTGGACTTGTTCCAGCCTCTTTGCTCTCAGATGTGAGGTTTGGGGCTATCCATGCTATAGTTCTCTACCAACATGCCTAGAGGGGGTTTGTGCTTTCCCAGACCTTGACTGGAGGGAACCAGGATCATGTTGCTACACTGCTCACAAAACTCTTAATTAAATTTTCTCTATAATTATTTCTGCATAGGTGAACCTTGCCTTTTCTTTTAGCTGAACAGCTGTTCCTGGTGGCTTTAGTGGCACATAGGAGAGGGTCCGAAGCACGTCAGAAGTGGGTTGCCCACAGAGGTGGTAGATGCCCCATCTCTGGGAACATTCAAGGTCAGGTTGGACAGGGCCTTGAGCAACCTGATGTAGTTGAAGATGTCCCTGCTTATTGCAGCGTTGTTGGACTAGACAACCTGTAAAGGTCCCTTCCAACCCAAACCATGCCGTGATTCTATGATTCTATGAATTCACCATGCTGCTGTCTTCGCACGGTGCTGCGAGTCGCACAGGGACAGTGGAGGACAAGGAAAAGGCTGAGATGTGCTGTGGCCATCCCTTTCTGCTCCTCTGTCACAGAACCTCTTGTGTGGCACTTTTTGGTTGACCTTAAGCGGCTGTCCCTACACCCTCCATCACGAGGGGCTCATGCTCTGCTGCAGGGCGTGCAGGCAGCTGTGCAAATAACCGAGTTTTGCCTTCAGCTTACACTGTAAAATCAAAGGGAATTTTGGGCTGAGTCAAACAAAGTAAATAAACAGAAGAACCCCCTCCACTGAAAACAGAGACTGGAAAAAAATAAAAAAAGGAAATCTGACCCCAAACAAAAGAGTTGTTTTGCTTTTGTTTCTAGCCTTAATTCTGTTTTGATTTAGTACTGCTGGTGTGAATAAGCTGTGGCAGATGTTGACTTTTCTGAACACCCCCTCCAACTTTTGCATATTTTTTTTCTTTTGTTTTCATCTTGCCAAATTCCTGAGCTCTTCTGGCCACTTAAATCCACACTTTTCAGTGGAAAAGGCAGTATGAGCCAGACACCATCACTTACTCACGTAGGACACTGGTGGAGGCACAGACTCTTAGTGTTGCTTCAGCTCTTGTTGTCCAGATGCTGCTCTGGAAGGGTGTGCATGTCCCTTTGGTCCTCTGCCATATCAGCCAGCCCCTTGCAGATGGTGGCCTGAGCTTCCCCATGGCCCAGGGGTCCCCAGTGTGCAGTCGCATCCCACACCAGAACCTGCTGGGACTGCAATTCATGTTCTCGATTCCTCCTATTTTGGTACTCCATGAAGTGACACTTGTCACAAGGCCTAAGGACCAACCTCCTCCTTGATGAAAGAGGGCTTGAGGGTAGGATGAAATGGTGTTTTACAATGACATTTCTGTGTTGCAGGATAATAAATACACCCGGGATAATAAATACACCCGGTACACCCTTGCTAATTTATAATAAGGTCTGGGAAAAAAACATGGTAATTTTAGTTTTGCAGCTGACGTGAAGGAAGGTAGGAAGAGGATTTGGGAACAAGAGTGATCTTCTGAAGTCCTGGCCATGGCATTTGGCCTAATATTAATTAGGACTGGGTCTTCCTTTGGCAAGAGGAACAAAATCCTTACAACAGACTTGGTTTGACTCAGACTTGGCTGAGATGTGGATCTTGGGTTTTTTTGGGAAATGAATGATTGTGAGGGTCCTTCAGGTTCTCTTTGTTCTCTGCCTCTCTGCCCTTCTTCACCATCTCTTTCCAGAGCACCTTGTGAGAGCTGAGTCATTAAGCTTTATAATATCTAGATGTCAACGCAAAGGTGATTATTGCACCTTGGCTGCTGAAAGGCAGCACATCTGAGAGGTGACATCTGAGCACACAGCTGTGCTCCACACCACTGTGCCATATTTCAGCTGTTGCACAACCTTTGGAAATAGTAGCAGGATCTGAAAGAGGCTGGAGGTAATTGTATTTTGGAAAGGTACCAGGGGTTCACGGTATGACATGCTCCACAACAAAAATGCTGGAGGGTCACTAATAGCGAAGAGGTGACAGGACCTTGGCTTGATTTACCATGGAAGGCAGGATCTCCATCAGCCTAGTAACTTCGTTTTGCTACTCCAAGATGGCTAGGGTCCAGAGCACATCACCTGTAAGGAAAGGCTGAAGGCATTAAAGGGTAGCTACAAAGACCATTTTCCACCCTGTGGGCTCTCACCAACCTGTGCCCAACCCCAGATTCTGCTGGGCCCTCTGGAGCTTTGAGTAAATTCCAATCCAGACATGGATATCCATTTTTTTCTCTCTTGGCATCTTCAATATGATATGTCAGTTAGACTGGATTATCACTGTAGGTAGCTTCCAACTGAAATATTCAATTCTATTAATTTCTGATAGTCAGGTAGAAAGGTGCTGGCAGTTTATGACATCTGCAGGCAGGTCTGAGCGTTTTCCTTGGACCACATCCAGGTTCCAAATCCCCTGCCTGCTGGCAGCTCTAGCCCTAGCCCAGGAATTTGCACCTTTCAGCTCTTTCTCTACACCACGTCACACCACCAGCTCTGTTGGCCAGGAGAGGGTAGGAGAAGATGCTTTCTACTGGTGTTTTCTGAGCCAGAAGAAGAGACAGAATACATGGACACTTTCTGGTCCTGGGTGGTTTATCCAGGTTTGTACAAATTATTTGAGTTCTCTGGCTTTGCATTTAAGAGGTGCTCTGGAATGCTGATATTGACAGGGAAAAAGCCAACATAATGGCGTTCATTCTGCTGCCACTGAGTGCTCACCATAACCCATAAGCTCAAGGTCTTTAGGTGCAGGGTATGATGGCAGTGCACCAGGGATAGGAGGGAGCTGGAGAAGGCCCATTGCTGGTGGCCTCTTCCTCCCTCCAGCTCTGCTCTCCCTGAGCTGCCCCATCATGCTTCAGGCTTAGCAGAATAAAAGCAATGGGAAATGTGGGAAAAGAGTAGGATGGCAGCAGCTGAGTAGAAGGGCTGCAGTTATGTGAAGCAATCTGGTGGAAAGGCTGAAAGCAAAACTAAGTGTGGAGAGGACCCCGCCAGCACACCCAGCTGCCTGCCAGTCAGAAATGTAAGGTGTGGGGCAAGGAGGGGATGGGAAACAGGCACCAGTCCATTGGATATAGCTCTGACAGAGAGGGAAACTGAGGCAAGGTGCACTAACTTGCTGGGTGGTTTTTGCTGGGTGTTCTGCTTCTTCTGCAAAGTATTGCTTGGTCAGGGTGTTCCCAGGGAAAGGTCCCTCCCAGGCTTTGGGCTGGGGCTTGCTGCAAGGCTTATCAGGAATCCACAGGGATTTAAATAAATCCCATGTGCTCCAACAGGAGCAGGGTAAGCAATTTCACAGCTCTGTGAGCCGTTCTCAGCGGGAACTGAACAAGGTAGACATTGCATAATTTGCTTTCCGGGGTCTCTCTTTGGGCAAAAGCACAAAGGTTTGGGGCAGCGGGAGCAGGTAGCACTTCACCTGCAGAAGAAAACGACCCAGACGCAAGGTTGAGATTTTTCTTTCATGCAACTGGATCAGAGTATGCCCTCACAGCCCAAGTATATCTGGGCTCTTGTTCCATGCTGCCGGGTAAACAGGATGTTGATATAATTAGCTTTCCTGTCATCAACCCTATAGTAGCTGTAGAGTGGAAAAAACCCTCTTGGCAGTGCTGGGCCATTTCGTTATGGAAAGATCCAGTGTCTGATTTCAGCCCCCTCATTCTAGCTCCTTCCAAGCTGCAGGTGGGAGGTCCCAGAGGTCTCCTGATTCACCTCTTTAACACTTTGCCTTCCTCCCCATCTCCGTTTGAACCCACGAGGTGGGGGAAAAGACACTTTGAACTTGGCACAGGGAAAAATAATAAGCTTGGGATGTGACTTCTGAGAAGGCGGCTTTGGGCTGTACTGGGCTTCCTATGGAGAGCATCTCTGCCATGTGATGAGCTGCCTCCAGCCTCTGCTGTTGCGGGAGAGAATGTGGATGCTTGTGGGACAGAAGAGGAGACCCATGCACCCACTGCTAAGGATTTATATGGGGATGTAGGGATGGTGGGAATAAGGGGCCCTGCAAATATCCCTGATCTGGGAAGGAAACGGCTGAGCTTTGAATCCTTCTCTCAGGGAGGTAAAAAACCCCAATCTATTGGAACAACAACTACTGCAAATGCAACAAGAATCATTAAATTTGAAATAAAACATCAAAACTGAACCAAAAAACATCCCCTCAAAAAGCCTGCATTTTAGGAGGATGCAAAACAGGATATTTGCAGAATATCAAACCTTCCCCTACCCCCCTGAGCTGGGAAAGGCAATGTGTCCTGCCGAGATACGTATCTATACATTCTGTAATTTTTCTGGGGAAGGAAGACAGGTCTGTCCAAATATTCCTGACTGGATGAAGCCTGGAGGCAGGGGGCAGAGCTCTATGCCAGGAAGGGTTGCAGAGGCGTGGGTAGGTGCGCACGGCTTCCCAGTTATGTCCTTGGCTTGTGACTAGACTAGGGTGGGGAAGACGAAAAACCGAGCAGGATGAAAATGCCTGGGTGGCGCAAAAAGTCCTTTTGGGCCAGGAAGAAGTGTCACAACCCTTGACATGAGATTGAGTGAAAGCTGGTTGGTTTTAAGCCCTGTAGGGCTTTACTTGCATGGCAAGCACGGTACAGTGGGGAAAGGGCTGATGTGAGCCAGGATCTTGACTAGATGTGGAGTGAGGAGGCTGGGACCTTGGCTGGGCTCTGAGGTCGCCCAGTTTCTGTACAGAGATTGGGTTTCAAAAGATTTACTGCCCTCAGATTTGCTCCTTTCACGTCTTCTCCTTGTGGGAGCACCACATGGCTGTAAGCGTGATGATGTGTCTTGCCTGGGCAGGGATGTGCTGCACTGCCATGCTGCACATTTCTTCCTGGGCAGTGACATCTTCACAAGGGGAACCAAAGCACTAAATTGATGAAACTCTCAGCCCGTCTGCACTGGTATGGAAGGGGGGTCTTGCTCACGCCCATGCTCAGCCATCTTCCCCTTTGCTGGCATGTAAATGTGCTGTTAGGCCAAACTTCAGCCAAGCTCTGGGTCCCCCAGACCTTGGTGCACTAATAGTGTCCAAGGTCCTGCTCATCCGGGCCGTAGGGCAGAGGCTGAAGCCAGAGTGGGTGACGGATGCAGCCTGTCCATAGGGGCTGTCCTGGCCTCAGTCCACCCACAGAACGATGGAAATTGTGTGGGTTGTGCTTTCTGTCCCTGGGAGTCTGCCTTGGGCTTGCTTTTGTCCTGCAGCTTGGGCAGAGCCTTGTCTGTAGCTCAGCTCTGCCACAAGTCCTGCCCTTTCTCGAAACACAAGGAGCCAGTTGACCTTGACAACTCGGTGCTCTCTCTCTTTATTTTCCTTGCAGAGACATCCCTCAGGGTTTTCCCAAGCTAGATCAAAACCAGAGAGCCCTTGGATTACAAAACAGAGACAGTCACATCTTTTTCCTACGCTATTTTCCTACTCCCTCTCCTACCAGCTCTCCCTAGCGCAGGCAGACCAGCTGGAGCCACTGGCACTAAAAAAGCATCCAGGACCCAGCAGTCACCAGTCGGCTCCCAGCCAGCCAGCCAAGAAACTTGAGCTGGGCTCAGGAGCTGGAGGGAAGAAGCAGCAGCCAAATTTTTGGAGGTTCAGGATGGGTTGACCAGGAGGTCTCTGAAGGAGAGTGTGCAGAGAGGCTTCGAAGTATTGCAGTGAGTGACACAGCTACACTTAGCTGTAGGCAAACCTGATCTTCCCACTCCTGCATTGCCAGCAGAAGTTTGTGTCCTGGTGGGTCTTCCATCCCTCTCAGAGGTGAAAATCTCCTGGGGAAACACCAGCTACAACCACAACCTGAGCTGCTTCAGGTAAAATCTGACATCTCACCATCATCAATTTGCCCTTCTGGAAAAAAAAGAGTTGTTACTTGGTGCAGTCTACTTTGGATAGGTGCCCTCTGATGGCCTTACGTATTTGCTGGCCAAGCATCTTGCAGCATTCCCATCTGCAGGTAAGATATGCTAAGGTCCACACCACTGGTGACTGCAGCTGGAGAGGAGGGTGAACCATCTCAGCTCAAATGTTACCTGTGAAAAAGGGGAGGGAGGTGGAATGAGGCTTGTGACTGTAATAAAGTGCAGAAGCGTGGGCCAAAAAAGTAGATCTCGGTGGGGTGGTGACCCTAATCTAAGATAGCGGCTTCCACCCTGGACTTGCAACTCGAGCAAGAAGAGCAGGGGCATCTATGGAGTCTCCTGTCAGCAGGAGACCAAGTCCAGAGTTTGCTTTGGAGGCCCTTACTGAAAAGCTAGGACATTGCTGCTGGCCAAAATGCAGTCGGGGTG
Source organism: Rhinoptilus africanus (assembly GCA_013400135.1). Taxonomy (NCBI): domain Eukaryota; kingdom Metazoa; phylum Chordata; class Aves; order Charadriiformes; family Glareolidae; genus Rhinoptilus; species Rhinoptilus africanus. Next base: position 220,326 of record VXBO01007957.1, read on the forward strand.
GGAAATGAGAGACATGATATGGAGAAAGCAAAGAGCTTTCCACACACAGGCTGATGTGGATCACATTATAGGGCACTGCAAGCTGTATGGGTGCTGATGGGTTACAGGAGTTACCTTGAAGAGCACTGTGTGCATCATCTCCAGAGCATCCCCATCCTAAGGGTACCTCCACGTCTGTGCTGCTGAGTTTTGCTGGGGTCATTTAAGATGAGCCCCCTTCCCAGGAGTCAATGCCTCTCCACAGCTGTCTCTTACCTGAGGGGCATGGAGAAGACATGTTGCTGCTTCTTGGCCACTTCAGAGAAATGCCTAGTGACATCCCTTGAGTTGATGATGAAGGTGGTTTAACATACGATGTTGTGACAGCTGTCTGGAGTGGGCTAAGAGTGGACATGCATTCCCTTGGCCAGTGTCTGTGAGGTCTGGCAAGGTCTACCACATTGACCAACCTACTTTCATGTCCTACCTGCAGTGTCTGACACCCGGGCACCCCAGGTCAAAGGGAAAATGAGCCTGTGTGAAGGCACCAGCCCTGAGCCCCAGAGGGCTTTGCCAGACAGAGTCTAAGCCTTGCCTGGCTTTGTCTCCCATTTCAGAGTTGGACCTGGAGGAGCTGAGGGGGCAAAGATTGCTGGTAAGTAGTCTTCCTGCTCCTGAATTTCCAGGCCCAGGTTGAAGATGTTATCAGAAGAAATGAGTGATGGGTGGAGAGGTGGTGAGATTGCACAGGAGGGGAAGTTTTGGCATCTTCTTGGATAAGTCTTCTCTATGTGAAGGTTTTCTCTCCCTCCCTCCAAAGTGACCAGTTCCACCCCATCCTGGCCAGCTTGTACCTTCTTGCCCTTCCCAGGATTAACTTCACCCTGGGTTTGACTGTGAGCCAGCAATGTGCCCATGCTGCAGACTAGGCCAGCGGTGACCCGGGCTGCATTAAACAGAGCATTGCGAGCAGGCTGAGGGAGGTGATCCCTCCCCTCCAGTCAGCACTGGTGAGGCCGCACTGGAGGCACTGTGTCCAGTGCTGGGCTCCCCAGTACAAAAGAGACACAGACAGACTGGAGAGAGTCCAGCAATGGTCCATGAAGATGATGGAGAGACTGGAGCATCTCTTCTGTGAGGGAAGGCTGAGAGAGCTGGGACTGCTCAGCCTGGAGAAGAGAAGGCTCAGGGGGGTCTCATCAATGTCTGTAAATACCTGAAAAGAGGACGCAGACAGGCTCTTTCCAGTGGTGCCCAGTGACAGGACAAGGGGCAAAGGGCACAAATTGAGACACAGGAGGGTCCCCCTGAACATCAGGAAACACTTTTTCACTGTGAGGGTGACTGAGCACTGGCCCAGGTTGCCCAGGGAAGTTGTGAAGTCTCCATCCTTGGAGATCTTCAAAATCTGTCTGTATACGGTTGTGGGCAACTGGCTCTGGGTGGCCTTGGTTATGCAAGGGGGTTGGAACAGATGACCTCCAGAGGTCCTTTCCGACCTCAATCACACTGTGATTCCGCAATTCCGTTTAGGCTTCCCTAGTTTGGGGGGGCAGGAGGCAGCACCTAGGAGATGGTCTGGGGATCCTCATGGAGAAAAGCGGAGGATTCAAGGGCGAACGGTTTCTCATTACCTTTTTGGTGTTGCTGATCTCTGGCTGGGGCAAAGCATAAATTTGGGGTTCTGGAGGGTGATGAACAGCCAGGTCAGCCCCAAGCTCACACCACAAATAAAGCCCTTCAAGTACGAGCCCTGCAGCTCCACCTGCCCACTCTTCTCAGCAGGTCCTGCATGAGCCAGTGCTCACAGCTACAGCCTGGTCTGCAGAGCCTGCACTTGCCCCGTGTGACCCTGACTGCTGGCGTCCTTGGTGCTGGTGTTTCTCTTGGCTTTGGCTGCTGGCAGATGCTCCACAACCCGCAATGAGCCAGCTTCGCCCAGGGCTTGTAACGGCGGGCAGGGGATCTGAAAGGAGAGGGATTCCCCGTTTGGATTACTGTTAGCTACAGCCGAGGGGAAGGGGGAGGGGGGGGTTCGTTTGTGTTGCTGCCAGTCAGATGGGTGCAGCCTGCAGGATGGCAGAAGATGCCTACAGGCTGGCTCAGATGGGCTGTTTATGTCCATGGGCACCGCTTCCACCATTCCCACATTCTGACAGGCAAGACCTGGAGTACCATCTCCTCCACCAACATCTCCAAAAGGGATCTGGTTCTTTCTTCTCTCTATATCACATCCATTGTCCATGGAAATCAGAGTCACCCTGTGCTTCAGTAGGTTTCAGGCCAGGTCTGCACATCTGGGGATGACCTGATGTGGGTCTGAAACAATGAGGAATAAAGTATTGCTCCATGTAAGGAAGTAACCTACTGTTTGTGTCATGTTGATTCTGGAATTACCGCATCTTATCAGGGAAGGGCAAGGAAGGGTGTCAGAAGTCAGCCTGGCCAGAGGTGAGATGGAACCACAGGTCACATGCTGTTTTTTGCATTGGAAAGTCTTTCACTGGGTTTCAAAGCCTCATGGGGTCCTGAAGCTATTTGTTTGCTACTGTATGGGTCAAAAGAGGGTTTGGGCTAGGTGATGGGGAGGGGCTTGGTTCTGCCCCTTCCCAGGGCTTGTGTCTTTGCAGTGTGAAGTCACAACTCAACTCAATGCCACAAAGGCTTTTCACACTGCCACGGTATTTGCTTTGTGAATCGTTAAGATATTTTTGCTCACTGGAGGGTCTCTATTGCTGTCTCACACGGCCAAGATCTTCTGAAGGACTGACCAGCCCCTTGGTGGTCATGTCACAACCCACAAACCTTCCTGTGGACACAGATGCTTCACGTTGATGTTTGCATGAGAACTGACCTTTCCTAGAGCTGAATTTAGAATCAGTTTTTAGTGTAAATGCATAAAAAGAAGACTGCCTTCCTTCCTTGGGTGGGACTCTTTCCCCTTCGGCCACATGCCTTTGTTTGCTCATGGGTATTAATGTTCAGAAGAGATAATATCCCCAAAGCCATCAGTTGGTGTCAGAGTAGAATAGTTTCCCTGCTGGGCAGCAGCAAAAACAGGCACTTTTGAACCTAAAACATCAGTATTTCTCAGCTCCTTAACTTCCAGTTGCATTACCCACTTATTAGATGATTTCCACACTTCAAAGGGTGATAGAGAGATGACGCAGGCTCGTGGTCTGCAGATGTCGTCTGGACTAATGTGGCACCACTTGCTCGAGGGTCTCGAATGCTTCACTGAACAGACACTATGCAAGCCCTGGAGTTCGAAGGCAGCGATGCTGAAGTGAGCCACCACTAAACTAAATGAGGACGGCACGAGAAACGAAGGAGGGTGTTTACAATATGTGAAAACAAGATATTTGAGCATTTCTGAGGTGACATGCAGCTGCATGAATAGTTATAATCCCCCAGGAGTGAGGCTCCATTCTGCTGCCTATGCACAGAGTCTTCTGCCATCAAAGACATCCTTGATGTCAGGGCTCTGAAGGCACTAATATGCCTTAATGGCCATGACCAGCCTCACCTGGGGCCTCCATCCCCACCCATGGGTCCTGGAGCTCAGTTTAAGCTCAACCCGGGGCTTTCAGTCATTCTTTGAGGTATGTACTGCTCTGTAGCTTGTCTATCAGCTTCTTGTTAGCTGATGGGCAAATATATTGTTGAGATTTGGTTTTTATGTTTCTTGAATGCATGCATCATCTCCTGGTCCTTGTTTACCTGCCACAATCAGCTCTGTGCTAGCACCTCTGAGCATGTGCAGAAGCCAGAAACCAAGTATGGGATTTGGCTTATGGACTGAGATGCCTATGGGTAGGTGTATGAACAGGTTGGGTTGAGATGGCTGAACGTAGGTGTGTTGTTGCTTGAGATGCCTGAGAATAGCCCAGACTTCTACAGGTTGCTGGGTGGGACAAAGCAGACCTCCCTCCTTGAGCAGTGGGGTGCGGAGGCAAGCCTAAAGCCCCTCCACAGGGCACTGCACTAGATGCCTGAGCAACTGAATGGTGTTGTTCTAGCCAGCCAAGACTGCTTCCAGCTGGAACTTCAAACTGGTCCTAGGGGGATGAGAAGGACTGTCCTCCAGACCAGCACATCCTCACCATCTCTTCTCTTCCCCTCTCACCTCACAGCTGCTGGCCTTCACTGTGTTGCCATTATCTCGTTCACTGTATCTGCAGGGGTGATGCTACCAGCAGCCCTCTGGGGCTTTGCTTGGTGGCATGTTGTCCTTTCCTCCCCTTCCTTGTGGACCCTACTCCTGACTGCAGAAGTTTGGCTGATGCTGGTGTGAGCTGGCTGTGTTGCAAGGTGAGGACAGAGTGGAAGGGATGGTTCTATCGTGTCCTGCTCCTCACGGCTGAGAGTCTACCAGCCCTTCTGCTCTGTTCGTGCCTAAGATCTTGCATCTTCTCAAGATCCTACTAAGGGCTCTCTTCTGTTCAAGCATCCCACGTGGTAAAATGCAGCTGCTTGGTCTGCTCTATAACCAGCCAATAGGTGTATGGCCCATAGGGTCCCAAAATGGGAGAGGAGCCAAGGGAGGCTGACCAGAAGACTGGCTCCTTGCTCTGCAGGGTGGCATCGGAAGCACTGAGGCTTGTCAAGTTGCCGCCCAAAGCTGAACTGGGGCCATGATCCCACCTCCAACTGGCCTCAGGCGGATTGCAGGTCCCCCTGGGGTTTCCCAGGATGATGGTTTCTCTTCAGGGTTTGTTTCAGGGCACTGTTCCCCAAACCCCTCAGAGACCTACAGGCTCTGATTTCCTACTTGACTACCAGGAAAAATCTGGAGCAGTATCTGATCTTTCTATGTTCCTCTACTTACTGGTCTTCACTGGTCTGGAGAAGCTGGCTGCTCTCAAACAACGGGGGGCTTTTGTTTTGTAGTCTTGCATTTTTCTGGGAAAGTACTCTGGAAGTTGTTTTAAAATAGTATTTTTTAACTTCTCTAAGAAATAGACATGTAGCACTCATCAATATCTTGAATAAGATTTTTCCCAATTTAATTCAGAACACTTTTCAATTAAAAAGTGCCATAAAATGCTGAGAAAAGAGCAAAGACTGCAGTCCTGGGGAAAGGTCACACATTCATTTGGGTTTGTATTTTCCATGGATGCTTTTGCCTCAGGGCAGCTTTTCATTGCTTCTTAAAAATGTCTCCGTGCTCCTTGCTGGCACTTGGCTTCCAAAGTGTCACTGACACCGAGGAGCTCTGCGGGAGAAGCAGCTCACTCCCTAACACAGAGATTTGGGGAGCTGTCAGAGAAGTGATGCAGGAAGCATCATGTCCAGGTCTCCCTGGGTGGGTTTCCTCATTGCTTACGTGAGTTTGTTCTTGCTTTTCTTTAAGTTTGCATCGGGGTTGGGTGAGCATGAATACAGCACAGGGAGAGTAAGAGATGCTCCCACTTCTTGGAGAATTAGACCCTTGGGATGGGGAGAGGTTTGGGGAAGGAACTGCTGGGAAAAAATTAAATAATGAGCAATATTGCCAGAAATGGCCAAAGGCAGTTGAGAGGCAGGGCTGAGCTCCCTGCTCCAGAAGCTACTGGTTTTTCACCCCTTATGGCCCCAGATTGATGAGGAGAGACTTGGATGTGGCCTCATGGATGTGACTGTCTCTTGTCACCATGCTGAATATCGTGGCCTCCACTAAGGAGCTCAGCAGTATTGCTTGGGGAGGGATGGGAACAACACAAGGTCATGGTCAAGCTGTGCCTGAGGTGCTGCTCAGGGAGTTGATCCCTGTGGTTGAGAAAGCTCTGATACATGCATGGTGGAGTCTGGATGATGGTGGTGGGGGGTGATTTGGGGCAACATGGATGTCCACCCCGGTGCACTGTGCCAGGGTATGGCTGGGATCCCTCTGTCCCATGGATTTGCAGGCAGCAGCTGTGCTGATGGTCTTCAAAGATGAGGACACTGGGGATGCTCCTTGCAAATACAGGAGGAGGTGGCTGTGCTAAAGCATGTCAGCACATTGGGCACCTGCAGTGCCTCTGCAAAGGCCCCGTGGTTGGAAGCCATCCCCCCTTGCACCAGGGATGAGTCCTGATGGGTTGTGAGCCTCAGCTCTGAGGCTGGTGGGAGCAGCCCCTCTGGCTCTCAGTCCTGCAGTGAAGGGAAGCTGCGGCCATCCACCAACTTCTTCATCCTCCCCCCTTGCCAAACCTGCACCTCCCAAGACAGCTGCCACCCCCTGCAACACTCGCAGCAGAAAATAATACAGCTCCTTCCCTTGAGTGCGTGCTGGGCAGCATCCTGCATCACCCTGCAGCGTCCAGCAGACAGAGGGGGTGGGTTCAGCTTGAACATTCACCATTTGGCTCTAAAACAAGGAGTCTCCTGGGGTGAAGGAGATCCATGCTGGTCTTGAAGGCTGGATCTCAGAGGGCAAAACCCATCGCGCACCTGTGCAGCCTGTGATGAGCAGGGAGAGTGCTGCAGTGAGGATTGGTAAGGTCCAGGAGCTGCAAAGGATGGGATTGCAACTTCTCCTTGCAAGAGCTGGCTGTGCTGTTTGCTGCAGGAGGAAATGTCTTCCTAATCTCAGCTGGTGATCAGCTTTCTCTGCCCTGAAGCATGAGGGCTGTGAGGCGCTGCAGCTGCCTCCGAGCTGGAATGACAGCAGATGCTACTTGTGGAGACGCCAAAATATTTAATCCTTTGCTGGAAATTATTATCCACGATGTCATTGTGAAGGTGGAGATCAAAAGAGCACAATAAATGAGTCAAAATAAAACCAGAGCTGAAGGGAAGTTGCTAGCAGAAGATAATTATCAAACAAAGTGTAGAGATCTTTTCATCTCTGGAAATTCCCTGTACTGTAAAAAGATAGTCACCAGGTGGAAGTGAGGGGCCACTGTATTTCTCACGGCAGCTCTGCTGCCTCCAGCAGAGCTGTGCTCATTCCCTGTGGGAGAGAAACTGTCTCTGCTCCTGCAGGCCATGAAAAGCAATGGTGGATTTTGGAATGTGAATTCTCCTGCTGGCATTTTCACTTTAGGGCTCCTAAAATACAATTGTTTTGGGGGTTTTTTTCCTTATTTATTCTCTTTGTGTGAACTTTGTATTTCCTTGCTGGGCTGGAAGAGTCTGAAGGGCTCTCCTTGCTGGTAGTGGCTTTTTCCATGCTTCCTTGATCATGCCTCATATATTGGGTATGGAGCAAAACTGCACTGAACGGTGTCCACACTTGCATGTGGGGCATTAATTCCGGAACATTCTTCTGGGCTGAGCAGACATGGTAAAAACCACCTTTCTCAGGGATACAGACCTGGATTTAACTGCTGCCCTCCTGGATGGGCTTCTCGTCTGCGTTAGAAGCTGGGTAGAAAGCCAGGGGATGCTACACCAGCATCTCTTCTCTTCTATCTTTGTCTAACCTCTCCTTTTTTAGCTAAGTGGAAGCATTTGGTAGTTTTAATTTTTCTCTCCTGGCTGTGGGTTTTCACTTAGCCATGATGGAGAGGAACTATAAAATCATTATAGGTCACAGTAGTTTTTGGTGCTGAGTGTTGTGTCTGCATCCATCTGCCCCTGTGTGTCCTGAGTGAGAGAGATTCTAGGTGCTCTTCTGTGCACCTTCCTTATCCCCTGTTTTTCCTATTGAAATTATTTCTTTGTTTCCTTTTTCCAAGGGATGTGGCCATTTTCACAGGTACCCCTGACAGCATTGTAGCAACAGACTGAAATGGGCTGTTTGTTTAAGGTAGCGCACATGAGTTAAATAAAAAAATCTATCTAATAGGATAAACAGCCCATAAACGCCTTGACAGGTGTGCTTGGGATGGGAACTGCTCTTTACAGGGGAAACATGGATCATACCATGGTAAAGCCTAAAGGGAGTAGAGATGGGAATGGTTTCTGCATGGTTGTCTCTTCATCAACTGTCTGAGCCCTGGCATGATCTGAGATCTGCCCAGTAGTAGGGATTCATTGCCTACCCCACCAGTCTGCAAAATCCATTTTAAAGCTGGGATGTTTGCTCCCTCTGCAAAGCCAACACGGGGAAGTCACCGGGATGTCATGGGGAGATGTTCCTGAACCTGGTGCAGGGGCCATTTACAGGGAGTGTTGATCTTGGATAAGCAGTTATCCAGACAGTTTAGGCGAACAGAAAAAGTGCCTCGTACCCAGTGCTGGTGCAAGACCTGTGCTGGAGCAGCAGATCAGGTGGAGAACACGCTGGGTGTGACTGGAAAGACGTCTCCAGAAGCTGGCACCCAGGCTTGCTTCAGTAGCCTGAAAATAGTCACCTGATGGCATTGGAGACTCCTCTGTTGTTTCCTACCAGTGTCCAATACCAAGATGCACTCATTTAGGTGTCTTAATCTGTCATCTGAATCCCACTTCTGATAAGGAGATTGCAGGAAGGCAAGTGCAGAGGCCAGGGGCTGAGGGGAGAGAAAGGCTCACCCAGGCCAAATCAGGGCAGAGGAGCTCTGTGTAGGGAAGAAGGGTCCTGGATACCTTACGGGAAGCTCTAGCTTAAAGCCACAAGACACTCAATGTGTGGTGAGCTGGAGAAACGCACAAAGGTGTCTCATTTTCATCTAGATTTGTTCATGTGCTTGACAAAGAGTGATGATTTTTTGGAAAGCCCTTTGGGGCTGGCATTCCTAGAGATGCTTGGGTGAACTACTGATTGTCCCAGGGCTTTGGGCAGCTGAAGGAGGACCCCACCGGACCTGGGGTGGGTCTTTCAGACAGGGGAGACCTTGGTGGGTTCAGACTGTTTGGAACAAACATCAGGGAAGATAGTGGAGATGCACCATGGGGATATGCAGTTAGAGGGGATGTTCGGGAAGGTGGTCCTGGGGGAAAAGGATACTTAGTAGATTTTTGTGTCAAAGCAGGAAAGCAAAGGATTAGTGGGGTTGGAGCAAGGCTTTCACAGTGAGGAAGCAAAAAGTCTGGAAACACTGTGTCTGAGAGGGAAGCTGGGCAGGATTGAGCTAAGGTTGGTCAAAAAACCACCAGAAACTTGAGATATGCAAACTGCTTTGAGGCTGGGGATTTTGTTCCTTCAGGGTTTTGTGTTTATTTGGTTTAGCTTTGATATTCAATCTTTCATTTTCTTTTCTTTCAGACTTTGTGCCCGTGTTTGAGGTTAATTCCTACACAACGCCAGACGTCACTCCCAGCCCTGTACAACGCGTGCTCAGACAGGTCCTGTCGGAAGCGGTGCTCAAGTGCTTGGTCGGGAGCTGGGGCTTGGGGATGAGGTGGGATGTGGAGCCAGGTGGACAGGCAGCTCTTGACCTGGAGAGGTACCCAGCGGTGAGCGAGCAGCGCCGGGTCCAGCAGGTGATGTGGGGGCAGATGGGGCAGATGCAGCCTTTGCCAACAGGGCCCCTGTGAGGAAGTCTGCAAGGGAACGTCGTATCACAAAATCATAGTGATGAGAGCGCCTCAATTTGAAGGGAGGTGCCAGCTGACAGCTTTCCAAAACCAGCTCCTCCTGCCTCTTTCCCTTTCTTGGTGTAGATACACACTTGTACAGGTCAGAGTGGTGAGGATTCATGGGAGTCCAGCAGACGTCCAAGAGATGACCCAACTGATGAGCCAAGCAGGAATGCAATTACCTGGGTGCTTTCAGAGAGGGTGACACCAGCCTGGCCCCACTCTGGGAACACGGCACACTGCACGAGGACGGGCGCCGGGGCCCCTCGCAGCTGCCTGCTCGTGCACCTGGGTGCTTTCATCTCCCCGCTATCCAGGGAAAGGGCTGCCAGGTGCTTTCCTGTGGAGTGGAGGCTTCGTTGCTGCCTGTCCCGACGACGAGCCCTTTGGGATGGGTTCTTTAGCAGCTCTTCTCCTATATGCTTTGCCCCACACTGCTGAGAGTCCCCTAACGTAAGGCAGTAACCAGTGCCTGGACCCAGGCTGTGGGTCCCGTTCAACCATGCTGAAGCCACTATGTATCCAGGGGGGTCTGGGAATTAGGTTAGAAGTTAGAAACATTTTTTTTTTTCTAGCATTACAAAAAGGAGAAGAGCTCTTCAGAAATGCAAAGCAGCCTGCTTGCACAAGAGGGGTGTTCAACAGGATGAAACCTGGGGTTGTGTGCTCCTGGAAGAAGCGTCAATCCTGGTGTTCAACAGGCATTGCATTAGCACACGAGGGAGTCATGCTGGGGTCTGTGGCAATGAGGCCAAATGCTTCAGCACGTCAGCTCCCTGTGAAGGGAAGCACTTTCTGCAATATGCCGTAACATCACATGCCCTTCTGCAACATCTTCCCGCATCCCTGAGAGACGGGAACCGTAACAACACAGATGAGAACTGGCTTGGCTTTGGGCTCGGTACTGTGTCAGAGCCTGCAAGGGTGCTGGGAAGGGGTAGGACCACACAGCTGGGGAGAAGCAGAGAGGGAGGAATAGCTGAGGCTCTTCCCCTCTACATCTCCACTGGCTCACCTGCACGTGGATCTTGGTTTATGTTGCTCATGCAATTTCTTTTATGCTGTGGGAGGAGGCATCAGGCTGCAAGCAGGTGGATTTGGTGGCCTGGGTCTCTATTAAAGCAAGTCTCTCTTCCTAGCGCTCCATTACATACTGATGTAGAGGCAGGACTGTTCATAAATGTTCTAAAAGGAGTATATGGGTTAATACTCCAGGGAATGTGAGAGCTAGTTCATGGCAAGGTCCATTTTCCAACAGCAAGTGGAAGTGACAGTGCTCATGACAATATCCTTCTCGTGACAATAAAGGTCTGACTTTGAGTGATGAAACCAAGAACATTCATAGCTGAAGACTGTCCTTAAATTGCCTCCCGAGGGCCTCACTAGGCACAGGTGTCANACATCTTCCCGCATCCCTGAGAGACGGGAACCGTAACAACACAGATGAGAACTGGCTTGGCTTTGGGCTCGGTACTGTGTCAGAGCCTGCAAGGGTGCTGGGAAGGGGTAGGACCACACAGCTGGGGAGAAGCAGAGAGGGAGGAATAGCTGAGGCTCTTCCCCTCTACATCTCCACTGGCTCACCTGCACGTGGATCTTGGTTTATGTTGCTCATGCAATTTCTTTTATGCTGTGGGAGGAGGCATCAGGCTGCAAGCAGGTGGATTTGGTGGCCTGGGTCTCTATTAAAGCAAGTCTCTCTTCCTAGCGCTCCATTACATACTGATGTAGAGGCAGGACTGTTCATAAATGTTCTAAAAGGAGTATATGGGTTAATACTCCAGGGAATGTGAGAGCTAGTTCATGGCAAGGTCCATTTTCCAACAGCAAGTGGAAGTGACAGTGCTCATGACAATATCCTTCTCGTGACAATAAAGGTCTGACTTTGAGTGATGAAACCAAGAACATTCATAGCTGAAGACTGTCCTTAAATTGCCTCCCGAGGGCCTCACTAGGCACAGGTGTCAGGGAAATACAGGATGTTTTGTGTACACTCAGCACGCTCAGTCTCATCCCGAGGAAAGGGATGTGCCTGATCTGGAGCAAAGTCAAGAGCTCTTTGTTCTCTCTACCTGAGTTGCCTCTTGTATCTGCGAAGAGATGTGAAGCCTGAAGTGATACGCAGGGTGTGACCGTGCCTCATGTAACAAGGGAGGCAGGAAGCCAAGCTTTAACACTTCCATTACATATGGGTGGGTCTAAGGGAGGGTTCTCCTTGGTCCTCACCCTTAACATGGAGGGAATCCTGGGTGAATGAGATGCTAGAGTGACAAGAAAACAAGCAGTGGGAGACAGACAAAAGCCTGTATTGCTTTTGAATGAAGTTAATGTCCCCTCTGAGAGGAACTTGTGTGTGATTCTGGGCATAGTTTGCACTAGAAACCATCCTCCTCTCATCCATTTTGGGTCGTATGGATGAAATTGGTCTAAACTTGGCCCTTTGCAACCTTTGTGGTCCTCTCACTCTCCAAATCCCAGGTCGCATGCTTCGATCCCCCACACAGACAGACATATACCCCTTTGCAACATGCTACTGTGCTGCAAACACCTTTCTGGGCTGTGACACCACAGGGATGTTACTCCAGGCACTGCCAATGGGACAGAAACATATAACAAATGGCTGTGGCCCCAGGAAAGCCACAGGAGGTGCGGAGGAAGACCAGCTCCAGGAGATGCAGTGGGTATGTGCATAAGTGTGGTCTAACCATGAAGACGTGAACTGCTCTGCACTGCTGAGACCTGGGGTCAATTCTCACTCTCCAGCGTGGTTTGCCTTCAGCAGAATAGATATGACCACCAGGAAGGGGAAAAAACTGGATGGGAGAAAGAGGCAAAAGGAGAGAAATGGGGTGCCGAGAAGATTAGAGGGGCTAGAGGGAAGCAGAGGAGGAACAACTCTCTCCACCCTTTCCTTTCTCCCACATATGAGAAGACATGGGGAGAAAGCAAAAGAAGTGGAGGGAGGAGGTGATGCTACTGGGTCACTGACCTCTGGAAGACCCATGCAAAAAGATACGGGGAAGGGAAAGGGAAGAGTTAAAAGAGCAAAAGTTATGCCTTCAAACGCCAGGAGGGGAAGGAAACCCCTTGTGTTCAGGGAAGCATGAGTACTGAGCCAGATGGGGGCCAGAACACAATCTGCTTGATTTCCCATTGCCTTCACTGGCTGTAATGTGGGTAGATTTGTTGGCAATGAGTTGAATCATCTCTGCGAGTGGTGTGAAATACTGCTTCCTTTTGTTTGCTATAGGCTGCTGCCAGGCTGCCTCAGGATCTTCCAGTTCCTGCAGACTGGGAAGGCTGTCCGCTGTCCCCTGGCCCAATGCCATGCCGTCCAGAAGCACAAAGGCTTGATCTGAATTGTCCCGGTCAGCAGGAAGTTGTTGCATTGTGGCTGACCAAAGGCTGGCCACCCCAGTGCCTTGAGCTGCCGCAGATCTGCCTTCTCACACCCTGGTTGTACGGATTTGCTTTGATCTGCTTCACTGGAAAATTTCCCCAAAGTGTTGATGATAAGCTGAGTTCTTGGTTTTCTCTGCAGCACGAAGGAGGTGGAAGGGATGGAGACGGTGGCGAGGCTGACCCTGGGGGAAGCTCATGTGCATCTGCGATCCCTGACAGATGCTGGCGCAGGATGAGTTCAGTCTAATCTGAGCCCTTCCACCAACCCTGTCCCTGGGAAAGCCAGACCTCGTTGCTGGGTGTCCCCTCTTCTTTTCCTGGTTATAGTTATTAAGAGGCTGGCTTTGAGAAGCAAAGTTCCTGCTGAAAGCACAGCCTGGTGACAAAGGGGAGCCAATACAAACACCTGGCAAGCTTCCCTGGCCAAGTTTCACACCTAGAATAAATCAAAACATCTTCCTTCCTGCTCAGGCAGCCCCCAAGGAGCCACTTGCTCCTGCCACACACACTTTCTGTTCTTTCCAGGAGAAAACTTGCTTCCTCTGGAAGGTTAACACAATGAAACCTTTTATTTTAGACTAGCCCCCTTGACCGTGGTTCCGGCCGAGGTCTGGGAATGGGGAACACCGGTCCCTGTCCTGTACTGACTTCAGGCTTGTTTAGGCTGGGAGGTCCATGCATCTGTCATTACTTAGGGCTTCACAGTGAAAAAAAACCATGGAAAACACACTCATAAACAGCTCAGGGTGAGGAGAAATGTCCTCCCACCCCTCCTGGTGATGGGGTTTCTTTGGCTTTCTGCAACTTGGTGTTCAGTCATTGTCCAAACAGCTATGGAGTCAGGTGGGAGTGACAAGGCCCTCTCAGTCTGCCTAACTTCTGATAGCCTAGTCACAAGCTTGTTTGCTTTAGAGAGGTACAGTTGCCCTGGCATGCTGAGTTAGGTGATCCTTGATTTTATTTTGCTTTAAAATGAAGTAAGGTTTGATATATTAAAGCTGTAAACTAATTGAAGTAGGGGCTTAATATATTAGAACTGTAAATTAGGGTAGAAGCTTAATTTAGGAGACTAGGCACCTTAAGGCTGTACAAAGAGCAGATGCAACAGTTGTAGTACTAAATGTCAGAACTTATCTCTTATTTTTTAAGACAAAATGCTTTAGGACAATATAACCTTGTAGTAGAAGCTTATCTCTGAAAACAAGGGGCCCATGATTACTGAAGTATGCAGAGACTAGTCAAAGCTAACACTTTTGATGCGCCAGCAAGAATAAAGAAGTAAAGTAGAGACCTGCAGTTTACTGGAAAGTCACAATGATGAGGAGGAGTGGAGGAAGTAAACAACCACCAGATGTCTGAAGACCACCGAGAGACTCTAGTTCGCGCGCGTGAGTGGGCAGTAACCTGTAATAATGAGTTAATGAACGGGTAATAATTTATTGGAAAACTAGTGAATATGCATACATAGTATATATTTAAACTGTCCTTCTAAATCAGCTGGCGCGCCCATTCGGTGGATCCATCCCCTGTGTGCCCGGCGCTGCAATAAAGAATACCTGCTTAATAGTCACCAAGGCTGTTGAGTCTAACTTTGGCATTTTGCTGCATCACAAAGAATGATTACTTGCAGGAGAGGATGAGAACTATGGTGAGGAGTTAATCTAGGTTTCAGAACATATCCATAAGGAAATACTCCAGTGCTCCATGAAAATCACACTTGCAAGACAGCTGGGTGCCCCACCAATGCTCCTAACCTGTCCATCCTCTCTTTGCCCTCTGGCTTCTCTTGACAATCCCCATCACACCCAGCTCATTTCAGCTGTTGAAATGTAAGTGCCAAGTGCTGTTTGATGAACCTTGAGATATCCCATCTTTCCTCTGGTTGCTGGTCCAGAAGGACATGGGTCTCTTGCAGGCATCTCAGATCCCTGTGGCCCCATAAAGATGGCAAAGGTCTGGCAGGACTTCAGTAAGAGGAGTGATCAGGCATGCCAGGACGTCTTAGCTTCGGAAGGAAGAAGGGAAACACAGCAGGTTCATGAAATCCAGTGCAACACTGAGAAGTGGGAAGGAACGACTTGTTCATTGAGAAACAATTTCTCAGAGGAAATTCTGGCCAAAGTTTGGAAGGGATCCTTGGACACCTACACCAGGGGTGCTGGCCATGCATCTCACATGTGCTGGTGCAACAGCAAAGCAATCGCCTGGCTCAGCTTTCCATCATGAAAAATGGTGATTTCCAAAAACACCCTGAAAAACATTTCCAGGCAGTAAGCTCTTTGTCAGCCCAGGTTCAAAGCAGGAGGAGGAAGGCGTATCTAATTCAATGATTTTTTTTTTTTTTTAACAAGTATGTACTTGGAAAAGAAGTATCCTATTGTTTTTCTTCGGAAGAGGAGTAACTCCATGCTCCTCCAGGAGAGAAGGGGCAGCAGAAGGTTCACCATCCTGCTGCATTTACAATGTTTTCACATCCTCGGGTGAAAGGTGACACAAGGCTGCCAAGTGACGTGGTAAAGGAGATGAATTTTTTTGTTTTTCTTCTTTTACAGAGTCTTCCTCTTGAATGACCTGGTGGTATTAAATCTTACATTTGGAATTGCCTTAAGAGATGCTTTGGTCTTTCCCCTGCCTGATCGGGAGGGAACCAGTGATTTCGTAGTAAATCCCTTTTAGGATTGCTCTCCTGTCAACAGCAACAGCAGAAAGCAACGAGAAGGAATATGTGTCTCTTTTTGTCATTGGCAAATTTTGCTTCATTTCAGAACAATGTATTCCTTGTCTTAGCTATTAGTTCAAGTGATTAACTTATTGTCAATGATTTACGACTCCTCTTAAGCTATTGCCAGGGTTATTGGACTGACATCATCAAACTGCTCCACTTAAGAGCAGGCAGAGCCAGCAGATAAGCAATCCCGGCTAGTTGCTACCGTTCCAGTCAGGATTTGCTGAAATGTCAATGGTGTGAAACACAGAGTTTGACTTTTCTCAGCCATGCCTTTCCCTTCTTGTGGTGACAGTCCAAGCTCTGGTGTTGGAGTGTGAACTTGAGCTTCACAATCATGAAGCTCCACCAGTGGTTTCCAGTGGAAGCAAAGGTAAAGACAAGGAGCCAGTAGCTACCCGCTGCCAATGAGATTAGATGCATCCAGCAGCTGACAGCTCCCTGGCTACGAGTAAAAAGTGGAGCATCCTAAAATTGGCTCCTTCTTGCACCCCTGAGAAGGGGCCTCTGCAGTTGCTGTGCAGAGCAGACCTCGCTACCCGAGGCAGAGGTGGATTCTCATTAGCAGTGTACCCTGGGCGGGTTTGTGCTCACAGCTTCTGGCAATGCTATTTCAGCGTCCCCTCAAACACAACTTGTCAGGACGGCAGGTAGACCTGTGCTAGGTTAAATTTTTTGCACAGTTCACCTTATTTCACATTAGGCACCACATCCCTTGCAAGGAAATGCTGTGATCTGAGTCCTGGCACGAATTTTCCCAGCTGCAGCTGTGGATGAATGAGGAACTGGCATTGCTTTCCTCTCATCGCCCTGAATCTCTCTGCTCCTCTGGGTCTTCTACTCCATCCGGGACCATAAACTATCTTGAAGGCAGGTCCCTAGTGTTTTTGCCCTTGCTCCAAGCATTCTTTCTTTCCCATTTGGTGTCCTCTGCAAAATGCTTCCTCCTGGAGCTTGACTACTCTCTGAAGCAAGTCTCTGTACCACTGTCACGGACATGAGTGGTTCTCCAGCTAGAGGGAGAGAGGAGGAAGAGATGGGGGCTGCAGAAGGTCCCTGGCAGGACAAGCTCTTGTAAATATCCATCTGGTCATTGCGCCTTGTTCCCTACTCTTCTGGCTCTCCTTCTGCTCATCCTTCTGCAGATTCCCTCCCTTCTGGTGTCCTGGTGGGAACAGGTCACGGTTGAGCTGGAAGCTTATCTATAGAGGACGAAATGTTTGCAGTACCTGCAGCATGCAGCCAGGGGAGTCACCTGTATTTGTCATGTGAATCCTCCCTCTGGTTCTTAAATGGATGGGGGCCAGGTCTGGCAGGCCTGGACAGTCAGGGTCCGAGGCTCTCCCTGCCCTGCGAGCAGCAAAGCAAATGTTCATCCGTCTGGGGTGCCAGCAGAGGAATACGGCCCCCTGTCATCACAGCCTGTTTGCTGGGCTTGCCAAGAGGAAAAGCAAGTAGGAGGACGTTGCTCTGCAAAGGGAGTGCACCTTCCTTCTCCTCTGGGCTGCTCTCCTGCAGTGCTTCACCCCTCGTTCAGGACAGTTGCACAGCTTCTGCTGCACTGTCTCTTTACTCATCTCCTCCCACTCTTCTCTCACCCAAACAGAAGTGTCTTCAAATACAGCCCAAAATGTAGCCTGTGCCCCTAGGCTGGGAATACTTGGTCTGGAGGAGACAGAGCAAACAGGTCCTGGAGATGGCCATGAGTGGTGCCACCTCCTGAGGTGCTCCATTGGACTCCTGCACTGATGGGACACTTCATGGACCAAAGCCATTTCTGCAGCCGTGGGCACATATCCTTCTTCCACCCCTGCAGCCCAGACCTAAGGAGGGTTTATATTCCCCTGCCACTGCACCCTCCTCCCACGGCCCAGCCTCTTGGCTTCATCCTGTTCCCTCTGAAAACAGCCTGATCCAGGGTTTGTGCCCTATCCTGGTGATCCTGCATCAAAGAAACTGTGGGCATGCTCTGAGCCAGCATCTCCAATCTTTGTAGTTCCTGTGCTTCCAGATCAACCATGCCTCCTTTTCTTGGGAGGAAGTCCTACCCACTCCAATTCCTTAGAAATCCCAGACTGCAGCCAGGAGAAGATGCTGAAGCAAGACGTTAGGGCCCATGTATGGGGTGATGTATTCAAGGTTGTGTTGAGTACAAGCCTTCTCCATCACCTGTTGTCCAGGGCTTTGCTGTCCTGCTCCCACCAGGAGCTGCTCAACCGCAGCAGCATGGTACAGCTGGCTATTTTCTTTTCAGGGCAGACACCTTTGTCAAAATAAACCTTCTGAGATAAACCTTGCTGCGATTCACCCCTGGGTCACTGCTTCAAACAGCCCAAGGTTATCAGGTCCAACCTGTCCAAGGTTGGTAGAGGAGCTGAATGTGGCCACATCTGGCACCTGTTGGGTGATTGGGGATGAAGTGAATTTGTGGTTCCTCCGTGTGCCTGCTGGATGAACACCCTCCTTACATGTCTACCCCTTGGCAGGACTGGCCGGAGGTTGGTGTCATTGCTGTCAGTCCCTGCAGAAGAATTAAGGGCTGACTCAGTAGCAGCTTGCATGACCCCCCTGCCTTCCCTCCAGGCTGGGTCTGCCACAGCTGGAAACTCCTGGCATCACTTCACTCACTTCTAAACATATATTGAACCCAGACACCCTCCCACTCCTCTGTGGCAGCTTCATCCTCATGGCAGAGCATGAAGGACACATTTCCAGTGTGCCACTAACTTTCTATGAAACCACAGGCCTATCCCAGCCGCTGCGTGCCTCAGTTTCCCCAAGTGTGAATTGTAGGTTGAGGCTATTTCACCTCTATGCTCTTCAGCCCAAGATGGGCTGTCACCTGCTATGTCATGCACACTAATGAGCATATCAGGGGGCTCGGGTCTCCTGGGGATAATTGGTGACTGTCAGATCATCACTGTGGCAGATGACTGCAACAGACATAGGTGATTTTGTTCAGCAAGCCAGTAGATCATTTTTCTCACCTTTCTGCTGCCGATCCACATCTTTGCCAGGTCAGAAAGTGTCTGGCATCTCCACATCTCCAAGGGCCAGTGAGGCAAATGCCAGGCTGATAAAACGCCTTGGTTCAAAAGAATCCATTGAGATTTACACTCCAGTTGAGAATGAAGGCACAGCATGCAGTGGTTAGAGTAACATCTTCAAAATAAACCAGGAAAAGGTTGCTGTGATACCCCCTTCCCAGAATTTCTGCTCATCAGATCTGGGTATGGTCCCACTGAGGGATGTGAAGACAGAGACAGCAAGGGAGCATCACTGAGGGAGATGCCAAATGATCCTTCTGCACCCCATGTGCAGTGAAGGCATTCGTGTGGTCTTGGTACAAGCCTGGCCATTTTTATAAAAAAACCAAACACAACAAAGCATAACAAAGGATGGAAAATAAACCTGGAAAACAAACCTAGAAAATAAACCAAGAACTCTGAAGTCAAGGTGAAGTTTGTTCACATGGATAGTGGGGCTCAGTCCAGTTCAGCAGCCATAGGATGTTGGAGGTGCCCTAGCACCTGCTGGACTCCTGCTCTTGTGGGTCTCCTACAGGACCTGGAATATGTGCAGATGTTCAAGGTATCCACCAGGCATCTCGCAGGCAGCCAGCTGGCCCCTCAATCCCAAAGACCGTGCTCGGCCAGCCAACTGCTGCGCTAAATTCATCAGCTGCTTCTGGGGGCTTCTCGTCTCTGAAAACATAGTTTAGGTCAAGTTGGAAGAAGCAGCAGCAGAGGGAGCTGGTCGGCCAGTGAATTGTTGAAAATTATTGCTTAAAAGGGGATCTTGTTTCACTGAGCTGCACTTCAGGGGCTGAGCAGAAGTTGGACTGGAAATACTGCACCCTGCTGCTGTCGCTGAGCTGGGCTCTATGTGGTGACCAGGAAAATGATCTTCTGTCCTTGCAAATAAATCTGGGAAGTGGCAGCAGGATTGCAGAGTCCAACCCTGGAGCTGCCTGAAGCGCAAAAGGGCTTTACCCCATGAGTACAAGAGGTCTGTCAGCACGGTCTGTACTCAGTAAATAAAGCCCATCCTGCACTGCTTGCACTCAAGGGCAACCTTGGAGCAGCCTAATGCTACCAGCATCGCGGCCAAATCTCACCAGGGCCCATTAGAGGGAAAGGAACGTCTGACATGGGAGGTGATTTTATTTCTGCTTGATTTAGGTTCTCAGGTCTGGGTGAAGTAACATTTTAGATCCCCCTGCGAGAGGTGTGATCCTGCAGTGAGGGCATCTTCAGGGAACACAGGTCCAAATTTGCTGAGTTTCCCCGAAAGTGGCATTTTGTCTCTGCTGAAGGAGAGGGTAGCCTAAGCTCCTCTAGGTTTGGCTATTTTTTCCCCTTCATTTGAAAAATCATTCAAGCTAAAGATGCCGCTCTCCTTTGCAAGTAAAATCTTTTCAAGATTATCTCTCTCGTTTTCAGAAAGCAGATGTTGGCAGTAATCTTAATTTCAAGTCATTGAAATTTGCTTTGATTTTATTTTTATTCTGTTTGGGGTTTTTTTAATCTTTTATTTTAAATCACAGAGTGGAAGGATCATTCCACAATTTAGGAAGATGTTTGTGGCTCAGGGAAAACAAAAAATTCAGTCCCCTGATTCTGCTGTAAATCTGAGTGATTTCAGTAAATTTTTAATACATCAACCATTGACAGTCTATTAAGGTTATGTCCTTTGAATGAATAGCCATTAGGTCAAGGGACTTTAAGTACTTTAGGATTTGGGTCTAAATCTGTCCTTGCCTTGCCTTTGCTTGTAATAATTCGCTGTTGCTGTGAAATGAGGATAACTACTCCATCTCACAGTGGGCTCTGGGGAGGATTTGTCTGTGGCTACTGGAGATGCTCATGGTTCGCTGGAGCTCCCAGTTAGGCAGCAAGGCCTTGTGTGAAGGGCGTCCTCTTGGTCACCTTCCCTGATGTGGCTGTTATGCCCTGTCCCATGATGTACCCCAGCTGCCCCATCTCCCACACGAGGAGATGTGTGGTTTGCCAAAGAGGTTCCTGGGGTGGATTTTGCTCTGCTGTGAAGGCTTATGGAAATCTCTAGTCAGCTCCTGCCCGTGCTGTATTTCACAGTTTCTGCACTTTCAGAAAGGGCTTTTCATCTGTTTAAACCTGATTCCCTTTTTGGGCTTTAAACAGTGAAAGCAGATGGATGTCTCATGAACCTCCTCTGTAAAGATGGCTGTGATTTGCTGCTATGCAACCCCCTTCTGTGCTGGAAGCTTTATCGCCCCCTTCCCCCTCTCCTCTCCTTATTCCCACCATGAGCACATTAAGTCGAGCCACAGGCAGAGATCCATCAAAGGTTATAACTGTTGTGGATGTTTCCTTAAGTGTCTTATTCAGAAGATGATGAGGCTTGAGTGCCTCTCCTAATGCAGTCACAATTCAAAGTTACTGGTGTGCTCTTAACTAATAAACTTGCAATTGCAGATCAGAATAGAAAGCTCTGTAATCATGTAAAATTGCTTTCTGATGGGTGAAAATGCATGAGCCTGGGGTTGAGATTTGCTTCCCTTCCCCCTTTTCCTTGTTTCTTAAGGCAGGGAGTAGGAAGCCAGAGATTTTGCCAGATGGGGGGCTGTGTGGAGGGGAGAGGGCGGTAGGAGCATCCTCCCTTTGCTGCAGCGATGTCTCTTTTGGAACCAGTCAGCATTCAAATGAGATTTGACAATGGTTATCATTGCAAATTGTGATTATAGGGCAGATAGGAAAGGGTCCTGTCCGAGGCACTAGGAAAGCTTCCCCACTCTGGGCTTCATCCAGCAGGTCACTAAGGATTCCCCAGTGGTGCCAAATTCCCCCTTCCCTGGAAAGAAGGATGCTCAGCATCCCAAAAAGAGGCACACTGCACTGCAATGGGAGGAGAGGGCTGGGAAACGAGGCTCCCCACAGCGGGCCTGATGGATCCCATCCTTTCATCCATGTTGTCTTTAGCATTTATGCTTCACCGGGGAGTATGTGAGCTCCAGAGAGAGCTGGGAGAGCCTAAGCCCAGTCAGAGACATCCCTTTGGATAATGCCAGATCTTGATTTGAGAGTGGGCAAAGAGCTCTCCTGATGGGTGGGAAATATTCCAATGCCTCCAGCTGGAGATATCCTGAGTGGTCTGCAAGACACAGCGAGGGAAGGGGCTTTTCATGCTGCAGAGAAATGACTCGGTGGGACACCCAGGCTTAAAGGTGTGGGCTGAAGTGCTGCATTGGATGGGGCTTGGTAGGCAATGAAACGCAAAGTGTTAACAGGTCTACGTGCGGAGAAGTCCACCTCTTGCTGCCAAGGCAGGAACGTCTCCCGTCACGTCTTTCTGCGGGGTGCACGGCTCGGCAAGACGAGCCGACGTGAGGCATTGCAGGGAGCACACTGTCAGCGCGGCGCTGCGAGACACCAAGCCCTCTCTGAGGGGACATCCAGGGCCAGGAGCATGGCGGGGTCATCTCCCTCCCGGTTACACACGTGCAGAGCAGGAGGCACTCCCCGAACACTAATGGGGTTATCCTGATGTCAACCCGGGTGACTGCGGAGTGAGGGCCAGGACAGGAAGAATAATGTCCCCAGAGACATCTGATGCACTGTGTGTACAGTGACGGCGGATGATGGACGTATGGCTTCATTCTTACATGGCTGAATCAATGCTTCTCTGCCTATAAAACACAGCATTTAGATGCAGCATGTGCAATATAGGCACAAGGCAGTGAGGGAGGATGCCCAGCAATTACAAGTCATGTGATTGCAACTCCGAAGTTGAACCTAAACTCCAGATTCAGTAAAAAACCCCACCTTAGATCTACATACCTGTCTGTGAGGTTTGGCCTTAATTGGGACTTCTGTGTTTGTTCTGAATTATTCATAATTATTTTTTTTCATATTGGCTGGTTTTGGTTATCCTGCTTCATCTTGGGTGTCTTGCATCTCAGGCTGGCTCATCTAATTAATTGACACCTATGAGAATACAAGGCACAAAAATCCCTCCAAGCCCTTCCAGGAGCTTCATATCTAAATTAAGAGACTAACAAGGACAAGTTCTGGCTATTAAATATTAATACTAATTAGATAATATTTATCCTTATCTTCTTCCATTCCACTCCTCTTCTTCCTTTATCCTGCTCCTCCTTCAGTAACTAAAGATGAGGCCATCTCATCAGCATCACCCAAAACCTTCCTGGAGCTTTATGGCTCACCTGAAATAAGTCAGTATCTATATTTCAAAGTACCTGATATACTTTAAAAGGAGAAATCAAGGTGCTCTCACAGTTGGTTCCTGGGAAGGAATTCACTGTCTGGAGCATGCATACCAAGAATTTGCACAGAGGTGGCTCAGCCAAAATCACACGCTCTCCATGGGGACCATAACTACTACAGTCTCAAAACCAGGATGGCTACCTTGCAGGCTCAGTTTATGGCTGATACCTTAAGGTTGTAGAAGAGCATACATCGCTGACGATAATCCTTCTTTCATCTGTGCCTCATGCTATTGAGTGGTGGCCATAGAAGTACTGACCTGCCCTCAGAAGGCACCAAGGGATGTCTGCCAGAGCCAGCATCAAGCCACTCCAGCCATGGCTTCCCATGGTGCTGGTCTCCTGAAGTGAAATTTGATGGCATCAGACTGTTTCCAGGCAATGCGTTGTGTCTTCCTTCAGCGGCAGAGTGAGTTACAACCATTGAGCCTGGAGATCTCTGAGCTGTGGGAAACTGAAGCCAGGTCCAAGGATGAGATGATGAGGTGCCAGATTAAGGTCAGGGATAGCTGGGAGGGAGCATATCTTTCCCATCACAGTTACTGGGATGCTTGGGGGAATTGAAGAGGACACAAAAGCTGTGGGATGACGTGGTGGTGTGAGGGCAGAGGTCTGGGACAAGGGGAAGATCTCCAGCGGCTACAGATCCATCCACACTCTTGTCTCTGCCTCTCTTCCTCTCCCTGTGTTTGGGAAGGACAAAAACCTTGAGTGCAAGAGGACCCTCTTAGCACCCTGCCAAGTGGAGGTCTGGGCCAGGACAGAAGCTACACCACAGGCCATTCCCATAGCAATGATGTCCTGTATGGGAAGGTGTTGGGGTCCTGGAGAGGGCTCCCTGTGTGTCTGAGCCCAATGACAGACCCCAACCTCGCCTAGATGTGACCAGCAGGAGTCCTTTCTGCAAGAGCTCTGATCTGCTTCAGCCCTCATAGCAGCTAAAGAGTAAATAATGAAATTAAATAGGCACAAACAAGCACAGAGACCAGAATTCAAGACTCCCCGGCGCTTCTGGCCTGATGGAGAGTCGCAACAAAACCTTTTCTCAGCTGTCTCTGAAAGGGAAACCCACACAAGCTCCTTTTGCTATTCAGCCCAAACACAGGGCTGCTACTCATTCGATCCCTCTGAATGTTCTCTTAGCTCCCGGGTTCATCGGGCTGTGCCAAGAGTGCAAACACTAAGGCTGATGGTTGTAGGTGGGCAGGAAATGACAGCAACAGAGCAAAGTGTTTTCCAGAGCAGGGTAATCACGGCACATCCCAACACTCTCATCCCTTTTTTTGCTGTGGCAAATGGGGAAAAGTGGATGGGAGGACGTCCTGAAGTCTGCTCAGCTTCCTCCTGTAATTTCTATTAGGGCTGTGGCTCAATTTGCAAATCGAAGCCAAGCTGTTCATCCTCGTTTAGTTCCAGCAAGAGCAGGGCCATCACAGAACCTTTCATCTGAGCTGTTGGACATGGGCTGGGGGCTTGGCCAAATGGATCCAGAGCCCAGCCGTTGGTTTGGAAACTACCCACTGCTGTACGTGCTGACTTCATCTACCGGGGAGCACGGCTGCTTTGGAGGAAGGCATGGAACTGGGATCCTGTCTTTGGCGTGCACAGCTTAACCGTGCCTCAGTTTCTTTTCAACCTTATTGTTACCTCACTGGGGTGCTGCATATTTCATGAACTGATCCAGTGGAGGAAGTCCTAAAATTAGGTTCTTTCCCTCTCAGTGATGCAGCTGATGCCCTGATCCAAACGTTGGACCAGAGAGGTCTTGAGTGCCAGGGAGCTCAGCGCAGCCAGGAGACCCTGTGCAATCAGCCACTCCTTAAATGCAAACCCATCCCAGGCTGCTTATCTGTGCCGGACTGCAACAAGCAGTAAAAGCAGGTCAGCCAACCGTTAGGACCAGGAGGTAGGTGTTAGCTAGTGTCGCTCGCGTGCAGGACACAGCAACCCCAAGGGGCTGGAAGGACGGCAAAGGCTCATCAGCCCTGTGCTGATGTGTTCCTAAACCACATGAGGTTTTCAGCTCACCTCCATGCTCTGGGGAGGTTGTGCTGTCTCTGGGTCCACCACAGGGATGAAGCCATGCGATGATGTGTGGTGGGACACCTGGGGCCACACAAGACAAAGGAAAGGGATTTTAGGAATTGCTTGCATTTTCTTTTCTGCTTAGAAGGAGAAGATTTTGGCCCTGCTCCATGTTTTGTGGCCACCTTCAGGAACTCCTGGATGCACCTCCAGGAATCCTCCTTGAATACTTCGATTTTTAGCCCAAAGAACATCAGCAAGAGAAACAACTTGTCCTCATGGCCAAGTCAAAGAGAAAGCATCAGGTTGTAATCTGTGCTTCTCCTCTTGCTTGTGCCTGAAGTCTCCGTGCTTTCCCTTCTGTTATGAAATGGAGCTTACAGCACTTATTTGACCTTCCTGAAAGCCTGTGATGTTCTCAGAGGTGTGTCTACATGTAGAAATGCTATCATCCAAAGAAGTGTTTCTCCCAGCACTGTTGGTTTTGTTCTGTTACCTACTACAAAGTGAGCTCCTTGTAGTGCACAGTCACCACTTCAGTATCTTCCCTTCTCCATCCCCTGCTCATCCTAAGGAAATTCCCTCAGAAAGACCCTCCTGCATTTCTGTTTGATCTGCTGCCTCTTCCAGGCACCACCACCTTGCACCACCGCTTCTTGTGATGGCTCTTTGGTGCCAGCTCTGCTTATATATGATTTTAAATCTCGTCTTAGCTAACAACGCCGGGATTCAAAATTCTAGCTTGTGAGCATGGATCATGCTATGCCAGGAAATTCCTTGCATTTTCTTGGTCAATTTGCTACTCTGTGCCTCCTTGCTGGAATGGGCTCTGACACAGCTTTTGTTTGTTGCAGCTGCTGGAGAACAGAGCTATCATCGTTTCTTTCCTTCGTGGGCGAAGCTTGTTACTTTGGAAGGGAAGCTGGCGTTTTCAGAAAACTGCTGAGCTGGCATCCTGGGTGCCCACACTCTCTTGGCCCAGAGCTAGCACAGCCCAGGCTCCTCATCGTCCAGTTGGGTTTTTTGCTATAGAATGGATGCACCTCAGGACTGGGAAGATACACTTGGGCAATGATTCCTTGGCCTAAATATAGGCTTCCAGTGCTGTTTTAGATACTGAGAGTCTCCTGCCTGGCACATCCTCCCCTCCATCTGCAGGTTCAGTGGCCATATTTCCATTCTTGTAAAGCCTGTGCCACATCCCCAAGAGCATGTCCCAGATACCACAGCAGGTCTCAGATAACACTACACATCTATGTTTTGGCAACTACATTGAATTTATTGCCAGTACATGCAATAATGCCTGGAGGGTAATTCATCTGAACCCACAAAGGTACTTTCTGTAGAGGTGGATAGCTCTCTAGAGTCCCTGCGTTAAATCTCTGTGAACTGTGACGAGCCCTTGGACACTTCTGGCTAAACGCAGTTGCCTCAATGTAGATGCTTCAGGCCTTTTGAGATATGCTGTACCATGTCCAGGGCATCTGCAAGGTTGGCAGGTATGGCACAGGACGCACAGGAGGGGACCCATGCATCTCCAGAGAGGTGGGCGGGATGCCCGAGGATGTCCCCTGTGGAAATGGGTGCTTGTATTTAGGTAGCTAAGTCCTGCCCCTAGATGCCCGGTAGACACCTAATGCTAGTGGGCTCTTCATCTGTGAACTGAACCCCATTCCTGCTGACTCAAAAGGACATTGACCACTCCAAGCCCTTAAAGAGAGGAAGCATTTCATAGGGCTTGCTGACACATCAGCAAGAGGCTCTTTCTTCCCTATCATAGTGTGGGTGACACATCCATACTGTCATTGCCTTGCAGAGGATCTTTCAACTCATTCACAAACTGCATCCCTTTGGTAACCTGTGTCGTCCCAGGAGATGCCAATACCTGAAGGTAATTTTGGCTCACTATGGTGCAACAACTGGCAACAGAAGGTATGCCAGGTAATGTCCTCCCTATGGGATAGGTTCATCTGTGATGTGTTGCTGGAATCAGTGTCTGCAAACATCCCACAGCCGTGTGTAAGATGATAACAGCCCAGAAGAGAGATGCTGCTGTCTGGCCCAAGGCCTCTTTTCACCCACTGGGTGAGTTTGGTGTTGGTTACATCTCTGTTAGGTTTGGTGAACCAGAATGGAGACTGAGATCTGGGAGCTCCCCTGGTAGTATCATGCTCCCACAGAAGGGCTTTGGACAGTGGCAGAAGGAAAATACAAGCACCACTGGGTGCCCTTGTAGTGTTTGCATGCAGGGAGGGCAGCAGTAAGTGCAAATTTAGTTAAAAGCCCTCCATTCCGGAGGTGGGGGAGGCTTGTTTCATTCTGGTTCCCTTCGGCAGCCAGAGTAAACTTGGCCGTGTTCAGGGATAATAAATGTTGCTAAGCAACACGAGATCCCCCACCAGCTTCATCATCCCAGCCCTGTGGGGAGGAAACGGCAAAAGGGATCTGAGCAGGGAAGATCAGCAGAAAACACCTGGTAAGGGGATGGAGGGCAGAAACTGCTCTGCTCACCCTGGGGACAAGCCCATGCCCTTGCGCCCATTGGGCAAACAAGGGCAGAGCCATGGACTGGCTGCGGTTGTGCTCGTCCCAAATATAGCACCGGAGAGAAGTGCAGGGCTGGCCTCCACACTGCCCGGTCCTGAGGGATCCCCTGCTTGTGGGGCTGGCTTGGGGAGAGAGACAGAGAGACAGGCTGCAAGAGCCAGAGGCACAACAATGAAAGGGCAGAGCTAGCTGATGTCCAGAGGGGTTTTCTTGAGGAAGAATAACACAGGAATTGACCTCTCTTGCTTTTCTGTTCCTCTGGCATAAGTAAGCCGCCTGCCTTCATTGCTGTAAGCTCACTCTGGATGCTCACCACAGCACCACAGGGGGAGCACTGGCAGGTCACATATGTGTCCCCGAGCACCTCTGTGCGAGCCCAAGCACTTTCCTGCCCTCCTCTGCACTCCAGGCTCCTGACTTATGTTCTTGAGATCTTGCTTTAGGCCTGTTTCATTGCAACGGAGATGTAAGCATGCTCATTTACTCCTTTCCATGGAGGATATGGGGGTAGGAGGGAGGACAGTTCAAGCCTCTCCATCCCCATCCTCATCAGAGACATGTTCCCTGTCACAAAGTCCCTTTCTCAATGCCTTTCCTGCTCAGATACGTTAACTCTTTGAGGGAAGCCATCTCCAGCACAGGTGAGGTGCCAGAAACTTTCATGTAGGAATTAAGAACACCAGGGAAACATCACAATATCTCTGTGCTGTGCCATGGATACGGTGTCCACTGTCCCGGAGGGGCTGGAGCTGGGAAAGGTCCAGAGAAGGGCAGTGAGGGAACAGAGGCGTGGAGTGATATTTCCAAGAGGAATAGCCAGGTAGGTACTTCTCAGCTTTGAAATGACATCATCCCATAGATGTCTATGGGAGGACACAAGAGCAGTATAAACTCGTGAGTGGTGCAGAGTGTGAGCAAGGACTAGCTAGTCTCTGTCTCACACAGCCCCAGAACGAGGGGTCAACAAATGAAACTGGCAGGACAAATGGTTTCAATCTCAGGAAATCTCAGAGAGGGTTGTGTTTCAATTACGTTGTGTTTGTGTGTGTGGTTGTGTTTCAATTACTTGTTAGCTATTAGAGTAAGTGAGATGGCTGACAGGCATCCTCTCCAACATCCTCCTGGTGTTGCAGTGCACTTCCCAGTGGCAAACGTAGCTTTAGTGCTGCTCTTGAGGAGGGCTGGAGAGGACTCAGTTGTCAGTGCATACACTGCCATAAGTCACTCCTCCTCGCACGTGTCCCCCAGTATGAGCTTGGAGTGGGGCTCAGGGAGTCCAGAGCCTCTTCTCACCCTCTGAAATGACTCACAGCTGATGAGACTGCTGGTGAGGGGAGGATTAAACTGGGTTTTGCAACAGGACTGGATCCTGCCTGAGGCAAGAAATCTGAGTTACTTGTCAGCTGTTGGGTTGCTGACTTCCTTTTTGTCTCCCGGTTTGGTTCCAGTTCTTTTTTGACTGCTTGCACAGAAGCAGAACGTGTTTGGTTTTTAGCATCACCGTAGGATATTTTGTTTAAAAACATTTTACACTTCTTTTCCTAGTTGATTTGGTACAGCTTTAGTTTTTGTCCTAACTCAGCAGTTCTCAAATTGCACCCTAGTGGGCAACCTTCACAGTGTCCTGGGGAACAACATGCATCATAGGGGGAAGATTTTAAGTGGACACACCAACTATGGGTACGGTTTCATGGGCTGCCCAAGGTGCCCTCACAGACCCTACGGGGAGAAATGTTGTTCTCAACGCTGTAATGTTTCATCTGGTTATTATCTTGAGGAAGTGAAGGACATGAGCTCTTGTCCTTTAGTAGCTGCATTGTGCCTTCCACTCCAGCAAATTCTCCCCCAGGTGTTCATGCCCACCGAATTTGACACACCAGCATATAGATATAGATGGATCAACCTATGTAGACAACAGAAAAAAAAGTTGGAGGATCAGAATATTCCATTAAAAAAAAAATCCAAACAGAAAGAAAGTGCACCCAAACAAAACATGTATTTTTTCCCCTACTAATAGCATTTAATCTCTACCTGATCTCTTTTTTATGCTGGTGCTATATGGGCTGACTGATAAGGGTAAATATTCTGCTGGACTGTAATCAGGAGGAACTGATGTGATGGTTGGGGTTTCTAATACCTTAATTTCTATGGTTTCCTCTATATTTTTAATGCACAGTTGGTGAACTCTTGCTCTGGGAGCCTACGCAGTGCCGCTGCAAAGGGTTGGAGAGGGGGAGCAAGATTTTCCACAATGGCTTCTTTGTGCGCCTGAGTTAACCTCTTCCCAAGGAAGAGTAAGCAATGCACGTTCAAGCAGAAGATGGGGAGTCCCTGTGAGAGGAGTGGTGGCCACTAGAGGGTGGCCATGTCATAGCTGGTGCTGGCCCTGGGGACAGTGCCTTCCCGGGGCAGCTCTCTGCATAGGGACCCTCATCAGGGTAAAAAGACTTCTGGCTTTGGGTATGTGATCTGCCCAGCTACAACATTTCTGATCTGAACGAGGTTTTTGTACACTCTAATGACTGATGGACCGGCAAGTAGTTTTCACATCATTTGTCAGAGAAGGAGCCAGAGGTGTCTGGATATCTGAGAAGGAAGAAAAGGAAAGGTGTGGGAGTTGGGTAGTTGTTCAGGAAGGACCATGAGAAGCATCATGGCTACTTGCCATGAGTCTCCCAATCCTCTCAAGTTAGGGATACCATTGCAACATTTCCATCAGCTCAGAGATGTAATGCCTGTTTTCTAAGTTCCAGTTTTCATCTGCTTGCATCATGACCTGACCTCACATCCAAGCCAACGCAAACACTGCTTTCTGAGTTATTGCTTGAAAGCCACAATACTGTCAGAGGAATTAATGAGTCCTCCGCCCATCACATTATTGCAGGTACCGGTGGTAGGACTTGTACTGCCGCTTCCTGCGAATATATTGCATAACCTGAAAGACAGAGTTCCTTGGCTGGAAGTGGCTCTAGGTTAAGGCATGTTATGGACTATCTCTGAAAAGGGACAAAATAAATTCTCTCATCAGCGCCTGGCTCCCTGCAGCTCACGGAAGGTCCCCCAGGCTATCCCACCAGCCTTGGCTGCCTTCCAGCATCCACTTCCCCTCTTCTGTTCCCCCGCTGCAGGATATCTCATGATAAAGCTGATTTCCTTGTTCATCCTCCCTGGTTTTGGCTCTGAACAGGAGCTCTCTGTTCTTTTCCAAGGAGACTTTGGCAAAAGAGCACATTCCTTCCTTTCCCTTTAGCAGCCCCTTTCCTGCCCCAGACCTGTCCCCGCCATCCTCCTCACTGTCACCTGATGCTCCCTTCTGCTTTGGCTCTCTTTTTGCTTACCCTTCCACTGGCTTCTGGTTCTCCTTCTCACAGCCCAAACACATTTTAATCTTTCCCATCTGAAACAACTCTCCGTTGGCTCTGATTTCCTTTCCAGCTCGATCTGATCGCCACTTCTGTGCACACACGATGCCAAGACTCAGCTCATGTCTTCACTAAAACCTTGGCCTGCGTCTGACAAGACCTCATGGATTTTGGGTTGTGCCCAGCATGGCTAATTCGTTCCTCCTGTGATGTCTTGGTGTCTTTTCTTGAAGCCTTATGACACTACTGTGTCTGCTGACACAGTGAATTTGTCCCCTCTTGTTTAAACGCATCTCATCCCAGCCCCTGAACATTGTGCTGTGTCAAAATCTTGCTCATGGTTCCTGTGCTGTGTCCTTCCTACCCCTCTGCACAGCGTCAGGTCTCGTTCACGGCCCTTAGCATCTCAAACCATCATCACTGCTTGGATGCTCTGTGGCTGACGACTGCCTTTCTGTACTGAATGGCTGACCCCCGCTTCTCTTCAGCCCGTGGTATCTGCAGCCTTCTCTCTCTGTTTTCAAGACATGTGCCTCTACTCTCCCTCCTGCAAACACAGGCAGGGGGAATTTTTTTTTTAAACATCCTTATTCTCCTTCAAGTATCTTCTTAAAACACCAAGTGGTGCGATGGCTACAAAATGGAAGGTTTGTGAAGACCCAGCATTATCTCTTTTATACTTGCTTTTGTTCATGTTGGTGTCTACTGATGGTCTCTGAGCACATGTACTCGAGTCCTGGGCTTATGGGGCTTTGAATGAGTAGGAATTTGAATGAACCTGGAATGATGAAGTCTGTCTAATTTAAGCATCTCTTTTACTGGAGTCGTGATATCAACAGAAATAAGTCTGGTTCCCTGGGATGTCCCAGACAGGCAAAGCTGCGGGATGCTGCCTAGAAAGGACACGTAGGTGCTGGGAAGACAGACGGATGTTTGCATGGCAGGCAGGCTGCTATTGCCAGCCAACACCAGCTGGTCTCAAACAGGATCTGCTGGTGATTTTGTAGTTCAGTTTGAGCCTCTTAAAGGCTTAGCTGTGTTCATAGGAAGGGCTGCCCCTGTTTGTACGCCCCTGAACACATTGCAGTCCAGTGCTCTGACCAGCTCTTTAGGTGCTCTGATAATAACACAGCAGCAGGGAGAGGGGTGAAATGGTCTCACACCAGCTCTGCACATTTGTGATTTCTCTGATCGAGGGCAGAAAATACTCGACAAAGTCCTCTTACACTTCCCCCATCTTCACAGGCTGTGGGCTGGGATCAACACACTCTGTAGCACTTCCCAGGGGCCTCCTGCCTCGGCTGTTAGAGGTTCCTCATGTGTCAGTGATTGTAAAATGAGCCTGGCCCTCTGGGGCTGGTTCCTATCTCTGCTGACTTCGCAAACATCAGGCAGACACGAATGTTTGCCCAGCGAAGCACATATGAGACCTGCTCTGCTCTGAGCTCTGAGAAGGGGAGACGTTGCTTCCTCAGCAACGTGGGTCCTGGAGACAGTTCGCCCAGCACTTGTGCTAACATAGATAGATAGAAAGGGAATAGGGAGAGGTTCACGGAGATACCACTGCTCAGAGGTCTCTGCACTGCCATGTCAGCCATCCTCCAGGCTTTCATCAGCGAAGTCACTCTGGAGAAACTGAAATCTCCTCTACTATTTTTCTCCTCTCCAGTATACAAAAATATTGATACAAAAATATTGATACAAAAATATTGGCATCTTTCTCCCCTTTCAGCTCTTCAAGACCATTTGCAAACACTGAGTTCTGACTCCTGTCTCCTCAGTGTAGCATGAAGGAACGTGTTACTAGAGTTAGAGCTGCTTTGGCCTGATGGACTTCCATGTTCACGTGTTTGGCAGTCCCTTTGTTTTGAGCCCATATGGGGCACCTATACCCTCATGGGAAGGGGCCTCAGCTGCTTGTAGTCTCTTTTAGGGGGCATCTGAAAGATGGTTCCCTGGCCTCAAAAGGCAAATGAACAGAAAGAGAAGCTGGAAAAGACTGAGGATTCCAAGATGCTCAAAACTCTGTGGTAGCTGCCATATTACTAAATAGATGAGGACTCATCAGGCTGGAAGGGAGACATAGGACTGTAAATCACTGAGTGGTATGGGAAGGGTGGACAGGGAGAGTATGTTCACCACCTTGATGCATACAAGAATTACAGAACATGAGATGAAACCAGAAATTGCAAGGCCAAAACAAACAAGAGGAGGTGGTTCTTCTCACAGTGTATAATTAAGCTGTGGAACTCCTTGCAACAGGATGTTTTGGGTGTTGAAAATTGGTGGGGGTTCATAAAGCAGCAAGATAAATTGATGAAAGAAAAATTCACTGCGGGTAATTAAATATGAAAATACTCTCCATGACAGAGGAAGCCACAAATTGTTGGAAGATGACTGGATATTTTGGGGAAGTATCTCAAACTATTTGCTGTATTCTGACACTCTTCTCTAGACATCCACTCTTGGCCGTGGCCAAAGACAAGTCACCAGGATGAATGGACCTTGATAGCTGTTCTTATGGTCCCATATTTTTCTACCTGAATACCTGATGGTAGGTTAGGGCCCCCAGTACTTTTTAGGTCTCAGGTCTTGGGAGGATGCTGCAGAAGTTTTGGTGGTATGCTGTAGGAGTTTCTCTTGTCTTCTGGTGGATATGATGCTAAGATGAATTACTAGCCAGAGGCTTTGTGCAGATAGAGGGTAAGTCACCTCCACAGAGACCATACACAAAATGGCTTAGAAACTGTTTGTGCCATCCCTGTGTGCTTAATACTCCATGCTCACCATGATCTCCAAACCTTCTAACACCAAGTCAAGTGCTTCTTTAACCTGCATCTGCAGATCAGCCATGGATCCTTTACAGTGAAACTCTGGACTGAACGGGAACCGGCTGTTGTAGATAGGTGTAGTTTAGGCACCTACAGTTTAGACACCTTCAACAAGGCTGGTTGTGATGGTAATCACATTGTTTTCTTGATCCTAATCCACAAGAGTAAACTCAGCAAGCTTTGTTATTTCTTCATTTGCAGTTAAGAGCAAGTACTTGTTTTACAGCTGAGGCACATAAGAGAAGATGCTGTTGCCTTCTTCCCCAGACTTGTGTGGACCAGAAGCATCGGGCAGACCATGCAGCACATTTGGGACCTGAAGACACTTGCCTGACCTTATCTCTGCTTAGCCTGAGTGCCGCAGTACTAGTAAAACATAAATATGCACCCCCTTCCCAGTGCTCATCCCTAGTCGTGTCCATGGCATCTCCTCTCTGTCTGCTGACTGTACAGCCAGGCAGAGATGCAGTTACGAGAGCTGATCCACCTGAAAAACAGGGAGAAAACAACAACAACAGCAAGTGTGATGGTTTTGAAAGCTGTGCTGGTTGCAACTGAGAGGAGAAGATGTGATGATGGGTGGGGAAGGATGAAGCAGGCAGAAATACCTTCAGCAGGTTTTTCTGCAGACTTGGTGTTGTGAAGGCACAGATTCAATGCAAGTTGTCGTTTGCACAATGCCATTAGCAAGCATGCTGATTTTTAAGGCAGATTGTGGTGATGTCTGGCCTCAACTATCTTTAATAGGACTTGTGCTTCGGTCAAGAAGAACAGGGGCTTGAGGTAGGTTTTAATTTCCTTGTAAAACTGGCTTCCCACTGGGGAATACAGGGGAATCAGCAGGAATGGAAATTGTCACCGTAATTTAAGGACGTGACTAAAGCAAGCTGGGACATGAAATGTGCTGTGTGCTGTCTGTGGTCCACGTTAGCCCATTTCAACTCGGTGACCTTCAAAGGCTTAGTTCGTTCCCTTCAGCTACCAGTGGGTGACCTATTGAGGCAGAGAGAGAGGCGCCTGTGCCTGGGAAGCTCCCGTCTGTCAAGTCTCCCCATGCGGAGACTGGCTCTCTTCCCGTTTCCCACAGATCACAAGGGAAGAGGGAAGTCACGATGTCGGCACTCACTGTTTTGATGGCTACGAGTCTCTGCTTTGCTGCAGCTGCAAATTATCATCAGCTTCCCCATCTGGCTTCCCTCCAGAGGCCCTAGGAAGACATTTTATGTCAGAGATAGCTCAGGACAAGCTGAGGTGTGCACCTGGCTGACAGCTGCCCCATTAAGAGCCAAAAGTGAGATGTGACTTTGTCCTTCAAGGTAAGACATGAGGCTGGTTAGTTGTCCTTGTGACAGCTCTTGCAGATTTGCAGCTGGAGGGTCTGAAGTCTGGAGGTGAGGGTGCAAAAGACAGGCTGAAGTTTGGAGGGGAAGAAGAAGTTTTCTCTGTCTTTGGTGTCTGCACTTTGGGCAACATCATCCTACTGGTAGTGGTGAGTCTCTGTGCTGCCTCGGAGCATCATCAAGGAAGCCACAATTGGGCAGCACTGGAGGTGGTGTTTCTTACACCTAGAGGCCAGTCCCAAGTGCTCCACTGGGACATAACAGCTTCAGATCAGTGGAGACCTCCAGTCCCTTGGGCTGACAATGAAACACTTTGATTCAGTAGTTACCTTTATGTTTGCCTTCCCAAGAGTTAAAAGGAAACATTTCTACCCAAAACTCTGAGATCTCTCTTCCACTGCTCGGATAAGAAGCCCTGCAAATTTCCAACTCATTAACCTTTGACGCAGGGCTAGCGCTGGAGCTGCTCGCTGCAAATGTGGCATCAATTAGCCTGTTACAAGCTAAAGAACATTATTAGGATTCAGAGGAGTGAAGTTCATAGGCCACATACTGAGCCACCTAATAACAGATGGAAATTTGGAATAGCTGCAGACTGCAACAGACAGTGCTGCGTGTAATATATTTTAAAGTTGAGATATCAGGAGCCTTTGTAAGAAGTGGGCTGACCCAGTGTGCAGAGCTATGGGTTTCTATGTGCCCAAGAGCAATTTCACCAGGTAGCATAAAATACCACTAGAATGGAGGTTTTTCTGCTTTATCAGGAGATGGACACCATGAAGAGAGGACTTGTGAGTCCAGGATCTAGCACTCGGGTCATAACATTGCTTCTCTTTTCTTTAGCATGTATAACCGTGTCCTGCCAAGTTGCACTAAGGAGGAATCTGAGGCTGGCTTAATGCATTTGCTTGAGTTCACTCTGGTTTTGATGTGCTGCTTGGTCAATGCCCAGGCAGGACATCTTGGGCAGAA
This sequence comes from Rhinoptilus africanus, assembly GCA_013400135.1. Taxonomy (NCBI): domain Eukaryota; kingdom Metazoa; phylum Chordata; class Aves; order Charadriiformes; family Glareolidae; genus Rhinoptilus; species Rhinoptilus africanus. The sequence continues at coordinate 256,181 of VXBO01007957.1, forward strand.
ATGCTAGATAGTGGTTGGCACTGTTTCATATCTACATGAAAGGACTTTCCTTTGGGATTAATTTCCCTTACTTTTAGCCATACGCAACTCAGGTATTGAATCTAAATGTTGCCCAGGCTCAGAGGACAGGATGAGGCTTTACCCCTGTGCTTGAGCCAGTGCTGGACCACTTTACTGCTTCAGCTGTGGTCTGCACCGAGCAGGTCTTCCTTGCAGTGTCCAAGCCAGATGTTCCACCCGCAGCTGGCTGCTTGCTTTGGATGGAGTTTGTCCATAAAGAGCTAGAGGGGGAGGAAAAGGGCTTTTCTCTTTCAACCCACTCACTCCTGGGATTGCTGGCTGTGCTGCTGAACCCAAACAGCAGCCAAAGGTCACAGCCTCAGTCCTCAAATGTCTCAGAAGAGGAAGTGCTGTACATGCTGGAACTGTCTCCTCGACAAAAAAGCAAGACAAACACTGCAGCTGGTGTTTGAACAGCCTGACCTTGAGTAACACGGGCTTGCCAGCTTTAAGAGAAAGGTAAATGCCATGTTTGGGGGTAGGAAAGCAGTTGTGGGAAGGAATGGTTTGTCTTGCGGAAGAGGTGAGGGGCAGATGCCCAACTGCCTAGAAGACCAGGTGTATTTCCATTCCACATAGTGACAGGAGAAGTGATGGCATGTAGGTGCCCTGCAGAGCATGTGCGTGCCCCATATGTGCATTGCCAGGACTTCTGGGACAACCAGGCTGGGGGCTGATCTCCCAGCTGTAGATGTAGCTATGGAGGCTGTCCTTGGGGTAGGGAACAGGTCTCTGGAGTGAGACCAACAACCCACTGAGCACGGTGACAACTGTGAGCTGCAGCTTATAACGGGCACTGACAGAATAACCTGATCATGGGGAAGTGCTGTCCTGGCCCATCTTTGTCAGTGCTGGGCTCCCGCTGGGGCTGACGAACCTGTGGTTGGGGGCTGCATGCAGCCTGTGACTTCATTCCATATGCCTTGTTGTCTCGTTAGGGCGTCATGGCTGAAAGCATTTGAGTTGAAGACCGGCTCTGAACAACCAGCCGAGTGTCCTCCAGCACTATCCCAGTATGTCTTGCACCATCTGCTGTACCCATATGCCCACGGTTTTGTCCAAGGGCACTCAACACATACCTCGGACACCACTCTGGTGGGTTGAGACACAGCCCTCACAAGGTCTTTGAACTGAAAAAAAGAGAACAATTCCATTTTGTGCAAAAAAGGACCAGGCAACGCAAAAGAGACTTGCAGCAAGCACAATTCAGAGTGGACATGGTTAGTCTATTCCAGGCAAATAGTATAGACAACAGCCCACAGCATTTACCTTGGAGACCAGAAACTGCTTCCTGGAGAGGGTGACTTTGGCAGTACGGAGATAGTCCAAGATAATTAGATCATTTGTCGCTTGTTCAAGTGGCGTGAAGGAACTATTTGACCTTTTGTAGCGAAAAAGTCCACAGCCTCGTTTTACAGAGTAAAATGGGAAGGTCTAAGCCCTTGAGAAGGTACTTAAGCTCCACAAATGTCACTAGCCATATGGATAGTTGACCTGCAAGGCCCTTGTTTGCAAAGAGAGGTTGAAACGGGGTAATTGGCTGTCCTGGCCTGGCTTTGTTTGAGGGTTTCTGTGTGTTTTCTTCCAATGGGAGCAGTGGAAGCAGCAACAGTGGGAAGGGCGTTCTCACAGCAGGAGAATGAGAAGGGTCCCTGACTGTCTCTCCAGGGAACAACTGCAACCATCCTGGTTTTTTTGATTTAGAGGTGGATGTAGGCAGTATATGTGGATATAAATGCACAGCTGGCCATGAGTCTCCTAGATTAAAACACCGCCCCTCGCCCCAGCCTTGCATAAAAGGCCCTGGGGTTCTTGGTGGGCAGTAAGTTGTACATTAGCCAGCAGTGTGCTCTTGCAGCGATGAGCCACAAATAACACTGCAACAGCAAGAGCGCAGGTTGAGGGAAGTGATTATTTCCTTCTGTTCAACACCTGTGAGACACATCCAGCTACTCTCTCCTATTTTGGTTTTCCTGGTAAAAACCAGACACTGACGTACCGGAGCAAGCCCAGTGGAGGCTATTGAGATGATCAGGGGGCTAGAGTATATGAGATACAAGGAAAGTGTGAGACCAGGGTTTGTTCAGCTGACAGAAAGGTAGGGCAAGGTAGTACCTTATTGCTCTTTAGGGCACCTAATAGGAGAGTGTAGAGAAGAGAGAGAAAACTTACCTTGGAGGTGGACAGTGGAAGGACAACATGCAGCGGGCACAAGCTGCAAAGTGGGATTTTCCAATAAGATGTGAGGGCAGAATTCTTCTTCATGAGGACAGTCAAACACTGGACCAGGGCAGCAAGAGATGGAGAGGAATTTACATCCTTGAATATATTGAAAACTCAACTGGAGAAGACCCTGAGCAACTTGAGCTAACTAACCCTGCTTCGAGCAGGAGGTTGGACCAGAGACCTCCAGAGGTACCTCCCAATTTAAAATATTCAATGATTCTAAGACATGTGAATATATATGTATATAGATGGTATGTGTAGACATACACCTCAGAAGAGATGACGGTATGATCTGAGATGCCTCCTGGAGTTACCCATAACACCATTACTGTGCAGTGTTCCCTGATCTGTGAGCAAATGCACCGTGTGAAGGAGTGCGCTGTAGTCACAGCTTCTGGGATGGCATATCAAAATGAACAGTGAATTTCACTTCTTGTTCCACTGCTCCCTTAATACTCATTTACAGTTTTTTATTATTCTTTTGTTCTGACTAGCCTAAAATCTGAAATATTGTTGTGTTCCTCCTGGGCCCCTTTAATTGGGTCACCAGCCTATTCAAGCCTGAGTTCTTATTTGGCACCATGGCTAAGGGATTTGGAGGGGAGGATGAAAGGGGAAGTGACTGCCATCTCTCTTGGCAATTCTGTCCCCTCCAGCAACAGCAGCAGGAGGAGCAAGCCTGGCTCTCCTCGAGTCGTGCTCTACTCCTTTGTCTCATCTCCACCTGCTTCATCTCATCTCCTGAAGGAAGGCACCAACTCTTTATCCTATGGGAGAAGCTATGAGCCTGCTCTAGCTGCAAGGCAACACAGAACACCCCCAGATGAAACCTCTGCATTTTAATCTGCAAACTCAATAAACCATCTCCCATTGGCATCAAACACTCTTACAAGTCTGTGAAAATCCTTTGCCACTCTCCACACCAGGGTAGAGACTGCTGTTTCTTTGGTGCAGAAGCTGGGCCCTTTCCTCTCTTGGGAATCTCTGGTTTCTGGAGAGTCAACTGGAATTGTCAGATATAACTGAGGTGCCTGTTCATAATTGTTCTGCTGTTTTTTTTCTATATGCCTGGCTTAGCTTCCTTGTGGGGTCTGCAGTCAAAAACCTGCAGGAACAGTATTATTGAACACATTCCCCAGAGCAAAGGAAATGATAAGTGTAAGAAAAATGGCAAGCTGAGATTGCAGATTCCTCAGGAGTGTCTCTATTGTTATATCACCGATGTCATTAAAGACTTCTGTCTTTTTCTGCCTTGGTCACTATATCTGCCAATATCTGCAACAAGTAAGATGAGGATCTAGAGTAAAAAATTTTCCATTCCACACATCAGGGCTACCAAGGCCAATAAATGGTGCAGGAGTTCTGCAAGAGAGAAAGACTCTGTGCATGGACAACCTTGCATGTGTTACTTCCCAAGCTTCATACAGCTAATGGTTGTGAGTCACTGTCCCCTCACCTGTGCTTCACCTGTATGCATGAAAATGTTGGCCAGAGTTGCTATCCTTTGGCCCTGAGATCAGGAAAAAGTGGACTTCTCCTGCCATGGTAGAAATATAGCTTGGTGGGACCATATATCTTACAGAAAGGCAGGGCTAGCAGATGAGTTTGAAGAGTTCTGGGCTGTCAGAGCGTTAGTGTAGTCAGCACTAGAAATTTCTTGGAAGGGTAAATTTCATTTATGTTCTCACTGGCTACAGAAGTGTATATTTTCCCTTCCAAATAGAAAGAAATCTCATAACGTTTTTGTCTGAGGCCATGCCAAATCCAAGTGCTTCCAGACTCAAACATGGACCCCAGGACCCAGCACTGCGGACTGGAGCTGGTGGGATTCTTGCCAGTTTTAAAGCTGCCATTTCAAGCTGACAAGAACTGTGCTACTTTCAGATGGTGACTGCAGGGATTTCTAAGGTTAAAAGAAGGAGGAATGACCTCAGGTGGTTCAAGAGATTTAGGTTTACCCAGGCCATTTGGTTGGATGGCTCTTTGGGCTGCCTGGTTGATGGGGCAGTGAAGTTTACTAAAGAACAGTCCAACAGCCTGGAGATAATATGAATTGGGATTGCACGTGTAACAAGCTGGCCCAGAGCCACAAACTGACAAGCTTATCCCAGTATTTGACTAAGAGCTATCAGAGAGACTTTTGTAGAATCCTGGAGCTCATCAAGTCCTCTGCCTGGATAACCTGGGAGCCTGACTGCAAATCTACAAGTCTAACTCCCTGGAAGTATGGACGAGTCAGTTTGTAAAGAGTTCCTCACACTATCACATGAACTAGCAGTCAGGGTCCCAATGGAAATTTGTCTTATCCAGTGGAAACATCTCCCTGCCTGTGCTTCATCAGACGTTCACCAAATGCAATGTGTTTTCTGTGAAATGTTCAGTGTTCCACGAATCTGCACATTCTGATGGGAAAAAATGTTTGTCTGGAAAATTCCCAAGCAGCTTGACTGGGTCAGCGTGGTGTGAAGCAGGCCTGGGAGTAGGGTGGTGTTGAGAAACATGACTGCGTCATGCTGTCCATCCTGTCTCTTGGGTGTAACCTCATACCAGACTTGAATAACCTGTCGCTCTTTGGCTGAAGGCTCTGGCTTTCTGTCCCTGCTCCTGACTCCCCTGTCTCTACTGAGCTTGTTTCCATGGATGTCTGCCATGGAGATAGCTTTATCTTGGTCTCCTAAGGGCACACTTTGCATATGTATATAAGAGATGACTGGCTTCATCCATGTCCTTCTCTACTTCGACTTCTCTTGAAGCATTTGACCAACTTCCACCAGAATTCATTGCAGAAGAGTCATAGATATAAAGCTTCTACAAGTTTGCAGTCAACTTGTACCAGAGTCTGACCACAAGGCACAAATCCATGTGGAGACATTGGGCCTTATCAGCTCTGTTGCATATCAAACTACCCGTTCTTGCTCCCTTTATCTTTCTGTCCATGCAGGGTGAGTCTGAGGGGGCTAGAGAAGGCCACAGACTATCCATGGCTGGAAGAAGGAAGCTGCAGGGCCCGTTCTCTTCCCCCTCTGGATGTTCCTCAGCAGAGAAGAGACCTGGCAGTGATAACTGCCCAGGAAGCTGCCCTCCAGATCCTGCATTGGCCTCCGAAACCCTCCGAGGTTCTGCAGCTTTACAAAACGAGGGGATGTTAATGTTTCATGTTAATCAAGCACTCCTGGCTTAGCTATCCAGAAGTTTATGCTGTGGAAACAACAAACGTTCCTGCTTGAAAGTTCACGCTCCCCTTGAGGGATTGCAGGGAGGCTCCAGGAGTAACCAGCTCACACATTTGAAAGTTATGTCCATCCTTCCTCTTTTTTACCCACAAGCATGGCATTTAACTGAAGTTTTAGGCTTATCTGTCTCTTTCGCATAAAGCACCAAACTGGAGGCTAGAAGATTCAAGAGATTCTGGTGTGTATGTGACATCATAAAACCTTGGTTTCTCCTTTAACTGAGCAACTGGAAGGCTGGGCACTAGGAAGGATGCCAAAGATCAGGACACTCCTGATGACAAGGTGTGAGCTGGCAATGTTCCTTGTCCTAGAAACATCTCAGGTGGATAAAAGGCATCAATACAGAAATTACATGTTTTCTGGCATCTGATAAAAACCTTTGAATTCTGGCATCCAGACTCTGCCTTCATTGTAAAATGGCCACAGCTACCACCAAAAGTAAGAGTCATGTGTTGTCCACACCTGCACACGAGGTCTGTCACAAGCTCCAAGACTCAACTCCCACAGGGATGCCAAAGTCATTTAAGGACAGAGTCCACACAGTGGCTCCACTCTGAGGGCATATGTGGGCTGAATGGTGGCTCTGCTCCCAGCTGGTGTCCCTGGAGTCCTGCAGGAAAGAAGGATTTTGTGACGGAGTAGTAAGTCCCTGTGCAGACAGCCGGGGATATCTTTGGAGAATATCCTGGTGCTGCCAAGACAGTTCTGCACCTGCTGCTTTTTGCTGCTGCATGCAGCAGCCTCCAGCCTCATGGGATCATGGGCTTTCATTTGCTTGTTTTGCTTTGTGGCTCCACGTTCAACACTGTGTTAGGCAGATTGTACTGCCTTCTGACCCCGCTCTTCTGGAGACGTGACACATCTGCTCCTCGCGCTCCTGGTTTTGAATAGGAGTCCCCTCCCCAGCATCAAAATATGCAGCTGCCTGACAATGCCAAAGAGGCTTTCACAACCTCTTGCAGGACAGCGGTGGATGTGGGGAAAGGTGACGATGTCAAGCGTGGTTGCTGCAGCAACCCAACGTCAGGGTGCGTGCACCCTTTCCAAGAATGCAGCTGTGGTGCAGGGACATGACGTGGAGTCAGAGCTGGAGTCCTCGGATGAGTTGGGTGAGATCCAGATGGTGCTGGGGCTGTTTGGAGGCAGACATGAGTGTGCCGGCCGTCTGGGTTGACCTCCTCTGGTGCGCTGCTGCAGACAGGGAGAAAGGATATCCAGAGAGGAGCTGAGCATGCTGGGTAGTGACGGGATCTCTGCAACAGCCCAGCCTTGTCCTGAAGAATGAAACATGGGAATCAGCACAATTTTAAACCAGGCAAAACAGGGGCAGAAGTGTAGGGAAAAGCCTCAAAGGAATCTGAGGGGGACAGTGTGAATCCATGAAGAAGAGCATGCTTACTGGCCTGATCCAGTTGATACGTGCCACCTCTGGAAGTGGTCACCAACTAAGGTGGTGACAACCAGGTGTCAGTGGCATTTGACCATCAAGGATTCAGCTTCTTGCTGAGTTGGCTTGACCGGACAGGGAGACCCAATAGTGGAGGGAAGGCAACAGGCTGCTTTTGCCTCCCTGACCCATGTCCAAAACAGAATGGAGATCTCTATCTGATTAGAAAAGGTTTAATTTAAAAAAAAAGAGTTGAAGGAGAAGCAGGGTTGCCCCGCATGGTGTCACTGAGCTGGTTAGTGGGGTCGCAGCAGCTCACCACAGGATGGACCCTGGGTTCTGAACAGGCAAAGGATGCTGGCTTATCTCTGTCCTGGGGATAATGGAGACGACTTCAGTGGGGAGAGCAGGGAGAGATCACGGAGCAGTGGCTGACAGAGCTCACAAGGGCTGTTTGGCTTGGGTTCGGTTCTTCTAAGTGCTGCTAGCTAGGACTTTTGGAGACCTGGCTGCAGGCCTCACTTGGTTATACAGGACAAATCCTGGCTTGCCTGGCTCGGTCTTGGCTCTGTGTTGGCTCGGGCTAAAGGTAAGAGGGTGATCACTGCCCTTCTTCATCAGGGCGGGAGCCTGGGGAGTCCAAGGGACTAACTTCTATGCTTTGGGACCCCACCTCACCCTCCTTTCCTCCGGGAAAAGCACCCTGGTTGCCCTCCTGCTTTCTTCCCATATGCCAGACACGGGAAATTGCCTTGATCACAAGATGAAGGGAGGGAGGGAGAGAGTCAGTGGCACTGTGTCCCTGTTATTAGCAGGGATCTACGCTCATGGGATCCCTTCTGGGCAGCAGATCCCTTTAGTGCCACATGGCTGGATGTGCTTGGGTGCTCCTCTGTGTCCCAACACGCACCTCTTGCCTGCCCCATGCTGTTACCCCGTGTGCAGCTCTCAGACGCCCACACTATAAAGAACGGCCATTGCTTAGGCTGCCTTGACCTTACACGCAGACCATCTCAGCCTTGTTTCCCACCTCCACCCTTACCTATGGCCATGCAGGTCTCCTCCCTCCGCTGCAGCAGATCCTTCCGAGAGCAGATTTAGCTCCTTATTCTGGCAGAACACTGTCCCTCTCTCCAGGGGCAAAGAGGACAGGGGGAAATAAAGAACCCCCTTCTAATTCAAGGAGCTGTTAATTTAATTCACCACATCTGCTAGACTTGGCCCTTAATCTAAGAAGGTACCAAAATGCTCTCATGTATGAGGAAGAACCAGGCATGCCACTTACATCTTTGCATAATTCAAACACATCTCCAGGCTCCCCACTGGATAGCAGCCCAGAGGTATTTTGTTGTGATTCAGTAGTGCTCTCTGATGTGTGCTAATTACTAAAAAATAAGCGTATTACCTGTGTACAGCAAGGAGAGGGTTCAGCACCTTATTGCTTCCCGAACTCACAGTTCAATTCTGTGAAACAAGGATGTATATTGAAAAAGAGAGGTGTGTCAAAAGACTGGTCAACAGGCTTGTCAAGCAGTTCTGCTGTCGGGTTTCCCATTCCATTAGGATCCCAAAGAAAAACCTCCAAAGAAGTCCTCTGCCTTCCAGACACAAAAAGGCAACAGACTGAAAGGGCTTTCTCCAAATTCCTCCAGACTGATAACTATAAGCCAGATATTATTCTTTTTTTAATGGAAAAAACATATTATGCAGGCTATTGATCCCATGTTTCTTGGTGAGCAATGAATATTAGTTCGCTGTAACTATATGCTGTGAAGTGCTCTTGCTACTATAAATAAAGGTCAAACGCAAGACACTTCCTGCTGCTTTTGCTGACACGTGGCTGCCATTTAGTGATTCATAATCTCTACACACGGCTTGGCAAACAGAAGGGATATTTTTTTTTTTATGGGAGTTGTTTTCCACTTGTGCAAGCACAACAAAGGATTTAAAGGGACCTGCTTTGATCCACCTACGGGACCAGCAAGTTTCAGCAGAAGGTAACTAAGAAAAGTAGGACCGTGGTCTGTAGTTTGAATTATGCACAAAAGGGGGCTGATCCCTCACTACCTTTTAGGGGTCTTCAAGCTGAAAAAAGTTTAAGGCTATGCCTGTTTTTGTGTTTATATAGCATATTTCTTCTGTATATCACATTGCCTTGTGCAACTGCATAAACACTGATATGACTGAGCGACAGAGGGGGAAAACAGATGCTGGGAGATAAGAAAACCTGACAGTGTTTGGACAAGATCGTAGTGGGCTGTGGTCTTCTGGTCCACAGGCTGAACTTTAGTTTTGTGATGGACTATAATGAGATTAATTTAATTATCTGGAGAGGAATTTGAAAAAACTGTACATGAATTAAACACTTTTCCATGTTTGGTCTATTAAGTGGTTTGCACACCTCGGTAGCAGGAATATCACAGCAGCCTTGGAGTACAGCGGCAATCATAGAAGGTGAAAAAGACCCTTCATGTCTTGGAAGACAACTGGGCTTAATATGCTTGCTTCACCAAATGTTCGTTCTTGTTTTTGAAGATTTATGTTTAAGTGGCATAGGTTCACAGTTATTTTATTTGAGACAACTTTTCTCCATTTGTGTGGAAATAATCCGCAGGATCCAGACAAACCTGAAACATCAAGAGCTGCTGGGTATTCACTCTCACTGTTTCTCAGACCGCATTAGAAATCTGCCTCATCTCCTATTTAGATTTGTTTCAATAACCTGATAAGAAGTTTCCAACTGGAGCTGGACTGGGACGTATGCCCCGGGATGTGTGTCTGTGAGCAAGTAATTCCATGAAGGATCATCTTTTACCTTTGATGTTTGGCCCATTTCATTTCCTTTCGGCAACCTTTTTTTTTGTGTGTGTATTCATGGAAAGTCCAGGGAAATGGTTTGAGTTCTGTTGTTTGAGTGAATTCACTGTGCAGTCACTTTGATGTTTGCATTGTACTCCATCTTAGAGTTTCCGTCATGCTGGGCACCATTTAGATGGTCAGCAAGAGCCAGTCCTTGGATGGGAAGCTAACAGTTGCAGGAAACAGCAGAGAAAAAGCCGGGAAGAGAAATCAGGAGCGAGCACCCAAGTGGGAGACTTGCAGTCCATGGTCCTATCGACTGAATCACGCTGCTGATGTCTTTTATTAAGGCTGTTTCCTGGTGAGGAAGAGACTCAGCACCACACAGGTCACCAGCCGCTGCTGGCACACTCAGGAGTAGTGAATCACCGATGCTATTTGTTAAACTGAATCACTTGCGTGGACAGACACCTTGCCACAGAAAATGTTCCTCAGCAGAGGAAGAAAAACACCAACCCAGTAAAAAAATCTAGGTCCCTTTTTGGCGTCCTTTGTCAGAGGAAAGGAGCATTTTGCTCAGTCGAATATTGCCTCCTCCTGAAGACCTGCTCTGTGGTGGTGTCGGGGTGCAGGGTGACCTGCGGTTTCCAGCTGGCAGAACAAAGGCAGGGGATTGTGTTTGCAGGCTGTTTGTTCAACGTCCCGGTAACAGGACATTGGGCACGTGGAAACTTTGGCATGCAAAACTTGTATTTGATTATCTTTTTTCTTTTCTTCTGAATCCTAAAGCAACTGGGAAAAAAAAAGTTTAAACATTTTTTTTTTCTTTTTAACAAAAAAGAAAATTGTGTGAGAGGGGGGAAAAATTGTCCTGAGGCCAAATTATCACCTGCTTCTTTAAAAACCAGTTGAGTATTGGCTCAGAGGAGATAAATGAAAGCAGAATGTGGCCGTAGGTACTGAAGTAGCATGTGCGGGAGGTCTGGAAAATCCTGTGTGCCAGGGACAGGGTGGCGAGGGAAGGGCTGTCCAGTGTCTCATCCATAACAAGAACTAGGGTCCAGCAGATTAAGTTAGTGGGACATGGTCTCCAAGCAAAACAATGGCGATGGGTCCTCATGCAATGGGTAGCTGAGCTGTACACTTCTTGGTGAAGGGTGTTGCGGACACAAGAAGGTTCAAGACATGAATGGGCAAGTACGTGGATGAGAAATGTGGTGGGATTTACTAAGCATACAATTCCCTGTATTCTCGGCTCTAGAGAACCCCTGAGCTGAATATAAAGGAGGCAGGGAGAGTTTTGGGGAGAAGTATCGCATGCGTTTGACCCATCCTTGAGTGCCTGCTCATGGCCACTGGTTATATCTATTTTTTTTCACCTTGTTAACTTGAAACAGCACAAAGCAAAATGAGTTTAGCCACCAAAGCCATCACACCTTGCAGCGTGTGACTAGAGTTGGGAACAGCATCCTTGGTCACAGGCAGCAGGATCGTGTTCTCCACAGGTCTCTATGTAGGTAATCTCAGGTTTTGAGATGCCCTGAATGCTACCAGAGAGCACTTTATAAGGATGCTCAGCTTTCTTTTCCATTTTATTTTCCATGTCCCTTCCCACCTTTATCTGTACCCACCAAAGCAACTTCCCAAGTGGGATGGACACTAGGCCAGAGTAGTGTGGCTGGTTTTATGCTTTTAATGTACCCCAACACCACCGTGCTGGCAGCCGAGCATTTTGACTGAATTTTTGATGGCTTGCTATTAGCATTTCCCTTTTTCCGTTTCTCTCCCAGCAATACAGGAGTAATTTTACCAGTTTTTAAAAAAATCTTATTTTGCGCTTCCTTTGGGGATTAGGACAAGGGACCTGTTTCCACAAAAGTGATTTGGGTGCCAGATCCTTTCTAGTGCCTGTCACTGGCTGTAGCGTGCTGCTGCCTTTCTCCTTCCCCACCTCAGAGCCGGGCAAACACATTCTGTCCTTTTGGGATTATATGCTAGAGATCTGAATGTCACAGCAGGTTGCACGGTTTAACACAGGAAACATTTGTGCCTGCTATTTAAGAGAAATAAGTTGCTCATGTTTCCCTGGGAACAAGCCCGTCAATCGAGCTTTCTTGTCTCCCCTGTTGTTGAAATAAAATGTGAAAGAGTAAATGGATATGCTGTTATGGAAGGGTAAAAGTTATGGAAGGGTAAAATGTTATCTGGATATATTTCATATCCAAAGTATGTACCCTTATGTAAAGAAGGAGCTAAATTCGAGTGTTTTTTTTCAGGTAATTTAGGTGGATCCTTATTCTTTTGAATTATTTTTGCTAGCAGTGCTATATCTTCATGCACAGAACTTGGAGGCTGGCTGTAAAAAAACCTTGTGGCTCAGCAGTTGTCATATCATGTCTGTGTGCAGGTTATACAGAATACTTGCTGCCTGGGCCCCTTGGCACTAGTTTCCTCTGCTGCTTGTGGGCGTACGGAGGCTGAGTTCTCCATTATACTTCTTAGCCTATTTCTTCAGAGCTTTTCTCTTCACCACAGGAGCGCCTTGGCTTTTCATTTTCCACAGGTTATACGAGGGCTTCTCTTCAAGACCTGCGACTTCTAAAGACTGCAGGTTATCTCGGGGGCAAGCTATTTTTAGGAAGCGCAGTACCAGGATGGCTCACAGCGCTTGGCAGCGTACACGTGCAGAACACAAAGGCAGCCTCTGTACTGGACGGCTTGCGAACTCGGCATCGTCAGGAGCTGAGAGACAGGCACGGACAGACAGCGGGGCACGGCGAAACAACAGGGCTGTTTTGGTCAGCCAGAACGGCTGCAGTCTGTGAGTGGGCATCTGTGGGAATCGCAGCACCCAGAGGGAAGGCGGAGGAGGAGAGACAGGGGCTGCTGAGACCGGGATGGAAATGGTGGTGGGGGCAGGAGGACTCTCAGGACCATTGGCTGTCCTTTGCACGTATCAGCCCTTGGCCTTTAAGGGGGAACATCCAAAACAGCGAGATATTGGCTGGAAGAGAGATGTATTGGCTGGAAGTACTGATGTCACCTGGCCATCGCTAGAGATCGAAAATGAGACTCATAGGACTAGTTTGCATTTTTCCACTGTTCTCACTCCAGTTGCCAGTGCTTGCACTTTCCTCTGTTACCTGCTGTGAGATAAGGCAGGAGCTGCACTGCCATCATCGGCAAAGCCTCCTCCCAGATTTCCACATTCAACTCTGTTCCTTTGTACCTGCCAAAATTTCATTTCCTGGATTTTTTGTGTTCAGAATAGTTTAAGTGATTGCAGTTTCATGCAACCTATGCCGAATTGGTGACAAAGCGGAGTAAAAGTCCATAACTGCTTTCATAAGAAGGCACACTAGGTGAGATAGGTCTCTCCTGGTGGAAACTTAGGAAGGGTACGCTAGAGGTTTAAAAAAATAGTGAGAGACTTGCAGAGAAGTCAGCTGTCCACTGTCCCTTCCAGTACAGAACATGGGGCATCCAATGAAGACAGCAAGCTCCAAGCAAATCAAAGGATGTGTCACTGATATGGTTCCTTGGTGGAACTCCTTGCTGCAAGGTGTTGGGGTTGTCAATATTTACATGGGGAGAGCAGGCAAGATCATGAAAACAAAATCCAAAGGAGGTTATTAAATACAGAGAAACCATGTCTATCTCACAAAGTCCCTCAGCAGAAAAATAAATGGGAGCTGAGAGGGGTGAGTCTTGTTCTTCTACTTGTAGAGGCAGCACACTCGCCTAGACGGATCTTTGTTCTCACTCGGGACAGTTCTGCTGCTGTTCTTTGCCAGACCCATTTTTTCTGCCTCTTTATTTGTTTGTTTGTTTATTTTAAAAGCATTTGCTTTATGGTGTGTCTGGAGTACTGCTGTCTACACTCTTGTCTCCTGAAGATTACTTTCTCCAGGCTTTTTTAGAGCTGTAGCAAGGTGCAAGGGAAAACAGTAATAAAAGCAAGAAATGCCAGAGTGGGGTTCTATGCAGTAACCGCCTTGCTCACTTGATGGTGGTGGCGACTGAAGGTCCAGGAAGGATTTGTCTCCTGTGCGCTTTCTCTCTCCAGTACGGGCAGATAACAGTTGTTGTCACCATATATCCCAGAGAGTCAGGTGGTTGTCACCATATACCCCAGAGAGTCTTGCAGCAGTTATGCAGCCCACGTCTGGCATAGCAATTGTCCAAGCTCCTTCCCGAAGGAGCCAGATGTTGTGTACAATGAGACAGTGGGAGATATCCCAGCTGTAGGACAGCACAGCCCCTGGCCAGCATGCAGATGTGTGTTTGTGCCGTGTGTGTGTGTGTGTGTGAGACATCTTTTAACCTGCTTTCTTCCTGTATTTCCAATTTTCCTAATCCAAATGAAATGAAAGGGGTACTTTAGCTATGAGAACTCGCAGAAATGGAATCAAGAAGGGTTTTTAAATTTAGCAGAGTGAAGGTAACGGTAAGAATACGTATTTGGGACTTGAAGCTTGACAGAGACAAGCTAGAAATAGCAACACATTTGAAGCATTCCGTGTGCATGCTCGATACAGTGATTTATCAAGTATTGCAATAGATCTTCCACAAGTAGAAATTTTTTTTTCTGTTGTTGAGATTGGATACTTTTCTCATCAGCTATATCCTTCCTGGAATCCATGTAGGAAAGTGTTAAAGCCTGTAGCGCTCAGGATAATAAAAGAAATTATAGCTTGATCTGTACCATTCTTGAAATCACCTTCCTAGAAGGAAGCAAAGGAAAAAAAAACCAACCTGTGAGGGGAATTTCAGGAGTTGTCCTTCTCACCTGGGCTTGTTTTGTTTCTAACCCTAAAGGTGAGCTGCATGGTTGTTCTGTGTCTAGATTGTTTATCATCACAGGGAAATATTTATGATGGATCTCCTTGGCACTTAGACAGCTTGTCAAACGATGACTAAATAGCAAACGTCATTATTACTCATTCCTATGAATTACTGCAGCTACGCTGGAATGACTGGAGGGTCACAAGGCTTTTTAGCAAAGGGCAGACTCTCTGAAGTGACTTTTGAAACTGCCTGCAGCCTGACTGTACTTTAAAAGGGAGGCTGCTGGGCTTTCAGATTCCCTTTGTAGTCTTGGTAAAACCTTTTATTGACTTATTGTCAGGAGATTGTGAGGAAAAGGGGAAAAACATTCACAAGAAGCGATACCGTTTGATCTTTGCCCTTCCCCGTTGTGTTTATGATCAGTAGTCTTGCTTCAGATAAAACTTCTAGCGGGATTTTGTATTTATGTTAGAATGTTTCTCTCTCCTGCACCGGATGTGGTTTTGCTTTTTCTCCTGGGAATGTATGTTTTTGTTTGACTATTCAAGTGTTCCTCAAGTGGGTGAATGAATCATGGAAATTACGTATTATGTACGGATGAAAAGATAATAAAGCATTATATCTGAGCCCTCACGGTAAGTTTGCTTTGTCTACTTTGCAGGTAAAATGGATTAGTCTTTGTCAAGTAAACAAAGAGCATAGGGGATGGAAAAGTCAACTGGGCTGTTTGGAGTTGTTGTAATGCAATTATTTAGCACAGGCATTTCTCAACTTTTCTTAGTGTTCTGCTTGGGAGAACACAAGCAGCTCTGCCATCGCACATTACCCAGCCCAGAGCAGGAGCCAAAATCAGCACCCAGGTGCCAGGTGCCCTTATGATCACGATTCCCAGCTTAGAGAATTGGAAACCCCCTGTTCTAAGCTACATATTTTAAGCCAGTCAACAGGAATCTAGAGGACAATCATTAATGGCTTTAAATCATTATTTTGCTTGTCAGAAAAAAAAGTATCAATCCATCCAAAAGATCCCCTCACGAAGACTTGAAACACCCCCAAACCCAGAAGTACAGCTTAATATAGTGGCCAGATACCCCTCCACCCTGCTCATGGCCACCATGAGCTCTCCCGATGAGTTTGCTAGACTCCTTTCCCCATTTGAATGTGTGTGTGTTGAAGGACATGAGACCCGAGCTATTTCTGTCCCTGAGAGATCTTGCTGTAGTGCAAAAAAACCAACACCACTCCTGGAACGAGACTTTCCAGGCAGTAATACCCTTTTCGTTCTTTATGCTGATTATGCCTCTGGCTTGCAGGTCTTGGCATCTTCTCAGGTGTGTTGCACAAGGAGGTCTTTATCCCTAGCTTTTAGGTTACACTCTCTGGACTTTTAATCATTCACTTTGCATTTCATTCATAAACCTGCGGTTCATGGATTCTTCCCAGGAAAGATGCTCTATTTACCTTGAAGGCCAGCTGTTCACAGACCACAAACTAAGAAAACAAATGACAGAGGCAGAAAAAGTGCTTATTTTAGGATTTAATCAAATTTCTTTGGAACTACTGTCCGAGTATGGCACCAACATCAGCCATTTCCATCAATTCCTCTTTCTGTATGCATTGAACACTGTACTAAACATGTGCTTGCAATGCATTTTAGCTTTATTTTCCCATAGGTAATTGCATTTCTGTGTACCCTCAAAACGTCTTGCAAGCATGCCTAGGGCTTTTGAGCCGCTAGGCTCTGTTGCCAAATTTAAACTGGAGAAAGAGGGTAGAGCCCAGGGGACCCCAGCTACTCAGTGCTTTCTAGAATTAGTTCAAATCCTTCAAATTGCAGCCAAGCGAGCTGAGAGCTAGTGCAGTCCTGGAGCATGGTTGTTGTTTATTTGCTATGGAGGAAATAGAAGTGCCATTCAGTAGGAACTGGCTCACCAGCTTTCACAGCTGCTGGATCACAAGCATCTCTCATGGGTCAGCTTCTCTGTGGGAACAGGGAGCACCAGGCTGTTCTTCACTGCGGCTCCTCTTCGGCCGCGAACAGATGCAGCCTCGATTAGAGGCAGCCCCGGGGGCAGGTATTGCTCTGAGAGATTATGAGGACTATGGGCAGGAAATTTTGGCTTCCTCTCCATCCCCTCCAGATAGGTAGCTCCGAGCTGGACCATCAATCTGACCCTATTTCCTCATCATCTCAGACTCTGTCCGGTCTGGTAGGAAAGGCTGCTCTTTCCAGCCAATGTAACCAAACTCGTTGCCAATTCCTCTTTCCAGATATAGCTGGGTACAACAAGGATATGGCTCATTTCCCTCAAGTCCTTTAATTTGCAAAGCTCTGCTTCCACCTGTAGGCTTGGGGGAGACCCTATGCTGAGGCTGCTGGGCATGTATGTGAGGAAGCCCTGCTGCCTCTTCTCCGGTAGCACCCCACCGTGCCCAGCCTGGCCCAGCAGCGCTGGCTGGCTCCTGAGGTGCGCTGGATGGGGACGGCCATCCTTATGGCTTGCAGGCTCAGAAACCATGTTTCAAAGACAGCATCTGGCCATGAGATGCCCATTGTCCGATACCGGTTGTCAAATACTACTGTGGCTTCAGCATCTGGGTACTTTGAGGTGCTTCGCAGGTATTGATTCCAGCTGTAAAGGGCAGTCAGGAAAGTACAAGGTCTGGAAGAAAATGGCCTGCAAACACTGCATCTATGAAATGGAAAAGTTTGTACAGTTATTGAATATTTGGTTGAAGATGAGAAACCCAAGCCCCACATTATACTTGCTGCTTTCTCCAGATGTTCCAGCTGGGTAAGCAACCTCGACCCAGCTGTGCAGGTGCAAACCTCTGGCAGGCAGCTGAGCATGTTTTATAAAACCTTAAAATTCTTGAAGGCAATTTGCAGACATGACTATTTTCACCCAAGGCACAGTCTTTCCTGCAGACTTTTCCTCCAGACATCCAGAAGCAATTTCAGGGGGCATTTAATGGTAAGGCTGGGGGGTCATCTGAATGTTTCGGCTCCGCTGGTGGATCCTCACCCCGTGCCTTCTATGCTGCTTGTTCTGGTTGCAAACTTTTTTTTTGGAAGGAGGCTATAATTTAACAAAACGCGCCGTTTACGGGACTGCTGCTTGGAGACAAGCCTTTCACCCTGCAGCCGCACAAAAGGCATTGAACTCCGCAGCCGGGAGCGCCCCGTCCCCCCTGCTTTAGGGCTCCGAACAGCCTCCCACCGCAGCGAGGGGCTTTGTGCGCTCCCCTGTCCCTCGGGAGAGGCCCAGACCCCGCATCAGCCCGGGCGGTGTGTCAGGGGGGCTCATCCCCGCCGCCCTCCTCTCCCGGCCCTCTCCTGCTGGAGGGTTTATTAAACCCCGGGGCTTGGCCGTTTAGGGGGGGTTTGGTTTGAGGTTCTCCATCTCCCGGGCGGGCTGCCGGCTGCCCCCGGGGGAAGGTCCCGCCGCCCCGCAGGGCCGGGGCTGGCGGGGGGAAAGCGGGCGGAGGCGGAGGAGGAGGAGGTGGTNCCTGCCGCGCCCCGGCCCGGCCCTCGGCCGTCAGCGCCCGCGGCGTCGAGGGGCTGGCGGCAAGGGCCAGCGCCCACCTCGGCAGCCGCCAGCCCGGCTCCCTCCTCCTCCTCCTCGTACGGTGGCCACGGAGGATTTGCAGCCCGACCTGGGGAGAGGGCGGCCGGCATGGGGCAGGGCACGGGGTGTTTGCCCCAGGGACCTGGCCCTGCGCCCCATCCCGCGCACCCCACCTCACAGGTTCGCCCATCAGTGCTCACGAATCGCTCAAAAATCGCTCGTGACCCTCGTTCCTCCGAGCCGAGAAACCCTGGCCGGTGCCACGCCGAGGTGGTGGTTTCATCCCCACTCGTGTTTGTGGGGAGGGATGGGCGGGGGAAAGGCCCCCCCGGCCTGCGGCCCATGTGTCTGGGTCGTGCTGGGATTTTTGGGCTCGTTTATTTATATACATATATTTTTTTTTTTGCTCCTGCCCTGTCTGTTTATGTCAGCGTATCGCCTGCACGCGATGGGTGCCGGCGTGCGCCGCTGCCTTCTCCCCCTTGGCGTTTTGGGCGATGACATGAAGAATAAAGGTTAAGTGGGAAAGTCAGGATAATCCGATGCGTGAGGCGGGGTGTAAATTACGAGCTGCGAAGACTTGCAGTTCATTTGCGTTTTGGTGTTTCTTGTTTACACAGAGCTGTTACAACACTGGGAGCTTGGCAGTTCCTGCCCATCTCATGTTTTCAGTCAAATCCATTGACTTCTGTGGAATTGCTCCGTCTCTTAAATTGCTGTGGTGGATGAGGGGTTAGTCCCGGACGCGCAGTAGAGAAATGCACAAAGCTAATTGTCAGTTACCGAACCTGACCTTAAACCAAACTTTTTAGCAATTTACATCCCCAGCTCCAGAAATACAGCTGCTCCACTGGATTCCTGCTCTCAGAGATCACCCCTAAAAATCCTTTGCATGGAGTGTAGGCACGCTGTCGCAAATCCAGTGTCGGGGACAGCTGTAATTGCCCTGATACATTAGATGTAAACACAAGCTTTATGTAAAAGTGAAACCATATGTATCTGCTAATGCGCATCCACTCAGTGATCCTGCAGGGTTGAGTCCAGAGCTCTGTCCTTAGCTCACCCTGTTGATCCACTTTTCCTTTAGCCTGTACGACACCGTCCTCCTCCCAGAGTTACCAGACAGGTTTAGTGGAGGACGAGCAATCAGCCTAGGAGCATTTCTGTGTGTTGTGCAAGAATGCTGTATGTTTTTAGTCTTTTACAAATGTTGTTTTATTGACTTAGTGATAACATTTTGCTCTCCTAGGTCCTTTTCCCTTTCCAGATTGTTAGCCCAGCACTTACTAATCTTTTATGGCACTGCTGTGGAACAGATGTATGATGTTTTTTCAGTGAGTAGCAAGGTCTGTAGTTTCAGCTGGCTTTGCCTCCAAAAAACACAGTACTGTCTTTCCCTCATTCCCCAGTTCTGCCTGCTGTGGAGTGGGAAGTCGGACTAGGAAACGGGTTCAGATGACTACTGAGCTGGGAAAACCCCGATGGTCTTAGCTCTGCCTCAGTTCTGGGATCCAAATAATTGCATAACGGATTAAATGTTTATCTGGGCTTTTTTGGGTTTAGAGGAGCAGCTAGCTGGCATTTTGGCTAAACTATATGTGCAAATAGGCGCAGAGGACTGGGTCTTTAAGTCCTGAAAACACCAGCTGATGTTGGGTGCCCATGGTCATTTCTCCCTCTCAGTCCTTTGGCTCGTCAGAGAGGCTGCTCTTGAGCTGTACCAGTTTGCGCCACGCTTTCTTGAAATGGCAGAGTGTGTGGCTGGAACACCACAAACACCCCACACGTGTCCTGGGAGCCCTTGTCCTCATCTCTCTTGTTGCTGAAAACACTCCTGGATAGCCCTCTCTGGTTTTCACTTGAAGGGCTTTCTCTCTGTTGTGTCTCTCCTGCCAAAATGTGTCTGAGTTCTGTCTCAAGTTAACTGTGGTGACTCTGAAGCGCAGTCTTTTCCTGGGGTGGGGGGATCTCAGTTGACTTGGTGGGGAGGGAGAGGTTGAGGTGGGGTTTGGAAAGCTCTGTGAAATGGGAAACATTCCTCACAAATAGGAGACTTAACAGTTTATGGGCTCCCTACAGGATGTTTTGGTCTAAAAGGTGCAATGGTGCTCTTTGACTGGTCTTACCTTAGCCAGGTAGTGTGATTTGGGTTTTTCACGATCTTCCATCTGCAAAAGGTAGTGGACTCCTGCCCATCTCAGCCTCAAGAGCTTGGAGGGGTATTCTTGCATGTAGTGTATTCCTGCTGCCTGTCCTCTCAACCCCAGTTATCTTGCTTCATGTTTTCTGTGACTGTCCAGAACCAGACTGTTCTGTGACCACAGAAATAATCCCTGCTAATGAAATCTAAAATTCTCCATCTAATTTCCTCCTGGCCCAAATGAGGGTTTCGGGACAATAACAATTCTGACTTCTGAAGTATGTGGATTTACTTGCTTTGTATAATTGGGTTAAATAAAAAAGAAATAGAATTTATTTTCTCTGTGCCTTTGACTTTAAAGTACAGCCTGTTGTATTTCACAAATCTAACTGCTGTCTCCTTCTCTCAGTAACCGTAATTAGCAGACCAGAAAATGGAAAAAAGTAGAAATATCCTTTCCCAGTGGCCACAAACATTATTCCTCTACAGAAGGTAATGAAGTCAAGTCTATGGAAATTAAATAACTGAGTTTTTTAGCTCAGTTGGTGAGCTAAAACATTGTGTTAGAGTGGTAAAAATAAATTTAAGAAGTATAAAGATTACCTCTGGTAAATTAAATGGGTGAAGAATGGATTTGAAATTGTCCTTCTCAAGAGAGTGTCAAAACCATTGGCTTAAGGATCTGCCCTGCTCTGCTTGGATGCAAGAATTAATCAGCAGTAATGTGGGAGATGGACAGTAACCCACCATGGCTGGTGAGCAAGGTGCTTTTTCCTGGTTAGTGGGTGCTAGGGTTCAAATCCTCTTGCACCCCAAAAGTGCTAGCAGGTCTGTCATGAGGGGATAGAAGCATAAACAACGAAACCCTAAAACAATGAATGCAAGTGATTCCTTGTATTAAGGACCCCAAAGAAGTGAACAAGTCAACAAATGGCATCACCAAACATTGTGGTGTTTCCAGAACACGTTAGCATCCTGGTCGTGTTCCTGTTGAGAGAACATGAAAATTTTCAACCACCTTGAATGATTTGTCCCATTTGCATCAGCTGTTGTTGGTGTGTTGGCTTTGATGCATCCAGGTGTTCCATGCTCCGCGTAGAGGCCATGTGGGTGTATGCACAGTAATATCACTCGAGCTTATAGTAGTCACCATGGAAATTGGTTACAAATCTTTGCTTTTTTTTTTTTTTTTAAATATGTTTCTGTGGTTTCTTTTTATTTTAAGAAAGGATTCCAGAATTATTGTGGGTAGGAATATGAAGTACTTGGAAAACAAAAATTTGTGGTGACTTCAGTGAGCACCGTCTGCATTGTGGCACCTGAAGAGCCTGTTGAAGTGGTGCGGCTGTTTCACATGACGCCTGGCCCTGCTCTGAACAGTGGCTTTGTGAGAATCTGAGTTTGAGGTCCTGTGTTTGTGTCTGTGTGCAGTTGTGAACATATTTTGGGGAGCCTGTGGGGTTCAGCTGTTCCTTGTACCTTCTGCGAGTCCACTGCAGTCCTGTGGTAAAGCCTCTTGAGGTTAAACTTGACACGTGCAACAGTCTTTTATTAAGCAGTATATCATTAATGGGTGTTGCAGAGGTATTGCTCTTTGGCTGTGCTGGGCGTACGCTCTTTATAGAGTTCATGGCGCTGTCCTTTTCCTTCACCTGGCCGGAGGGTGTCCGTCACATCACCAAAATATACAGTATGTTCTTTATTCATTGTATGTGAAGAAAAGGCTGTGAGTACCAGAGCCAGCACCCTTGAGAGACGCTGGGGCAGGGAGTGGGCTGGAGGCAGCGTGCAGGCGGTGGGGATTCAGCCAGCCGCCCGGCGCTGCCCACCGCGGCTGTGAATAACGCAGCACGCGGGGTTTTCATAGCAGCCTGTTTGCAGGCTGAACCCGACATCAGCGTGACACAGACCTTGGCTTTGGGAGATGCACTGTATGTATCAGTGACCTTTTCCTCTGGAGATCTTTAAAGGCAGTGGATTTTTAAAAAGTGATGTTGCTTTGTTGACTTTTAATCATGTCCTTTGTTTTAAGTGCAATTTTGGTGTGATTTTTTTCTTTTCTTTTTTTGTCCACTGGAGTTTTTGTTTTGTGACATCTTGGGGACAGGGGCATGAGGTTGAAAGGATGGATGCAGTTAGGGAGTGTTTTGGCACTGGGGAAGGCCCGGGTTGCTCCGAAGGTAGTGAGATAAGCTCATTAGCAGGAATGTAATGAAAAAGGGGTCAAAAAGCCCCTCCCTGCTGCTCACACTGGAGCTTCATCGCCGAGCTATTTCAGTTCTCTGCTACCAGGCCATCCTTTAAGGTTTTCTGCAAGTCTCAGTAAAACAAGACGGCTATTGTTAGTGCTCTCAGATAACTCGAAATGATGGTGGCTGGGAACTTGCTGGGTCTGAGGGAAACACATTTTGCAGCCCCAGAGCAGTGACTTACACAGAGCTTTGGTTACTGCATTCTTTCTTTGGAGCCATTTTCCACATCATCCTCTGAGACCAAGTTTATCTTGTTTCTGAGAATAGGAGGCCAGAGGGAAAGAGCTGGAGGCCATGGAGCAGATCAGTGTCAGAATGGAGGTCACAATAAGAAAGGCAGATTCTCAGCTGTGGGGAGCCCCAGACAGCTGAACTGGTGTAAATAAAGACTATTTCAGCTTGTGGGGAACTGTTGGGTTTGATCCCTTCCATTTCTTTTATCCAATAGGTCTTTAAAGAGCTGCAAAGTCTTTATAATGGTTTGAAAATGTCACTAAAATCCATTTTTTTTTTTTTTTTTTGTACCTACTGAGTTCAAAGGCAGGAACTACCTTTTAAGATAAAAGAAAATATTTGCTTTCCTGGCTGACGAAGTAGAGAACTAAATGGAGGTAGATAACTTCTGAAGAATGGATGTTTATTCATTTCTTCATCGTAATGCCAGGGTTTTTTTAAGTCTGTCCGCTAGATTTAACAGAGTGGCATTTAACAGCGTAGGTTGCTGGCATGTTTGGAATGATTGAAATATTGGGCAGGATATGATGATGTTTGCACACTTCGAGGAAAAAAAAAAGGCACTTTGTTTTGGATCACTTCCATCATGAAATACCTACTCAGGCTATCTTGTAGCTAATGTATCCAGAAAATACCTTGTGCTAAGCTAAGCAGGTAGTCCTGGCCTATCCCTAAGCTGGGAACTGCACAGGGAAGGAGGAGTTTCTTTCCCTTTCTAAAGGCTCTGTTCAGTTTAATCCATTTTGCGAGGCAGGTGGGGAATGGTTTTTCTCCTGAAGAGATTGTACAGGTCTAGCATTCAAGTATGCTAACCTAATGTTTCTGCTGGACAGACAGACATTTAGTCTAAAACTGAATTTAAAATTCTTTTGTCCCATGGGACATGCGTGTTCCAGGATGTAGGTGTAACCTCCTGCTTTGATCTTCAAACTTCTTCTAACAGGATTTTCTGTTTTGGAATCGGTCACAGTTGTGATCCCAGAGGACTCTGCCAGGAAGATGTTAGTGTGTCTGGTAATCCTTTGGTCCGACTCCTAAAAATCATAGACCCTTTCGGAAAGTGGAAGGAGCATAGTTTTGCAAGACATTGGCTTCAGCAGTGAAAGTTCAGAAGTGTTAAGGTATTTTCACTGTGCTGTCCTATCTCTGACTGCTTATTTCCTCTCTTGCATAACTGTTTTCCACCCCCATCAGGGGTGATTTACACAAATCTAAGGCGCTGCTTCTAGTGAAAGCGTTGGTCCTGTTCTTGTATATTCTGGTGTGACTGTGGGTGAGAGATCTTGATCAGGCAGGCTACACACCTGGCAGCAGATTATTACTTATTTTTATAGGGTTATTTTTCAGTTGGATCCAGTCCCTCGCCCATCCAATGACTGCTGCTGTCAGCACTACACAGTCAGGACTGTCCTTCTTAAGGACAGTGCAAACTTAGATATGAGTTTCCTGGGATTGCAGAACTGTGCCCTCAGATGTGCTGGGGTGTATGCACAATCACACACGAGTGAGTATTTCTGCCTTGGACCACTTCTGTCGTCTTGCTCACTGTGTTATTCCACATACAGACACAACTGAGAGCTTGGAGACTGGTTTTGCGTTTACAAGAATGAGCTGGGAGGAGTTGTGGGGGGCACACAAAGAAACAAAAACTCCTGAAACCCCCTTAACTGATGAAGTTGATAGCTTAAGCTCTAACCCTGAGATAAAGGTTAGTACTTTGGGGCTTGCATTTTACACTCTGCTGCTTGGATGGTCTGATCTCACAGAACACTATGTGCCATTAATTAATGCTTGCAGAAGCACAGTGCTTCCAGTAATGTAGTAGACTAAATTAAATGTCCCTTTTATAGTCATGGGGAGCTCACACCATTGCTCCAGTTATACAATAGCATCTGGTGCCTCTATTTGGACTTTGAAGAGAACTTGACAAAGGGCTGAATGTGACAGCAGGCTTTAGAGTTAAGCACTGGGTCATTGCCCTTTTTGTCACCCTATTCCCTTGGGGTGGGATCCAGGATTCTGTGGTGGGCTCCCTGCATGGCACAGCGGAGAGTTAGGAGAGCTTCCAAAGATTTGATGAGGGCGCTACATAAAGTCAGCTTTGCTCTCAATAGCTGGCTGCCATGGGCATGCCAGCAGGAAGCACTGAAGGTTGCAGATCTTGGGCATGACAGAAAGGTCAGTACTAACTAAGTATTTCTGCATGAAGAATTTATGCAGGTGGGATTTCTTATGCCAGTCTCCCAGCCGAGCAGAGAGACAGGCAGTGCTGGAGGGGAGATGGGAGTCCATGATGCTAAGTAGATGATCTGCAAGCTTTTTTGTTGTTAGAAGCACAGACATTTTGCTTAGGGCTTCCCCAAAACATGAAAGAGATCCAGTCTCGAAGATCTTAGACAAGAAAATATTCCAGGGAGGAGCAGAAGAAGAGCCTGGGAGGGGAGGGAGGGGGAAAGGAGCTGCTCTGACTACAGGGTGAGATGTGAAGGAGGCAAACTGGGAGGAAAAAGTGCAACTGGGCTCCTGTAAACAACCATCCCCATGTTGTTGGATGTGAGAGGGACTGTCTCTTTGGGAAGGCCGTGCTGGGGAGCTCCTACTCGCATGCCTGTTCCATAAAACTGACTGTGTTACCTCTGTATTGCTCCTCCGGGAACAGAGGGAGAAGTTACCATGGGGGAATGGGCAACTGCTGCTCACAGGATCTCACAGCATTTCTTTGACATATTATGGAAATATTAGGGAAGCTCGTGTGCTCTGAGGCTGCTGCCGATATATTCTGTTGTCATATTTCTGTTATAAGCAAAGAACAGCAGGGCCGGAAGGGACCTTAATAAGTTGTCTAATCTGACCTCTGCCCCAAGACTGGATCAGATCTATTTAAACTTTCCCAGCAGATGTTTGTTCAACACAGTTGTTAAAAGTCTCTAGTGATGGACTTTCCCCATCCTCCCTGGGTGATCCTTTAAACTCTTTAATTGTTCTTACTATTACCAAGATTTTCCTAGTTTCTGACTTCGATTTCTTGCACTACAGTTGAAAATTGTTGACCTCTTGCCCTTTTGTTACTGTACAGAGTGAGCTGTTCAGTCTTCTCTTTGCAGCAGCCTTTGGGAATGTCTACGCCATGTCTTGTCCCAAAACTTGCCTGCAGTCCTCCATCTGGCACCTACCTGTACTGAATCAACAGACAAAATTTATGACACTTATATGTAGACTTTGGGGTATGATGTGTGCATTTCTTTTTTTTTTCTGACAGCAGGACAGTTAAAGTTTTCTCATTGAAGGTTTCATTATGGCTTTGTCTCTTTACCCACTGCAAAAACAGGGAAGATGCTCGTCTTGCTCAAGTGCCATCTTTTCCACAGGGATCTTTTTCACTGACTGTTCAAGAATAGTGCCCCTCTCTTGTAAGGTGAAGGTCCTTGCCAGCTGCTGTCACTGAGGCTCTCCCCATGAGTAGCTGGATTGCAACCTGGACAGTTGTGCTCTCCTGGTCAGACCTCCCAGCTGCAGTTCACGCATGACCTTCTGTTCTCCCTCCCTGCACTGGTTATGCTATGTGCACCTGATTTTGTCGGAATTGTCTCTTTACTTCTTTGAAGGATACAGTTGTTCACGCGTTTACAAAGCTGATAAAATGTGTCTGTGGAGATTATTCTAAGAGGAGAGGTAGCACTCAAACATAAAACATGACAGAAAATGCAGCAGATAAGCATTAGAAACATAACTTACTAAGGTAAACTGGGTAACATGCCAGCCAGCGTTAAAGGAACAATTAACCAATTGATGGAAGGTGATTGTTGTTTGATTGTATTTTCAGGAAAATTATTCCAAATGGCTGTCGTGTGACAGAGGGCTGCATGTCCATTTGGGTCTTGCTGCTTCCAGGTGGACAGATGTCCACATTATACAAAACGTGGTAGTTTGCGTTCATTGACCTTCTTGTACACCGCAGTTGTACCTGTTTTGTCAGGTTTTAGGGAGTTCATTTTACAGGGTACTCAAAGGAAGGTGGCAGTTTCATTTGAACTGTCATTTGAACTGTATCTAAGTGCTTCACTTTGTAGACTGCTTCACTTTATTTTTTTGAGGAGAAAAAAATGAAAAAATTGCTCTGTGTATATTGTCTTTGTATAAATGCAGGAATTTTCTCTAGCTCTGTTAACACCTCTTATACCTATCAGTGTGAGAGAGCATGAAGTATGTATGAAAGCTATGTCTGCATACAGAGAGCCTTTGTCCTGAGACAACTGAAGAAGCTAATACCAAAATGAAGGCTGGTCTGGACAGGTCTGAAACACCTCTTGGCGTCGATTCATGTTTATTGCAGTGGGAACAGCAGGCAGGGAGGAACAGTCTTGATTTTGTTTGTTTGACCTATCAGTGCGTATCTTTGAACTCCTTACAGTTATCTTGCAGAGCTTTTGTATGATAACTTGTATTATGTGAGTCTCCAGTTTCTCTTGTTCTGTTTCAAATAGCAGTGAAAGCTCCAGTGTTTTCCTTCTTTCTCTTTTTCTCCCTTAATTAGAGATACAGGGATCTTTAGTCACGTGGAAAGTATTTTATTGACAGCTTTTGAGTCTGAAGTACTTGTTGTCACTGAACAGGTGTAGAGTGCTGTGGGCTACTGGGCAAAATCCCTTGTTCAGTGTTTCTTCATAATTATTTCTTAGAACAGAAGGGTAATTTAGGTTGCATAGGACATCTGGAGCTCTCTCCTCTGACCTCCTGCTCCAAGCAGAGCTAGAATCTAAGGTAGATTTCTTTTGAACTTTTCTGATCAAGTTTCAGACTTTTTCTATTCAAGTGTGGCAGGTTGATGCCATGCTTAGTGCTCGCACAGTGAAGACTATTTTCCTCTTGTCTGATCAGAATTTCTCTCGCTGCAAGTTATGCCCACTGTTTCTTGTCCTTCTGCTCATACTCGCTGAGAGGAGTCTGGCTCTGTCTTCTCTGTAGCCTCCCACTTAGGTAGTTGGAGATAGAAATTAGATCCCCTGCTAATTGCTTTTTCTTCTCCAAGTTAAACAAACCCCACTCTCTCATTCTCTTCTCTCACATCATGTGTTCCAGTGACCAGTGGTACTGCACTGAACTCTGTTGAGGTTATCAATATCTTTTCTAGGAGCACAGCTGAATTAGATGGTGTTCCAGATGTGGCCTCCTTGTTGCCAAGAGGAGAAGAAAAGCCATTTCCCTGAACTTTTGGCTATTGTCCTTCACAGTACAACCCAGTATGCATCTGGCTTTTGTCACTGCAGGCGCCCACTGCTGATTCCTTTTCACCTTACTGCACACCAGGACTCCCAGGTGCTTTTTTGAAGAGCTTCTCCCTAGCCAGTCAGTTCCCAGTTTGTGCTGACAATGGATATTTTTTGTCTGAGGTGCAGGACTTCACATCTGTATTTCTCAGCTTCATGAGGTTTCCTTCAGCCTGTTCCTCCAGCTTGCTTACCAGTCCTTCCCTCCAGTGTATCGCCCGCTCAACCCAGCATGGTGTTGTCTCTGAGCTTGCTGAGGGAGCTCTTCATTGCATCATCTAGGGCATTAATTAAGATATTGAACAGTGTCAGTGTCGGTACTGGTTGGTTGTTGAGGAACACCATGCATAAAGAGCTGCCAGTTAATGCTTCAGTCTGTTGGCTGCTACCTTTTGAGCTCAATGATCCAAGCAAATTTTATTCACCTTGTGTTCCACCCATCCAATCTATATCTCCCCGTTTGTGGGGACAGGTTAAGTGTTTCCTGGATGGTCACTCTTTAAAAGATCTGCTAGTAAGGGAGTTGCTTCAAAACAGTGAAATAGTTGTGTTTGGACTGAGCTATAGGGAAGCGTGCTGGAAGGAGATGGGGGTGAAGTATTTTACCAGCTTTTTTCTAGGTTGATAAGACCATGGACTCTTGTTCTTTCAGTAAAATCATAGCCATTAGCTTGTAATTAAACAGAGACTAAAGCCAGAGTGTTAAACTCAGAAAAGCTGAAACCTGAATTTTTCCTGCTGGATGTAGGAAGGAGGCTTCCTTCAGGCTGTGACCTGCCTGCTTGCCTGGGCTAGTCTGTTCTTAGGAACGTGTCTGGCTTAAATAGATCCAGCTTAAAAACACCAGGTGTGAGATTTAATTTTGTTGTTCTCCACAAGATTCTCTCCAGTCCGCTTTTATAAAAAGTGTATTAGCTGCAGAGCAGTGAGCAGCTAAGGGCAAAACTTTGAAAGTTAGGTGCTTTCCACGGATCATCACTGCAAGCTGAGGTTTGCCTTTATACAGCTGTGGGACATTGTTGAACCTCACAATTGTACCATGACCACCTAAAATGTCAGAGCCTTTTCTGGAATCTTGCTGTATATCAAGTTGCTCCCTGTTTTTGCATTTGTACCTGAGACTTCTCTTTCTTAAGTATTTCTTCTTATTGATGTTGGACCAGTGTGTCAAGATCATATAGAAATCTACACCTGCACACCATAGTACTTGCAAATCCTCCCAGCTGAATCATCTGTTGGTTTTATGGCCATACATTCCAGTCTGTCATCCAAATTGGTAATGAAAATATTGCACAGCCCTTGTGCCTGGCTGGACCTGCTTTCCAGTGCCCTCACAATTAGATAGCAAACCCTTGATAATTATGTTCTGAGAACTATGTTGTCAAGCAGCCATTTTATGGTGATTACATCTAGTTCATGTTTTCTTAGCTGGATCTTATGGGAATGTCATGTGGGATGGTGTCAGGCTAATAAAGATTGCATTTCTTCATATCCTTATCGCTTCTGGACAGACATACTTTTTTTTCCCGGCTGATGTATAGACCTTTTATTGTTCCATAGGTTTTGGAAGCTAGAAGGGATCTTAAAGGTGATGAGATCTGTCTTTGTCCACACTGAAAGTTTAAATGCGCAAGCTACACCAGATTTATCAGGACTTTTGTAATGGGACCATTGCCATATGACAGCTCTAGGAGATCAAGAGGAAACAAACGTGGTGTGTTTATGGGTCCCAAACAAAATTAAACAATTACCTGAATCCAGTCTTCAGAGCAGCCTTTGAACAAATCCCAACCCTTGTTCTGCAAGGGCAGAACGTGTCTAATCTCTACCAGATATCAGCCAACGGTTATCTGTGCCTACGTGCTGTTACTCAGATCTCATTAGCTATCTAATTGGATAATAAGGCAGTACACTTCACAACTACATAAGTATATTAAGCTTAATCTGCTTTGGAGCAGGGAGGGGAAGATGCACTTGGTGACAAATGGACACAAGAAGCTGCGTGGTGTAGCAGCAGTGTAAATATGGTCCTTTTTCCCCATCACTTCACTTCCAGGATCTTTCTGTGGCAGTGGCTCCTGTATGTCTGTAGCCTTTACATTAATATTTGAGTCCCATAGCAGAGAGCTGCAACACTTTCAGACGTTGCCAACGTTAGCTGGACAATTTCACTTTTAAAAGCACAGTTCTAGTGGTTAAATACCTTTCAGAGGTGTCTTTTAATAAAACATGCAGGATAACTTCATCCCTGTTTTTAAATCCAACGTGGTCTAACAGATGCATCCTATTCATGTGTGGGGCACCTGGATTTTGCAGCAGATTCCTGGTCCT
The DNA here is from genome assembly GCA_013400135.1 of Rhinoptilus africanus. Taxonomy (NCBI): domain Eukaryota; kingdom Metazoa; phylum Chordata; class Aves; order Charadriiformes; family Glareolidae; genus Rhinoptilus; species Rhinoptilus africanus. The sequence goes on from VXBO01007957.1 coordinate 286,467, forward strand.
AAAGCTTGTTTCCAGCATATGAAGAAGATGCAGAGTGGACAGGACCAGAAAGCTTGCGTGACCAGTTTTCTATGTGGAAGAGAGAAGCTGTTTGGTTATGGTAGTATTCTTCCTTTTTTTTTTTTTTTTTCCTGAGAAGATGCAGTTGCTTCACTTACCAATTTTAAAACTTTTGGAGTAGATTGTCTCTTTCAATGGATGACGAAAACAAAGTCAGACTCTTGTAGAAGATAGGCGCTTATATTTTCCCAGCAGCTAACTTACTTATTGAAAGGCGTGGATATGAATGCGTTTCACTGGTTGTCACCACCTATTATATTCTCAGAAGGTATGTGCAGGGGATGTTTTTGAGTAGAAAAGATGCATCTGCCAAGGGGATCTTTAGCTCAAGGTAATGGGAGAGTGACTTTGTGAAACATGTCCTGTCCAAATGTTTTGTTGATTCCCTTGGGATTGATGGAAGATTTTGACACAAGGCTCAAGTTGAGCCCAACTTTTGGCACTGTATCTTGAGTGAGGTGCCTAGGGCATTTCATTTATAGCCTGCTTACCTCATCTAAAAAGTATCTTTAGCTTGTCATGCTGTCCAATATCTGTCTGTAGTAGGCAGAAAAGACAGGAGTAGACCGCTTAATCTTTAAGTGTCTACAGCAAATGTAAACTCTGTTAAGTGTGTTTATCACTGAGCAGCTCGTTTGCCAGCTGTGCAAAGTACCTTGTGGTACATTTGTGTGAGAAGTTTGGAGGGTTCTCTGATGCTTTCTGCCTTGACATCTATGTTTTTGTGGCCAGCAAGGGTTGAGAGTTAGGCACTTGTCCATGTGAGGAAACTATTCCACTGTAAAGTGGGGTGTGAATTTAAAGCATGCTGACTTTCCCCATGGAAAATCTTACTTAATAACAAAACCCCTAAATTACTTTCATTTTGGGTGAAGGAAAAAGGTTGCAGAGTAACTGTTTTGGTTTGTTTCGGTGTAGACAAACTCCCAAACCACCAATTTATTTTGGATGAACTGGAGAATAATTGTTGGATGCAGAAGAGCTTTTATAGTTGTCAACACCTGATTTAGTGCCTGGTCTAAAAGCGTGGTCAGCAGGGAAAATCATATTTTTTCCCAAAGAGTAGTTCACATCTCGGGGTCTAATTGCTGGGAGAGGCTCTGGAGAGCGTCTGTGTCCTGGCTTTCACTCTGCAGAAAGCCTGCCCTCCTAGCTGAGGCACTGACAGTGGGTAACTACAGGTAGCTGCTCCCTTCTGTTGCTGCGTGCCTGGGTCAGGTTTCAATTTGAGGCATCCAGAAGAAGTGAATGAGAGTGGTCTGCTAGAGATGGTCTCCCCAAAGTGCTAAATGAGGTGAAGGTCGCATGCTTTCTGTAACAACATACACTAACGATACCTTTATCTACCACCCCTCTTTGCTGTGTACTGAAGTAAACTTCCATACTCAATGTATCATCAACTTTAAGTCAGGCTAGACTTCCACCTATACTTATTAAAGAGTGAAGAATGCTCTGTCATAGACAGCGATAAGGGAATTCGGAAATAAAAGTGGATATTAAATTGTCAATAGTATTACTTTCCCTTTAGCTGGGGAAAAAAGAAGAGGCCTGAGTTGTTTTCCTCCTCCTGCGTGGGCAGTATCTGGACATGCCCAGGACTTTCACCATTATGGTGGCCCTGTCTGGCCACTGCCTACTGCAGATCAAACCCATGCCTAGTAACTTATGAATCGAAAGCAAACACCTGCTTGGTTGGTCATTAGTGTCTTCTTTGCGACATGTTTTAAAACCAAAACCAGACGTGCAGTGCTGCATGTTTTGAAGAAGACAAGGTGGTGAGATTTGTGATGCTGCTTAGCTCTTGGGGAGGATTCATCTTGCGGTTGGCCAAGCATGGATGAGCTGTCCTTGCGGAGGGATCCACAGTGCTCACAGAGTGAACGTGTCACTCTAGGCCTTCATAAGGGTCTTTATGCTCTATTTTAAGTTTTCTGAGCCTAAGTCATAGAACATTTTACGTCTGGAGTCAAGGACTTGAATGTGACAGACAGCCCTTTGGAAAGCCGTGCAAAGATCCTCGTGTGTCTCAAAAACAGTGGCCTGTATTTCAGAAAGGGACATTGTGAGCGAGGAGAACAACTTTCAAATCACATGTCCCCCAGCAAGTACTGTTCTTTCGATAGGAAGACTTGTTGGAGAATGTTAATTGAGTCCCTTTTTAAATGAAGGAGGCTTTGCTTCCTTCCCAAGTTTTCAAAACAAATTTTCCAAATACAGAGCCTATGTTTCATTCAAGTGTAAATCCTTTCTCTTTAACCTGGAAGTTATCCCAGAAAAAAGCCTATCCATTCACTGCAGGACAGACCCTTGCGGTTGCGGTGGATAAAAAGAAGTGGATCAAATTGTCCAAACAGGAAGGGAATTAAGAAAAGACCGCTCAGTGAGTGGAGCTCTCAGTTAAGTTTAAATGGTTGTCCTACAAACTCCACTTTATATCTCTGTTGCTTTTGAAGCATTGCACAATAATTGAAGTGTCCGCTAAATTTAGAAATGACAAATTTTTCTTGCCAGTATGCCAGCCCATCTGCAGGCTCTATGGATTTCAGCATGTAGTTATGGGATGGATGCAAACAGGGATTTGAAATTTACTGGCTTCTTATCTCTTCTGACTTCCACATAGCTCAGTCCTGGTGGGTGTCTGATACTTTATACTGATGCCTTTTCGTTTGAGGGTATTAATCAAAATGATTTTTTGGTACAGCTAGGTGCCAATGCTGTTTTACATATGGTGAAGCTGAAGTATTGAAAGGATAAAGCATGACATGCTCAATGAAATGAGCTCCCATTTAAACATATTGAAATTGTGCTATAATTTTAGCAACTTATGGATAGGATTGTCATTCTTTTACCCCTAGTCACATGGGAAGGCTGTGGAAGAACAGATAAATCACAAGTGTCCCAGTTCCTGGTTTCTGCTGTTTACCACATTACAAGTCTTCCTGCTCTATGAAAAATACCTTAGATCTAAAATCTCTCTTTTTATTTTTTTTCCCCTCAGCCTGTGCTATTTAATTTTTGTCTTTCTGAGCAATGTTTTACCTTAATTCTGTGAAGCTGTTTGAGACATATTTTCCTGAAGAGGAGCAATGCGAAGTAAACTTCCCTTTGAGTAAAATGTCTTGATTGTCACAGAGAAGAAATGCTTTTGAGTTCAGGTGTGTCAGGAGGAGTGAAAAGCACCTTGCAGATGTGATAATCCATCACTGGTGTGGATCCCATAGCACTCCAGGCTGCAGTTGCCTGCAGGGCACTTAGTAACCTCAAAGCACGAGAAGTCAACTGGAGAAGGTTTTCTGTTGGAATCTCCAGACAAAATTTCATCCTCAGGCTTTGTTTTGAAGTTTGCAACGAGATGGAAACAAAGCCGAAGGTGTCACTGTTGTGTTTTCATCTCTTTCCTTTACCACCCTTCTTTTCCTTGTCTTTCATGAGCTGTACCTGCTCTCTTTTGGTGTGCCTAGTACTCGGGAGGAAAATGACTCACCAGGGTGAATTGCTTCTGTTGCTTTGTAGCAGGGATACATTCCTGTATAAGACCTTTTTTTGAGCAGTTACCGGTTTCCTCTGGATATCTCTAAATGAGCTGAATGCAGACATTTTTTAGTTAGGAGAAGGTCTGTGCTTTTGTATTGAAACACTTCTTGTCGTATTTAAAACCCCACAGCTCAAGCCCCATGGGGAAACACCTGCCTTCTTCAAGGAAAGCTTCTGATGGGTAAAAACCTCAGAAAGCCGTGACTCAGACTTCATGGGGATCTAAGGACATGCTTCCCAACTTGAATTCCCCTGCCTTGGGCTCTTGTCTGATACGTGAGCATGTTTGTGCAGACAGGTGGATGGAGAAACCTGTGTGTATTGCAGTGTGCTAAAGCCAGTCCCGGTTATGTGTCCGCTGTCTTAGAACTGGAGCATGTGGTCTGCATTTAATGTTCCAGCAAAGCTCGAGCCCAGGAGAAGTCCCGTCGATATGGCTCCACCTGGAGAGACATGCTTTTCCTGGAGTCACGGCTAGTCTGTTCCAGGCTGAAGTCAATCCAGTTACTGTGGGAGTAAATCTGTGTGGTGTTCAGCTTTTCTAATTTTGGTTCTCATCCCCTAGTGTTTCTGTTGCATTTAATGATTTTCCCTGTGGCTTGAATGGTAAAGATGTGGTAACTGCTCGGGGATGGCTTAAAATCAAAGATTCAGTGTGGGTGTTGCTTTCAAATAGAGAAGAAATGATGCTATTTAGAGTTGTGCTGCTATTTCAGGGCAGTTTGTTAGGTCTGGGTTCTGAGAAGTGGTGAGAAAAAATAATTGCTTTTGGGCTAGCATGTCTCATATGGTGTGTCCTGAAATGATCCGCATGTACACACTGAGTTGGAACCAGTACTGAGTACTGCATGCAGATTCATTCCCTGTCTCTCCCTCCTATTACAAAGTACGGGAGCAGAAGAAAAGACGCCTGCTGAAACTTTGCTCCCAAGCTTGCTGCAACGAATTTAAAACCCCAAACCACAGCGAATTCCCAAATGTAATATGGGCACCAGTGTTTATTTGACTGAGACCCCATTGTGTTCCGAGTTGTGCAAACACGGGCAAGTTTCCTATTTAATTAAGGCTAGTTTGATCAATAAAGTTTCCCAAACAATTGGAGAGAGAAGGAGAGTAGTGAAGATAAGATCGCATGGTTATGCAGATGGGATAGGCTACAGCTCTTTTTGGCAGTCAGAATACAAGTTCTGCAGGAAACTTGTTTGCAGCATTGTTCTGGTCCATTATGCCAGTGTTTTTACTTTGTAAGCTCTTTTTTTTCCTGTAGTTTACCGTCTGTCTCTCCTTCCTTCCTTCTACAGTCCTGAAACACCAAGCTTTGCTTTCGCAAGAAGCTTAATAGTGGCAGATACCTCCCAATACTGAAAGCGACTGAGGAGCTGGAAGTAAGGGGAAGGTGCCCACCATGGGGTCAGCCAGGGCTTGTCAAGTTTGTAGAGACACGGTAAAAGGCAGGCCAGTTTGAGTCCGGTTGTTGCTTGTCCTGGTTAGCTCAACAGCTCTGTTCCTGAGCTATTAACCTTCTGTGGTGTCTGAGGCTAACACAGCCAAACTGCATCTTGCTGTACTGGTTTAGGTTCTGGCCAGCTCAGGGTGTTGATAGGTCCCCGATGGTCTATAGAATTTGGAAACAATGATTTCTACCACAGGTGTTAGAGTTTGTGGCTAGATCACTATTTCTATCACCGGGGTTAAGACAGGAATATCCCATTCACTGCAGCAGGTTGAATACCACTCTGGTGTCCCTATTATCTCCAGTTGCTCCTGATGGAGTAGAAAAGTGTTCTGACAGTGTAAGCTGTCCCTGGGTGATGGAGTAGATGTTGTGAGATGCCTTCTAGGTAGATGGGCCCTTGTTACTTATCTCTGCCACCCCTCAAAATAAAGGGGATGCTGATATGCCAGCTGCAGCATGTGTTCTGTCTTCAGGGGATTTGTGGAGTAGGGCATTTACTGAATTTGTTCCTCTGTTGTGCAAGGAACATGCTGAAGTTGTGCTTTTTGTCGCTGCTGTGAAACTCTTTTTAAGTATGTCCTGTGTAATACTGTAGCCCCTGGCACGCAAACCGCAGCATGACAGTGTTGTGATCTTGCTGGCTGCGTGGGCAGGAGAAGCTCCATAGCTCAGACTGCATGGCGCAGGGAAGTCATTGTCTGGGCTGCAGACGAGCTAACCAGCTTTGTGTGACCAGAAAAGCTGCAATAAAAAGGGGAAAGAAGAGATTTATGCCTCCAAAACTGTCCCAAAAGCCCAGCCGGTCTGAGCATAGTTGACCCATCTTACCATCACAGTGTGCCCTTGCTGTGTCTTGCTGAAAGGCCTTTGACTTCATTCTCAGCCCACTTATCTGGGAATTGCTTGGGGATGGTGACTGCCTCCTAGCACTTCCATGGGAGCTTCTGATGGTGGAGGAAATCATCTAACCCTAATTTTATCCCCATACTGTAAATCAAAATGCCAGTCAGCTGGTCAAGGTGCATTCCAGCAGGCTGTCAGAGGGGCCTTTGAAGAGTAGCTTGAGATAGTTCCTTTCCCAGCATCTCAGAGCTGGCTGAGCCTGCTGTATTCTCCCAGTGCCCTTCAGCCAGAGGAACATGCTTGAGAGCCAGCCATTAGCCAGCCAATTATTTTGATTTATTTTCTTTTCTTTTCCCTCAGATGAGAAGGCTTTGAAAAACACATAACGGTGCATTTTATCAGCAAGTTTTAAATGGCGTGATTCATCCCCTATGTTCTTGGCATGATATTCTTTGGTTTATTTTTTGGATATCCTTGCAGTTCTGTTAGTGCCAAGCACTGTATGGAAGTACCCTGTGGCAGACAACCTGCTCTGCCCATATGTTAGCTTTAAAAAAAACCAACTCATAATAGGAAGTCTTTATACTGCATGCCAAGATGCTTGGGGCTTGTTAAATATATTCTACTTGTCAACAACTACCCAATTTAAAAAGTAGCCTTGGTGTGAATCAGCTTTGAACAAGTTCATTTGACTCGAGGGATATTTGCAGGCATTAAAACAAGTTGGATCACAGTGGTAAAAATGTGCAGTGGTTTCCTGATCAAAAGCACCATCCAGGGCCCCCCTTTTGGTTTTTTTTTTTTTTGGTTTTAATCTCCTCTAAACATTCAAAAGTGTAGAGATTTTCCCGGTTAGCAAATTTTCGGTGACTTTGGAGAGCAGAGGAGGCTTACTGGGGTAAATGTTTCTGGGAGCCACTTGGTGTATTATTGGAACACTTGCTGCAGCTGAGGCAAACTGAACGTGGGTGTGCAGGGGTATGGGTGTAACAAGACAAAGCGTCCTGACACTTCTTTGCCTGAAGTCAGTATTATTCAATGGGGTTCACTGGCTGCAGCAGCAGATTCCTCAGGGGTGTATAAATCACATGTGATGTCTGTGTGCTCCTCAGCAGGTTAATTTATAATCAGAGCTGTGGCACCCATTTATAAAGAGAACTCTGCTCCCTGCCTGCTCCATCTTCTCTGGCTTGTTGTCTGCCCGGCCTGCTCCCCTGCCAGCTCTGCAGGTCATCTCTCAGCAGGGAGGCTAGTCCGTGTGTGATGGGTATGGGAGCCACTGGCTCGTTGCAATGCTTACTGGCCCTCCTTGTCTTGAAGACTGGATTATGACAGATGCCGTTTTGTGCACATTTCCTACTCTCCACAGGCTGCTGGTCTGATCACACAGAGATTTGGACACTAGCTAGCTACGTCTTTTCTTGCAATGCAGCGTTGCATAAGGTGCTCAGAAAATCAGGGGTAAAGGAGGTGCCCAGTGCCTTTAAGCTAGCAGGAGATATTATCAGGGAGCCTTCTCCTTCATCATTGCTGATTCAGATATAAATGTCAGATTTGACAGTTTATTCTCTCTGTCTCCCCCACATTTTTCCTGGATGATGGAGCTGTGGGAAGAAGCAAAGGGGACAGCTGTCTTGGATCATACTTACAAAAAATATTGTTTCTCAGAACAATTTTTTGTTGTTGTTGAAGTTAAACATTTCTGCTTCCTTTTCTAGGCCAGCAGTGTAGGACCACAGAGTGGTGCCATCACTGGAGCCTGTAGCCTGCATAAGATCTGATGGTTTCAGCTGAAAGATCTAGCAGCTTTGGACCGCTTCTCATTCATAACTAATGAAGTAGTTTGTTACAGAGGTGGCTCCAGGTGGGCACCTTTATATGACACAGAGAGATGAAATGGCTTATCCAAAGTCCCACAGACATCAGTGGTAGGAGTCCGTTGTTGGTTGTGTGTGTATTGAAGAAGTACAGCTTCTTCCCAGCTTGGGAAGAGGAAGCAATTTAGTTTGTCCCCATCTCTGTCTTTCCTGAGTTGTGGGGAGGTGAGATTTCTGGAAGTGAGGGGGTAAATGAAGATAAGGCTTGCGGTGTTTCCTTACAAGAATAAAGGCTAGGCAGCCCAGCTAAGGTCATCTCCGGCTGGAGGAGATCTGAGTTTGGACAGGCAAAGGTTAGTGCTGTAATTTCCCTCTGTCTCTTTTGGGATGTGTCTAGAAGGAGAAGAGTGCAGAGTCAGCCTGAAGGTCTCTGCTGCCTTCAGAAAAACTGATGCTGAGGAGATTTGGGGCGCAAGGCTGCAAGTTTGGCATATGGGTAAAACGGGAAGTGTTTTGTTCGTGCTGCTGTCTAAGAGTACACGTGGTGTGTTATTAATGTGTTTCCTTCCTTGATGTCTGATCCAGCTCTGCACTCGCTGTGTGTCAGTCATTGGGGTGGGTCAGCAATTTGTAAATGGAGCTCGTGGATGCTAATGTAAGATCAGCGTCACTGAACTCCAGCCTTTTCAGTGCATCAAGCCACACTTGACGGCTTGGGCTTTTACATGGGCAGATTTTAGTGGATGGTAGCATTTGTCTTCAGTTCCAACGTGTTTTTTCTCTCACAGCAGCTCTCTGGAAATTGATCCACTTTGTTTAGGCTTCTGCCTGTGGAAATACAAGGCAAGACATCGGTTGCTCATCTGCAGTAGGAATGCTGTCTTGTTTTTGTGAAAAGCTGTCTGGCTTCATTGTGCCACCATGGTGAGAAAGATGAGCACAGTCATCTCTCCTCGGCCAAGGCTGGCAGTCAAAGGTGAGACACCCAGGAGAAATGGGTTGTATTGATGGTATGGGACACAGTAGGGAGGGTGCTGTAGGGCTGATGGAGATGCTTCACTCAAAACCTGGCTGGGTTCAGGGAGAATTGCTCACCCAGGCTCACGTGGCCCCATGCAGTGTCTGCAAAGCTCCTGTTCCTGGTCAGGCGTGAAGTGGTGATGAGGAGCCGGGGTCATCAGTTGCACTGATGGGAAAAACAGGATTTTGGATCTGTCTTGCTTGCTTCAAGCACCAGAAAAAGCTGCCTTCAAGGAGACCGTGGTGATGACGATCTGGCTTGGAGGTGGAGGTTGAAATAGTGGCTTTCAGAGGCTGCTTCTGACCAACACTTCCTGCTTCTGTGAGCTGTCAGAACACGTCTCCTCTGCGAAGACCTGCTGCTTGCCCATGCCTGGCAGCTGCCTGCAAAAGAGGGCAACAGGACTAGTCAGAGGCTGAGTGACTTGTTCCAGCTGCCCGTATCTGGCCAGCAAACCTGTTTAGACTAAAATACCGAATTGGGTAAAGCCCTGAACATGAGGATGACGTTGAAACACCACTGTCCAGGTGGTTTCAGCCCAGCTGGAGGTGGCTTTCCAGCATGTGCAGGCGTAACACAAGTTAACCGTGATCTCACTGGTGCGTATGCTGTCAGTTACAGGTTTCTGAGCTTGGGAAGGGCCTCAATATGTACATAGATGGCTGAGGACCATAATTCTTCTGCTCCTGCAGCTCTCCAGGTAGCTGAGTAAACGAGGTGTGCAATAAACCTCCCGTTGTGCTGCAGACGCAATCTTGCTGGGCTGGTGTTTGCACAACTACTGTACAAAGGCAGTTCATAACAGCAGGCTTGCTTCGCTCACGTAGCTGACTGACGTGGAGTACTTAAGTTCAATTAATAATGCTCCTGCCTTCTGTTGAAAGGGTGTCCGTACTTAACCTGTGCTGGTATAAATGGTGGTTCTGAAAAGGGTTGTGAGGAAGTTTGGCGTGCAACCTGCTGGATTGAAAAGGAGGGGGAGGGTATGTGGAGAAGGAGACAGTTTGACATGTTTACAGCCTGGAGAGCTTGGAAAGAGCATCTTGAAATAACAGGCAGTAAGGATTAATGTGCTTGCTGTTGAGAAGGCTGATGAAAGGGAAAAAGACAGAGAAGTTGCAAAATACTTGTTTGTTGTGCCAGGAGCTGCAGAGAACCACAGCTAACAGCGACGGGAGGCACTGGTGACAGGCAGTGCTGGGGCCAGTGTGGAAATCTACTTCATTTTTGTATCTACTCAGAGGTGATCTGCTCTATCCTGACTTGTGTTTAGTGGACAGTCTGAGTCTGAAGGCTGGAAAAGGTGTTAAAGGAGACAAAATTGCTTTAACTAGAATAATTCTTCCAAGCACTTCTTCCTCAGCTTAGAAAAAAAGGAGCATTAGAGATGATAATTGAAAATTGTTATTGAAGTGCTCAGTACAACTAGTGCTAGACTGTGTAATGAGTTAATGGCCTAAATGCTGGAGTGTCTTTATACCCACTAAATAAGTAGTTCTGTTTCTGTTGTGGAGCTTTTGCATATGGGCTCTGCTAATAGTGCTTTCAAATCGTAGAGGTTATTACATCTATCGAAAAAAGACTTTTGAAACTATCAAAAATTTTACTGCTTTTTTTTTGTTTGTTTGTTTATAAATTGTTTTCTGAGACCCAGGAGATGCCCCACACTGGATGGCCTGTGTGACTAATTGTCATTCCTTAGACGTCACTGGAAGCCACCTGCATGCACTTTCCGTCTCTACCAACATCATGCTAATGATGTATGCGGTCACAGACGTGCAGTTGTGCATGACAGCAGATTCCTGAGGTGCAAAGGCCAGAAAGTTTTGTCTTGAACATCTCTCCTGGCTCTCTCCATCACATGGGTAGGAGCATTCCCAGCACCACAAACCTGCGTTCTGGTAGGATTGGAGTGTAAATGTCTATGTGAGATTGGATCCTGATTTAAAAGCTTCAAGCAATATACTCCCTGTCTTCAGTGAAAAGGGTTTTAAAAAAAAAAAGTGTTTCAACAGCTGATTAGTGTCACTGTTAAAAACAAACATCTTATTTCTGTTCTGAATTTTTCTAGCTTTTGCTCTTGGTTGCTCAATCTTGCTTTGTCTCTGCTTAGATTGAATTAATCCTTTGGTGTCAAGTATTCTCTGTTTGTAAACAATTTCAGACTGTGATGACAAACCTGTATTATAAACAGATGTGTATGTAGTGCCCCTTCATGTGTTGATAGTATCTTGAATAGTTGCGCTTAAAATAATAATAAAATAGTAGTGTGTTTATTTCTTGTGCTTCCATTTAGTCTTTCAACTGAAATGAAGTCGTCTTGTTTTTATCTGATTTCCTTTCAAACGCATGCAATGTTGTTGTTTAGCTTTCTGATTAAGGATGATGCTTAATTCCAGTCAGTGAAAAACCTAGGGGGAATGAAGTGATTTTGGTAAATTCGGGTCAGTTTATGCTGGAGCCGCTTGGTCTGTGGGATCAGCAGGAGACTTGTTTGTGTTGATGACGTGTTTCTCACCTCTAGACTGGCTGTTAGGCTTGTTACTGTGGAGACTGTCAAGTCAACATTCTACAGAAGGACTAACATATTCAGAGGAATAGTGTGGTTAGGAAAGAAAACTGGTCCTCATGCATGAGCCTCAGAATAGCATGTGGAAATGTCGCCAGTGGCTGCCTCTTCTGGAGGTGTAGTTCCTCTCAACCTCATTTTACCTGTCGAAAGCTATTTCTAATCAGTAAGCGTGCCATGGTAATGGGAGGTGATATGCCGAGTGAGAGAGTCAGTGCTGAGGTCCCTGTGTCTGTGACTGTCTCTGGTGGCTTCAGGTTGGACTTGCTGTACTCTGTCCCCATGAATGCCCCTTAGTGGCTGGGACTCATTTTTGTCTCTCCTGAAGTGAGTGCGCTAGTTCAGTTTCATCCACAAGGAGTGAAGCTGTCTGGCTGCTTGGATACCACGGCACAGCACAAATGAAAGCATGGGGAGTGGAGGTGTTGAGGTCACTCCAAAGCAAACTCCTGATCCTGGCTAAACTGCTAATGTAAGAGGACTCAGGAGGGTTAAGTGGTTGTTTTACGTGGGTCTGTAAGCTTCCTTTTACCTTGTCTGTCCTAAAATAGGTATGCAAAAAATCAGCAGGAGTCCATTACCTGTCCATCACCTGAAAGGCTGCAGACAGCAGATGCAGGTTGGACACGCAAATGATGAAACGGGGAGAGATGAGTCCCAGCTGGGTTGACCATGGTTGTGGTGTATGGTATACTGGAAGCTCACAGCTATGGCTCCTGAGTGTAAGACAACCTGCTGTGTGATATGAAGTCGGAAGGTCGCTTTTTTTAAGACTAAGCAATCCTGATGAAAAAGACAAACGAACCAAAAAACTCCAACCAGCTGCCAGACAAGCCTGTAAGCAGGCAAGTCTTGTTTTCAGTATGTTGCCTTGCCTAAGTCTTTGTGTCATCGCAGCTAAGACAGTGCTACCACAGGACTATTTGCATGAGCTAAAAATAGCAGATTTCCTTGAGAAATATTTTTGTTTATTTTGGTTTTGTATTTTTAAATTGTCGGAACCTTGGTAACCTTTTTCTTCAGGGTCCTAGAAGAATAGCCTGATCAGAGAGTATTGTTGTAGTAAAGAGGGTAGTGTGAACTGCCTTAATTCCCTGGCTTCTTCCTTGTGACCTGCAAGGTTTTACTGGCAAAATGAGGAAAAAAAATAGTTATGAAGTGGACATACCTCTGAACTTTATTGCTATTGCTGCTTGATTAAAGATAGGGAAGGCTTGCGTGACGTTTGCGTCCATGCTATTTCTAGGTTGCCATTGTCTATGGGGCCATTGTAACTTAAATAAGTAGAAGACATTCTGTGTTAAAGGGAATATATCCAGAATATATCTTTATTAAAAGGAAGAAACACAAGAATCTGTTCAAAATTATTTCCAAGTTGTTGCTAGGGTAGCTCTGGTGTGAAGTCCTGCTGAAAGCCTCCTCCGCGTGGATGAAAAGAGTAGTTTCCCTGGGAGCAGTCAGTGGGCTGGGCGCGTGACTCGGGTTGGCAGAGATGAAAGCAGGGGCAGCTCATAGGATTGAAGAGTACAGATCAAATGCCAGGAATGGAAACCCATGATTCTGGGTTGGTAGAACGATGACCATCTGAGAAAATATATTTTTGCAAAGATTTGCCTGCTAGGAAACAGCAGTTGAGCTCAGGATTTTTTTTCAGTGGGGTTGTTTTTTGGGATTTTTTTAAGCTGTTTTTTTGGGATGAAGGAAATGGACAGTAGTGAGAAGGGATGAATGAAGGGTAGGGAGGCAAGGCTGAAATAGCGATAGAGACTGAGAAAGGGGAGCCGATCTGGAAGAAGTGTTTAAAATGCCATTAGTGATACACTTAAAGTGCAAGAGGTAAGAGGATCAAAGCTGTATCTTTAAAAGAGAAGGAAGATGTGTATTTGGACTTTATTTTATTGTGGATTGTGCCTGTTAGCTGTCTCACAGGAAAGCTATTAGCAAGACAAAGCAGGCGGGATTTTAATGTTAGTCAGGCTATGATTTAGTGCTACCCATGCTCTTAGATGAACACAAAGTAAAATTACAACCTCAGAGAGATTCACAGTAGAACAGCTAACACTTCTTACCCTGTGATCTAAAAAAAACCCAAAACCAAACAACAACAACAAAAAACCCAAACAACCCTTTTTGGCAATCAAGAAAAAGTAAAAAGCCAAACTATCTTTGTGTCAGAGGACCTAGTAATATTCATTGGCTCAAGCCCTGGCTGGTGGCTTGGCAAGTACTGAAGGTAGAGCATTGCACATAATAGGCTGTGTTTTATGTGCCTGTCTTACTTATGAGCCTAACAGAGTGTATAATTGATACCGAAATAAAGTGTAGTAAGGATTCATATATTTATATTGTCTGACATTTCACAATAAAATATGTATCCTGGCTGGAAAGCCCAAGCTCTTGCTGAATTGTGATTGCCTTCCTCTGATGATCATATGGTAAAGATTGTTGGCTAAGTAAGGGTGGTTTCTAAATCAGGATTCTGTACACACAAAATACCCTGTTATTTTCTCATCTGTTTAGACAGGTCACCTAATCCGGTATTAAAATGCCGGTATTCACATGAATTTGCCGAAGCTAGGATTAGGAATGCTGTACCTAAAGAATTGAGCTAAAATGATTCAGTTTCTATCACGTGTAGATGGCAGAAAAGTTGTTTCTTTACTGTGGCAATTAAAATACATGCACTGGAGTGTTACCTGGAGACTGGATGGGAAGTGGAAGTGTTACAGAATGTCTATAGGTTGTAATACATCCTGAAGGCATTTCTAATAGGAGTTATTTCAGCTGAGGGTTTATAATAGCTCACAAATGAGGAAGGACTAGCCAGATTAAGACTTATTATTTCTTCTTGAAGAAGAGATGGCTAGAATCATATATGAAGGTCTTTAGCACTGAGGAGAATAGGAACAGGGAATGACTGTTCAGTGTTTCTTGTAACACGGTTTTGGGGGATGTCCTTGGTTTTCACTGGGGAGTGGCTTTGAAACCACCAAAAGAAAATGTCTGAATAAGGTTAATTGGAGATGTGGAGATCTTCACATCTTGTGTTAATGTGGAGATCTTCAAGACAAAATTGTTGTGAAGGCCAGAAGTTATGTAGGGATTCAAAAAGGAGCTGGCAAATGCAAGGGGGAGAGGTCCCCAGGGTTGTTACGCTCAGAGGTCTGGGCATTAGCTCTACCTTATGATGGCCTTACTGGACTCACTGCTGGAAACTGGTGCTGCCAAAAGAGGGTCATTCCGCTTTGTATCAACCTCGGTCTCTTCAATATGACTTGCTTTGGCATTTCTTATGTACCCTTTAATAACTGTACTGCTTTGCCCCTCTTATCCCAGTGGTGGGCTTCCCTGAAGCTCTGAATACAGAGATCCCACTGTTCAGGGCCCATCTTAAAATTCTTAAAAGAACCCAGAGAAATCTCACTATTTTTCTTGTTAGATTAAAAGTCGATAATTGGGCATACTTGGGAGGGGAGGTAAAGGACCAGTGATTGACAGGGCCCAAGAAATGCAGTGGCTTCACTCAATCTCAAGAGAAAATGGTGGAAAAAACATTTTCTTTGTAGGAAGCCCAGCTCCTTCCTGTTATCCTACACTGGAAAATAGAGAAAAGTGATGCTTCCTTTTTTTGGTTGGGTTTTTAACTAGAATGTTAAAAATCTAATTAATTAATCTAATTAATTAGTCCCTCATCTCTGTTTGTGATGTGTGTTTGTGTGAAGCTTTCGAGGAGTGGTCTCCTCTTTCCTATCAGCCTCTGACTGGTGAGGATTTAATCTACACATCATGGAGCAGTTCCTGACTAACTCCCGAGGGAGACCCTCCGTACCTGGAGTGCCATGTTCCTGTTTATCTTAACCCATTCTGAAAATACGTTGTCAGAGTGTACTAAGATAAAAAGGAGAAAAACCCCACTTCTCTCCCAGGTGAGGAAAGTTCACAGGAGAAATGAATCAGCGTCAAAGCCAGGTAGAGACAAGTCCTGAGGTGTCTACAACTGGGAACTTGACCCATCTCACCAGCTGATGTAGGGTTGCATCCTCCTCTTCCCTGCCTGCTCCAGATCTATACTGTTTCTTGTGGAACCAGGCAAGAAATTGTTCACTGCTACTTCTTCAGATTGTTGTATATTGTTTTTGAATCCAGTTTGTTCAGAAGCATCTCCAGTGCCTCATTTTGGCTGCTCACAGCTTTTCCGCTTGTCAAGTGACCATGATTCATGACTCTCTCATCACGGACTAGAAAGCATTGGAAGCTTAACATGTTCCACTTCAGCTTGGAAATAACTCTCCCAACGCTGATCTCTGGCTCCCTATGGCAAGTATCTGCTAGCTGAGGTCTGTTGGTCAGGGGATGAAAACAGTGAGATGATTGATGTCATTAAAGGTAGAGGTTTTTGAGCCGGCCCTGGCTGCAGCCATGCTGATGTCACCTCTTCCGCTGTGCAGTGGCAGCGGGAACAAGCTGTATTGGCAAAAGCAGAGTGTGGTGTAGGCACTGTGCTAATCTCTCCTGCAGCTGAGCCTAGGTAGCGTGGATTGAGCTGGAGCTGTTTTGGTTGAAACTAAATATTTTCAAAATAGTTGTCAAGAGCTCCATTAGAACCACCTTCATTTTTATACCACAGCTTAAATCACTACTGACTGCAGTCTGGTGTCTCCTCTGTTACAGAGAGCAGGAGATGCTTGGTCAACATACCTAAATGCTTTAAGAATCTGGAGAAAAAGGTACTGTCCAAACGAAACCACTATTGCTTTGTACTTCATTAGTACACATGATCGTGTATTGCAGTATTCCAGCAGTGTCTTAAGCACAAAGGTTTGAGTCTTCTCCTTGTGATGCAAGAGAGAAACGGGAGTTTA
The DNA here is from genome assembly GCA_013400135.1 of Rhinoptilus africanus. Lineage (NCBI taxonomy): Eukaryota > Metazoa > Chordata > Aves > Charadriiformes > Glareolidae > Rhinoptilus > Rhinoptilus africanus. The sequence continues at coordinate 302,629 of VXBO01007957.1, forward strand.
TGACACTGGCCAAGAGTTGGGGGAACTGGGGAAGAGTTCAGAGGGAGTATCCAACAGCTTGGTAATAGGCAGAGGCAGCATATGAGCTCCTTGGATTTCACGGTGTTCAGTAAGCATTGGGTAGGGAGAACGGCAGGGCTAGGAATCATGTGTGTGCTTTGTCTAGCTCGTTGGACACCAGCTGACTCAAGGGCTGATGAATCCTGGGCTGAGCGTTTATCCTTTGCAAGTTAGGTCTGATGTCTTCTTGGGCCTGGTGGAGTATGAGTCTCTGTACCCTGTTCCTTCGAGCTCTTGAGAGCGGGTGTAAACCTACCCAGAACCAGATGACTAGACATTGACGTTAATCTATGAAGACATCCTACACTGGTGATCCCTTCTTAAGGCTTAACCTTAACCATGGTCTCAGGCTGTGTACTTAAATAAGGTGATGGGCCTCCAGAACTAAGGTATACATACTTAAAAACATGGCTTCTAGGAGTTTACAAAGAAAAATAGGGTACTGCTTGGATGAGCAGTTGGATGCCTTGAGTAAGTGGAAGTAGAATTGGGCTGGTCAGGACTAGCCCAGGTACAGGTTTGAACCTCTCCTCAACAAAGATTGAGGCTGGTCCTGATGTGGCAGGACAGTGTTGGCTCCAGGGTCCACATCATGTGGCTGTGAATTTTTCAACTAGCCCTTGTTGGCTTTCATCAGTTGAAACATTTTTCCGTCTGTACCATTTCTGTAATGATTGGTTTGATATCTGATCTCCAGGCTTTGAACTAAATCCTTTTTACTTAGTCCCATAGTTACATGATCTGAAGCTTATGCTTTGTGGTTGCCACAGAGGCAAAGTGAAGCTTCGTTGTGTTGTGGAGCTTGTCAGCACTGGGCATGTGGTTTTCTTTTTCTTTTTTTCTTTTTTAAAGTCTTTACCACAAAATTGCCACTTTGGAAGGTTATATAAAGAGATGGGAGTTTGAAAATCCTTTGACTTCTCCGGAAATAGTCTACATGGTACAAGAGGGTGGAGATTTCTGTAGTTTCCAGTACTGGTGCTCCAGGCCAAAAAGTTATTGCATCCCCATTTGACCTCAGTTATCCTTCCTGTGCATCCCATTTTGTGGGCTGGGTCTAGTTCACAAGTTATCTTTCTTTCCTGCTGGCCACTTTTTTTTTTTTTTTTTTAATAGACTTCCTCAGGATTTTTAACTGCAGAGGATAAATTTGAGCCGAGTTCCCTGAACACGCTTGTTTGCTTTTTTCATAGGTTCCTTAGAAAGAGAGCTTGGACGGCATGCAAAGTTGTGAAATATCTGCAGACAGCACGGATGATCCTCTTAGTAGTGGCCTACGGAGAAAGCGACAGCCTCGAATAGTAGTTATTGGTGCTGGGCTTGCAGGCCTGTCAGCAGCAAAAGCGCTCTTGGAAAGCGGTTTCACGGATGTAACTATCCTTGAGGCGACTGACCGAATTGGAGGCCGCGTGCAGAGCGTGAAACTTGGTAAGAGCGGCATTTTGGGAGTAATGCATTGGGGTTTCTTTATTCTGCTAGCATGACTTTGTGTTGTCACTAGGTTAATTTGACCTCGGAAATGTGCTTTCTCAGTCAACGTGCACATGCAGGAGTTTATTTGAGGTGTGATTTTGTCAGGAACATAAATTCTTGGGCTCCTTTCGGGGTGGATGGGTGTATCTGAGCTATCTTGTGCATCTCTTCTGAGGGACAGCTGCTCCAAAGCCATGTTTCTATAAAGTAAAGACCTTAGTGATTGTTTTGCCTTGTACAGAAGAGGTCTGTGTAACTGGTCTGTGAGAAGTGTTCTAGGATTAAATAACTGTATCAAGGCAGTTTCCACCAAAGTTTTCAAGCTTGACTCTAGACTGGGAGCCAGTAAATCTCCTGGCTAGGGAAGGGCTGATTCTCAGTGACTTGTATGACTTGCAAAGGGTCAAGCTCCAGGCTATTCTGTTTTCACAAATAGCCCCATTCATTCCCCTAGAACTAATTTACTCTGTAGGGCACTACTCTCTGTGAATGGGGCTGCTGGAAAAAACCCTTCAATGTATCCTTTCATCCTGATTTGCAGCTTTCCTACCTCTGTGGCTTCCTTTCTCAGTGAGTTAGGGGGGGGGAAAAAAAAAGAAAAGTTGCAGACACTGGATATTTTAATCCTGTGTCAATTGGAAAGGATTGTAAAATCTCTAAATACAAAACTACTGAAACAAATGTTTCCCTTTGCAGCACAGTAGTCAACAAAACTTTCCCTGGTATGTAGAAGGGCATTGCCTGTCTCTTCTCTGCAGGAGGCAAAAAACTCTTCATTTTTACTGAATTGCCTTCCTGATTTCAATTCACTAGTTCTGTTTCTGATCCCACTTCCTATTTATTAACTCCAGCCTCTCGCTGCCCTCCTTGCTTTTTATTTATCAGGTGCTTACATCACTTACTACATTTTAGTCGATAAACTTGCCATGGTAAATAAACGTCAGCATCCTATGAACTTTCAGAAGGAAAATGAATGAAAAGGCAGTCAGACAAATCTAATCTCCGGGGGTTGAATGGGCACTTTACGTTCTGCTGAGACTTGGCATAGAGGTTAGAATGGGAAGTGTGTCCTTTGCTCACAATACACTGTGTTAAAAATATCCCGGATCATGTCTGTGAACGGAGGGAAGTGTTAAAGACCTGAAATCTTCAGGGAGCAGTATATAATTTTGTCAGCGCACCTGTGAAATAGTTTTGTTATACTAGTATTGAGACCAATTCTCTCACCTTTGGACACCTTCGCCAGTTACTCATATCTTTGCCTTTGCTGGGAATCTACCTCCTGTTTGTTAACTCTTCTTAATTAACATGAGACAAGAGCAGGCTTCTCAGTCTGGTGGATATCTTGCAGTTTGTAGATGTAACTGTTATTTGCAGAGCAGAGGACTGGAATCCAAACTCTTGATCTTTTAATACCTTTCTTAAAACTCTACGCACTCTGTCTTTTCTTACCTTCTGCAAACTATCAAAGTTACGTTGTGGGTATGGACTGCCGTTCTTTCTCAAGGTGGGTCCATGTTCTGGCCCCTTATGTACTTTGCAGATTCACATGCCCTTAGCTCCAAACAATTTTGGAGCTCTGTTGGGTGGTGAAATTTGAAACTCCATGTTCCTTGGTATGAGGTCAAAAGGGCAGCATGATCCTGGGCTGTGTTTTCTTCTGTACTGCCTGAAGCAGTGAAATTGCACCTGGGGCAGTCAAGATCTGCTCATTTTTCAGAACTGGTTAAAGCTTACAACAAACTGTTGCGAAAGTGTTTCTTACAGGTCTTTAACATACGACCACTTTGATCTGCTTGTCTAAATGGCATTTAAATGTTAAACTTCTCTCACCGCTCCTCCGTTGGCACACTTGACTAAAGATCCAATTTAAATCTTCTTCAGACCTATGGTGGCACCCTCTCAGGCTTATATCCTAATACTTCCACTCTCACTGAGCTGTGCCATGTCTTGCAGGGGACAGTATTTTCCCTCAACTGAGTAGAGTATGTTGCTACTCAGCACAGGGGAATAATTTGGATTTTCAGAGGTTTGGTTTGTCATCTCTAGCACAGATGAGGCAGAAGGTTTGTGTGCTTGTGGATTATGTGTTTCTTGTACATGATATACAACATCTCTAGCCACTGCAGATGTATCACGACAGGATGCCCAAGAAATAGTTAGGGCTGCAAAGGGAAATGTGAAAGCTCCCATGTGTATTCAGAAGGCTTGATAGAAAATCCGTGTGTTCCTTTGGAAAACCACTGGTATGGTATATTGTTGTGTATAGGCCTGTTTTGACTACTGATCCTGTTTCAGTAACTGTATTCACAGAATAGGAAGCAGATTTTTTTTTTTTATTTTTGATGTATGGTATAATTCATTCAAAGTGGAATAATATTGAAACTAAAGTCTTTTAAGGTCCTGAAAGGAAATTATCTGTCTCTGTTTAAAAAGATGCTATTTAATTTTATGCTTTTAAATAACTTATCGTATAACTTACACCAGGTAACAACTGGCTTATGTGCTTGGGAGTGATGGTAGTGAGTTTCTAAGTATTATAGGCAAGAATTACTATTTTTAATTTGGTGTTTGGTTATATTCCACACAGCTACTGAAAACCAGGAGAATTTGGAACACATCATAATTGTTACTGAGCACCAATGCTGCGGGACCTACTGGCGTATTTTTTTTCTTTCAAAGATCAGGTGCCCCTTAAATAGGAGCCATATACAGGAGGATTGTTAGTGTAGCAGAAAGCAAGCCCCTGACACAAAGCTGCAGGCAATATTCCTGCTGCTGATCTGGCATGTGATGACTCGCAGGAGGATTGCATTAACAAGGTGACTGCCACATGCAATATTTATGAGCTTTGTACCTTTGGCTGCCAAAGTACAGCAGTCATTTCCGCTAGGCTGGATGCTCTGGGAGTGTATTGGAGTTTGTGGCACCTTAAATATTCACACGTTTCTGACTTGATGCTGCACACTCTGAAGCATACGCTTTCTTTTGGGTACATGTAGAAGTCTTGTGCTCTCAAGTCCTGTAATGCATATTTTGAAGGGCAATCGGCGTGCTCTTTAATGACGAGGTGGCTGTCTGCTTGAAAAAAAAAAATACATGGAGCTTCCCCCAGAGGCAGCGTCTCAGCTGGAGAGCAGCGTTTCTTGGAGCTTTTACCTGCTAAACTTGACTGCATCATAACATAGTGCTGCGGTGTCTTTCTGTCTGAGCATACATTTACATGTTAAACAGTATATGATGACTGGTAACTGCACGATACTTTCTTCATCAAGTAGGATCCTATTAACCATCCCACTTGGTCAGGCATTCACACACCTCTGCAGAGCGAGCTGTGCAGTGTGGCGTTGGCTGGGATGCTGGGAGATCACAGCTTTCATAGAATCATAGGGTTGGAAGGGCCCTCTGGAGATCATCTAGTCCAACCCCCCTGCCAGAGCAGGGCCACCTTAGAGCAGGTTGCACAGGAACGCGTCCAGGCGGGTTTTGAATGTCTCCAGAGACGGAGACTCCACCACCTCCCTGGGCAGCCTGTTCCAGTGCTCTGCCACCCTCCAGGTAAAGAAGTTCCTCCTCATGTTTAGGTGGAACTTCCTGTGCTTAAGTTTGTGCCCATTACCTCTTGGAAGGTAGGCTTTGTCAGACTTTACAACAGTTAGCTTTGGACTTCTGAGAATCGCTGGAAATGTGGGTGGAGGACATGACCCAAGCTTATTTTTAGCACCTCCTTTCAGCTGCTGAACATCTCCCTGTGCTATCAGCCTAGTTGTGGCAGCGCTGGCTTAGGGGGGGTCACAGCCCTGGTGCACACCCTGTTACTTATAAGGAAGGGTGAGAATGGGGCTGACCAAACTCTGTGTTTGACCTGACAATGCATCTTTTCAAAAAATCTGATTTAAATTTTCAAGGGCATAAATAATAAAATACAACCTATTTACGTATTTTTGGAATGGAAATGCATTTTTGTATTGCAGTTAATCTTAGGTATATTTGTAAATAGCACGCATTTTTAATCATGGGACAAGGTTCATTATGCAAGCCAATGTTGCTATCCAAGGCAATCCAAATTTTCCTACATTTCCCTGCTGTAGATGCTTTTCTTCCTGTGTCTGTATCCATCCCCTCCTCTTGAATACTGTGGATATTTGAAGTCTTTACGTACTCTGTTCTTTCCCTACAACTGTATTATTTATGTAAGTATCTTTATATGTCCTTTTTGCTATAGTGCAGTGTGGCTTCTTATAGCTCTTTTCTTTCCCATACCCCTTTCACTAGTACACGGCTTGTGCTGCAGCACGAGTGGTATGTTCTCTGCTTTCTGGTCATGTTCTGAAGCGCAGGTTTAGAGAAGACGATTTTAAAAGCCAGGTATCAAGGACAAAGCAGCTAGCAACAGCCGTGATAAGAACTGGTAATGTAGAAGATTCTGAAATTCGCCTTAAGCATCTGAAGTGTGTCACTGTGATGTATCTTTGCTGGAAACATCCCATCCTTCTGGCACTATCTAAACTTGTATCCTGAAGGACTGGTTGGAAGAACCAACTATTGCCCTTGTCTAACAGAGAAAGCTCCTTAAGTGATGTTCAAACATATGTTGTCCTTGGGCAGTTTTTCTGCTTTTTCACATGTGCATTTTATTTAGGGTTGAGTATGGCAAGCTTTCAGGAGAATGAACTTCAATAACTAGTTTGTTTGGTTTGCTCTCCTTCAGGGCACGCCACTTTTGAACTGGGAGCTACGTGGATTCATGGTTCACATGGAAACCCAGTCTATCATCTAGCAGAAGACAATGGTTTACTTGAAGAGACTACTGATGGTGAGAGAAGTGTTGGACGGATCAGTCTTTACTCCAAGAATGGGGTGGCTTATCATCTTACCAACAACGGGCAAAGGATCCCGAAAGATGTGGTTGAAGAATTCAGTGATTTATACAACGAGGTTGGTATTAACCTCCTCTGTCAGGTTGTAGATTTGCCTGAAACAGTGAGACCCCCTTGACAGTTACAACATTCTGTGTACTGAACAAAGGTAGAAAACCAGTAACATCTTTAATTTCTTTGCAAAAAATTGACACTTAGTTTGCTCTCATCTGCTTAACTGTACTCCATTTGTCCCTGATGTGGGATTAACTCACTGTTGTTAGTAAGAGCAATTCTTCCACGTTTGTCGTCAATTTAATCACTTCCAGCAGTTATTGCTGGGGAGATCCAGTCATTTACTCTAGAAAGTTGCTACTTAATTAAAAGAGTAGAGGAGGGATCAAATTACTAAACAAAGTAGAATGCAAAACCTTAGCAACAACCAGCTAAGTATTGTAGCCCTGTGACATTTTATGGATGTTATAAATACCATAGTGTACTGTATAGTATGCCAAAGTCAGCACTGTATCATAGGAATTAGGAATTGTAAGTCTTCTTGCATCAGAAGGAAAAGAGCATCTTTTCTGGTAGATTCAGACCAGCGTGGGCTTGAGTTTAAGATTATTTTAATTTCTTTTGATCAATATTCAGTGACATCCTCTTCAGGTCGGTGTAGATGAGGGACTCAGTGTGTGACAGAAGAGCCAAAAAGAAAAAAATCCCAACTACAGTGGCAGAACCTAAAAATACTAAATAGAAGCCTGCAAGATGGAAATGAAAATGCATGTTTAGTGAAAAGATTAATGTCTGCTACAAAGCAATAAGCCAACTCAGGCAAAAAAGGCCAAATCTACTTTTCATGTAGCTTGGCAACTTCTGTCATCCTAGTGTTTTCAGAGGGAAAATGGGGTTTCTTACTAATTTGTGTGTTGAGCACATATCAAAGGTTGGGATTAGTTCTATCTGCTTTCAGTGGGAAGACTTGGCCTTAGGTAGAGTGAAGTGAAAGAAGGCTTGCCAAAATTAATTGTGATCATTTCCCACATTTTTGTAATGTCACTTATGAAGTGCGTTTAGGGCGGTCAGTGCAGAACGTCTAGACCTCCAGGTAATGTGATCTCTTAGTGGGTTCTACAAAATGGAGCAAAAAATTATTATTTTTACCAAGGGGTAAGGCTTACCTGCCTAAAACCTTCAGATTTTCATCCAACAGTGAACTTCACCAGTATTTGATGCCTAGCTAAACACACACCTGGATTCAGGTTACTCTTGCATGCTCTATGTTTAAAAATATGTCAGTGAGCATTTAGAAAACCACAAAGAGAAAAGTCACTCTACCCTGTAAAGTATTACCAAGAATTGAATGGGGAGCAGAAATGGGGATTTTTTTTTTTAATGTTTGAAAAGACTTTTGAAACTGTCCTGGGGCTCTGAACTGGAATCTGTGTTGGAACGGCGCAAAATAATTTCAGTTTTAGAGACAGGTAGCAGAAATTTCAAAGAAACCTCATTATGGAAGGGATTTAGCAACCTGTGGCAGGGAGGGAATTCTTCTTGCACAAATACAGGTGGAGATAATTCATTGGGACAACTTCTTCATATTACTGGATTGAAAACGGAACCAGAGCCAGCCAGGAAAAAAGACAGGCGAGATGTGTGTGGAGCAAGATTAACAGCAACTAACACTAGAAAAGGGAGAGAGAGTAAGTGAAAATACCGCAGTGAACAGCATTATTTATGTAAATGGAACACTGCCAAACTGCATGAAGTGCTCAGTGATCATCCTGTCTCAAAGATGATAGGAAAATCTCCGGCAAAGGGAGAGTGTCAGAAGCAGGCAGACTCTGAAATAAGAAGATAATACAGAGATGAGAGCTACTTAGCTTTGAGATACAGCCGTTAAGATAAAGGCTATAACAAGGTGTCAGTGTTTTAGTAATTATTAATTTGGTAAATCTACCCTTCCTTTTAAAGCAAGAGAAAGGGGGAAGCCAGTGACATGAGAGAACACCACATTAAAAGTTAATCTTCTTTACGTAACACATAATTAGCTTATCGTTGCCACAGGATATCTTTATCACTACAAGACAGAAAAGGCTTTCACATTTATGGATTGTAAAAATGTCTACAGCTACACTTTAGCAATAAAAAAATATGTAAGGGACAGCTTAAGCCAAGAAGAGGACATCAGCCAACCTCTTGATTGCTGTTGCTGGGGAGGTGCTTGCTCTGTCTTCCTTCAAAGTGTGCTGGAATTTCTTGCGGGATCAGCTCACGGTTTTGTTGGGCTTTTGTCCCAGCCTCTTTGGGGTATCGGACAATCTTTAGTGATTTAAGAAAGCTGACTGCCCTGCTCTGCTTAGGAAAAGTGGGAATTAAGGTTAGCTACGTGATCTCCTGAAAATCTCCTGTTAGAAAGACTATGAAATATGAGTCTAGTGGGTAGGCAGTCAGGAGTGTGTGCAGCGGGCATGTGGATTTGGGGACCTTTTCCTCTGGCGTAAGGTGCAGAGAATTGTTTCTGTTTACACATGCTGAGTCAGCCTGGTGCACTTCTGGGGTTTTTTGTTTGTTTCTTTTTTTTTTTTCTTCCTCCCCCACCATCATTGTTTTTGGTGCTAGCTTGCCAATACTCTCTTGCTTTAACTGGTGATGAAATGGGTGCTGGGGAGGAACAGTAGGAATTTGGCGTTCAGTTCCGCATCTCTGTTTTTTGAATGGTTTTGTTAAAACATCTTGAAGTTGTCCAGGATAAAAAGCCATCTTACAGATCACCAAATCCTGAGGTCAGGCTCCTCCCTTGCCTTGAAGGATCTCCCAGACCCTTCTCAGAGTCTTGGGGCAGCCTGCTGTTATCAATCCCAGCATCATGTCATCTCATCTCATCTCTCAGGCTGCATCTCCACCTTTAAAAGAGGCTGAGATAGCAAAGGCTGTGGCACGCGCTGTCCTGACTTGAAAAAAAACAACCGAAACAACAAGAAACCACATGATGGATGCAAAGCCTAATCAGGGAGGGAGCACTGGCATTAACAGTGGAAAATGTAGTCCTGAATGAACAGGGCTAAATTTGTCACAGTTTCAAATGCCTGCCCTCCCCTGCACAGCTGGCTCCCTTCCCATGCACTCCCTCACTGCCCTTCTTTCGCTGCAGCTGCTGCCATGTGCTTGGGCTTGAGCATATGCCTTCAGCTCTGCTGCTCCGTCTGTATCTCTCTAGCCCCAGTTATCTTGTCATCTGGACACCAAATTGTAGTGAATGCAAAGTGCAGAGGGTCTCGCTCGAGTGTTTCGCCTGGGTGTGTGGAGTGGTTCGCTTGGGTGGAAGGTGGAGTGCAGCAAGGCTGAATTCAGCTGTGTGCTGAATTTTCCTTGTGTGAAAGGCAAGGCACCCCGGTACCTCCAGAACTTTGCCTCGCTTGTTCATTTGGAAAGTCCTTACGCTTTTTCCAGGCACTTGTCCAATCTTTTTTGGCTGGCGGCTTCTACTTCAGTACAAGTTTTGCTTCTTTTTGTTTGCAGTAGCTTGAATTTCTAATAGCTGTAGGGATGCCTCACAGAAGCCTTTATTTGGTTACGAGGAAGCCAAGCAGTACAGCTGCTCAGCTCTTTATTTCTGTAGCAGAAAGTTACGTAGGAGAAATTGTCTTAACTGAGAGGCTGTTGCACTGCACTGAAGACAGTCAAGATTGATCACGGGCTTGTGACTGGAGTGACCCAAGTCATCCTCCATGAGAGCACTAGAGAACTGAGCAATGCCTGCAAAGAAGGCCTCCAGTCCTGCAGAGCAGCTACCTGGATTTCCAACCAAATATTGCCAAGCGATGCACCATGAGAAGGGGCATTGAGCCTGCTGTTGGCACGACAGCACTCCAGCCACTGTTGTTTTAAGACTATCCTTCTTAGACTGTGTACTATGCGGGGCTTGCACTGCCCAGGGTCATCGTCAGTCCCTCAAAGGGAGGGCTCGCCAGCACTGGAAGGTTGCCCAGGATGTGATGTCTGTGCCACGTATTCATAATCTTCCTGCCGCCTTCTCCACTCCTGATAGGATAAGTGGGGAAATCCTAGGGCTGGGATGGGATTTTGTCCTCTGCCTGCTTATACCACATCTGCATGACCCTCAAAGAAAAAGTACAGGAGTGTAACGTCTGCAGCTTCACTGTCTGTGTATGTGTGTAACTGCTGGGAAAAGGTGAATAGGGACAACCCATCTCAGAGTTGCTGTTCTGTCCCTGCTAAGTCCTCATTTCCCTCTCCAAAGAGCTATCTAAGGCCATCTCCCAGGTATTTGTAAAGGGCAGAAGGAGATGGTGAGCTTGACAAGTTAAATGCAGGTGAAAAATCGCACTGCTTTGCCTGCCCAAGAATTTCACAGTCCATTGGCCAGCCTGATTTAGAAAAAAAAAATGCCTATTTTTACTTAGGCTTTTCAGTAAGGATGTGGTCCCTAAAGACCTGCTTCACAGGAACCCTCCCTTTAACAATCAGCTAATTAATGGCCTTGTTATCTGTCAGCTTTCTCCTGTGTGCTGCACAGCTTCTGGGGGAAGGATGCAGCCAAAGAATGACAAAGTTTTCCACCCTTCTTACCCCCACCCTGTGCTAGGCTTGGTGCCATCCCCAATTAAGCTCCAGTGCCTTGTGTTATCTTAGAAAGCAGGACTAAAGGGCCACCGAGAGTCACCATTCCCTCCCTGCCCCACTATTGCACTGACAGATGTCTGGCCTGGTAACAGCACGGTCCTATCTCCATCGAGTTTTTTTTACTGACCGGGGATTAAGTCACTGCAGTTTTTAAGCCAAGTGGGAAAAAGACAATGCTACGGATCGTCAGCGACACTGACAGGAAGGAGTATGGATTGGGATGTGCTTTCCTGACCTCCTTCAGTGCTGAGAAACTTCTTTATTTAGATTTGTTCTTCCTAAGAGACTGCCTCTTCCTGTGGTGGAGGAGCACGTATGTACTAAACTCATGTAGGTGGAAGTCTGTAGGTAAAAGAGAGGCCATCTCTGGTGGAAGCCATGTTCCCTGCAGGCACCGCAGTTGTGAGATGCTCCAGAGCTGGTCAGAAAGAAGACAGAATACGTAAGATGAAGTGAAGCCATTTTAGGATTATGTCCATTCAATTAACTCCTTTTAATTTCTGACATTGAGACCCATTTCCCTGCAGAATTGTATGTAAGCTCTCAGAATTAGGGATGGAAATCTGCTTAGAATGGTCACTTGAGATACTCTGTGTCTTTTGCTTCTGCTGATGGTTCTTGCAAAAAGGCTTCTAGACCGAATAGTTCTGCCCAAACCCACAGGATCTTTAGAATCAGAGGAGCATAGAATAGTTCATGTTAGAAGGGACCTTTAAAGGTCATCTAGTCCAACCCCCCTATGATGAGCAGGGACATCTTCAACTAGATCAGGCTGCTCAGAGCCCCATCCAACCTCACCTTGAATGTTTCCACGGATGGGGCATCTACCACCTCTCTGGGCAACCTGGTGCAGTGTTTCACCACCCTCATCAGTAAAGAATTCCTTCCTTCTACATAGTCTGAATCTGCCCTCTTTTAAAAACCATTACCCCTTGCCCTATCGCAACTGCTAAAAAGTTTGTCCCCACTTTTCCTGTAGGCCCCCTTTATTACTGAAAGGCTGCTATAAGGTCTCCCTGGAGCCTTCTTTTCTCCAGGCTGAACCCCAACTCTCTCAGCCTTTCCTCAGAGGAGAGGTGTTCTGTCCCTCTGATCACTTTCGTGGCCCTTCTCTGGACCCACTTGAACAGGTCCATTTCTTTCCTGTGCTGAGGGCTTCAGAGCTGGACACGATACTCCAGGTGGGGTCTCGCCAAAGCAGAGTGTCAGAATCACCTCCCTTGATCTGCCGGCCATGCTTCTTTGGATGCAGCCCAGGATACAGCTGACTTTATTGGCTGCGAGCACACATTGCTGGGTCATGTCCAGTTTTTCATCCACCAGTACCCCATAGTCCTTCTTGACCAGGCTTGCTCTCAATCCCTTCATCCCCCAGCCTGTATTGATACTGGGGGTTGCCCCAGCCCAAGTGCAGGACCTTGGACTTGGCCTTGTTGAACCTCATGAGGTTCACATGAGCCCACTTTTCAAGCTTGTCCAGGTCCCTGTGGATGCCATCCTGTCCCTCAGGTGTGTCAACTGCACATCTCACCTTGGTGTCATCTGCAAACTTGCAGAGGGTACGCTCGATGTATCAGGTCTGTGATAATACAAAAGGGAGATCAGCCTGGACTGTATAGGGTGTAGCTCTCCTTGCTGATGGATGTGGTGCTCTCAGTTTGGATGCATGGATATTTTGTGGGATTGACTAGAAAATAAGCAGAATCTTTCAGGTGGTTCTTGATACTACCTTTCACCAGGCTCTTTGAAAGAAAGCCCACGTGAAGTCTCTCAGGAACCCTTCTATCATCACATCATGATGAAATGATTGAAAGGGAATGTGGTTCCAAGTCTCACAAATGCCTATTCCAAGTGACTTCAGAGGTGGTCCCATAGGCATGATGATGCTTTCTGTTATTACGAGCAACTTGCCAGCTGAGGAAGCAAAGTTGAAGTAAATCCAACTCCAGACAGTACAATGCTGCTGCTACTGCATTAGTAATGTACCTTAACCGAGACTTCTAGTGAACCTTTTCCAGAGTTTCTTATACAGAATTTATTTGCTGTGTGTGAACATTAAAGAATACATTTTGAGCAACCTTTTGGTGCTTTTATTAAGACAATGTATCTCTTAATGTAGGACTTGCTGTTGTTTCTCCTCTTGCTTCTTTCCTACAACATCTTTGCCTTCAGTTCTTTATCAGATGGTTCAGCACCCCCAAGAAGAGAAAAGCAAGGAAATAACAGGGATTCTGTGAAAAGATAATAAATCCTGATGATGATTATGCTCACCCAGTGTCTGATTGATGAGATGACATATACAGGAAAGACTGTACTTGATGTTTACAGCACAGAGCACTGTGCTTTTCTGCTCTTTTCTCTGTTGGGCAATGAAGAATATAATAGTTAATAAAAACATACCCATGGCTCGCTTATCCTGTTGATCAAATGGTAGCTGGGTTTTAACACAGCTTTGCTTGTCTTGTGAATGCGTTATCTGCTTATAGTGTGGAATCGGCTTATGAAAGCTGAGCTGCATTGTGCTGACGCAAGGTCTATGCAGCTTGTACTTGCTGGAAGTGGTTTGGGCCTCAGAAATCAGTGGACTTGAGAACTGCGGGATGTTGAAACTGCCAAAGAGCTTTTCGTGTTGGGGGACAGAGAAGACACTATTTCTTTTTGTTTGCTGGGAGCCTTTGGCTCATATAGGTCATTGGTCTCCACCTTTCTTGCCTGGAAATTTCCATGGAAAGGCTGTGTCCCAATCAGTGTCTACAGTTTTCTTCTGTATTCAGCAGTTCCACTCATTTTTTCTTGTTATTATGTCTCTGTTTTTGTACTTTATTTTCCCTGTTTTTCATTCTTTCACTTACTTTTTTTCTTCAGTTTCCTCCTCATCCCTTAGAGTTGTTCTCATCTACTCACCTTCCTCTTGCTCCTACCACTACCATGCGTTTTCCATCACTACCTCCCCTTCCTCATCATCCCTCTATTTTGCCTCCTTAAATTCACTTTACTCCTAAAACCCAGGAGAAAATTAAGCTTCTGGGGATCATCGGGTCAGGAAGAGAAACTAAACCATGAGGAATTAGCCGTATCAGCAGAGAATGAGAAGATGTAGGAGCTTTTGAAGGAGTGGTTGTCACAGTTCTGCCAGCTTCCTACCAGGCGTTTATTTTAGAGTTGAGCTCCTTAGTGTGTCTGAATAGTCTGTCTCCAAAGGAGGATCGTAGGTTGTAATCAAACCCCCTTTGACAGGAAAAACTCACCAAGAGGTCTCTATTTGTAAGAGTACTGTGCACCTCTGTAGCATGACATAAATGAGACAGTGACTCATCCTGGACAAACAAGTCAATAAGGGGATGAGTTGCACTTCTGGGAGGCATCTTTTAAAAGCTTTCTTGTGTTAAAAGATTCCTCTGAGTTTTTCCATGGAAATAAAGGGCGATGATTCAACTGTCAGGCTCTTGCAATGCTACAGACAGAAGCACTGCTTACTCCAGACAGTCACAAGCAGATGGCCAAAGGGGATGGTTGTTTTCTTGCTTTTAAGTAGCTTGTATGGTGGAAGACTAGGGTTAAAAAAAAAAGGTTAGGAAGATCTCCTTCAAAGTAGAATGATTTGTTAGAAAGGTTTTTTTTTCCCGTGGGTCTTTCTCAGGCGGGCTTCTGGTGGAGGGCTGCTGGGGATGTCTCTGTTTTTCATGGGTCTCTATCTGTCTTATGCTCAGCAACTAAAATGTGTGTGCATACAAAATTCCTTTTGCTTAAGCCTGTGTTGGTTGCTTCCTGTTTTTCAGGGGACAACTGAAAACTGAATATGAAACTGAATCCCCCCAGCCTGGTGTATTCCTGGGCATTATTGATAAATGATGACAATAACGGAGAGGGTGGGAGGGCTGGTTCCAGGTTGGAGCAGTCAAAGATTTGAGCCCTGCAACCTGAGAAAGGTTTTAGATACAGAGTCTGCACCTGGGATTGCACCTGAGACACTGAGGTGGGAGAACTGATGCCTTATTGTCAGATGGGAGGATGCACATCGATCCTGCTGCTTGAGTTCATTCCCTGGAGACTTTGGATGGAGACTGAGGCCAAGTCAGACTGACACCGCTCAGCAGAGCGAGAAATTGCACATAGGAAACTCAAGCTTGCTCTGTAGAGGTGCTCTGCAGTCTGCACGTACTTGGGTCAGTGATCCAGCTGCAGTATCTAAACAGCTGGTTGAACAACAGGCTTTAGCTACTGAAAATGGCAAGACTGCCTCACTTGGTCTTCTGCAAGCGATAGAACTGATATGCTCAAATTAAAAAATAGCTTACTAGTAAGTTAATAGTAACTTAATGACTTAATAGTAACTAGACTGTTGCAGGTGAGTAAGGGTGGTTATCTACCTGGAGGGAAGTGTTGCTTCCTGCCTTCTAACCAGTGTAGCTGTGGGTGCAATTTGACATGGTGTTGGAGCACAGTGCACAATAAACTGCCAAAGCTGGTCTCTAAAGTTAGCAAGAGAAGGTGATCTGAATGGAGAAAAAAAGCATCCTGCTTGGGGCTTGGATTTGCTGTTAATCACATTGTCCGTCTTTCTGTCCTGTCTCTGGCAGGTCTATAACCTGACTCAGGAGTTCTTCCAACGAGGTAAACCAGTCAATGCTGAGAGCCAGAATAGTGTGGGCGTCTTTACACGGGACGTAGTGCGCAAACGTGTCAAGGCCGATCCGGATGACACAGAGGCTGTCAAGAAGCTGAAACTAGCCATGATCCAGCAGTACCTTAAGGTGTGTGTGCACGTTATTGTTTTTTTGTTTTAACTAAGAGCAGACAAATCTTGAACCTCAGACACCTGGCTAAGCCTTGCCCATCGCTGGGGAATTGCTTTCTGTGGTCTCTTGCAGCTGGGGCGGTTTGTGTTCGTATTGACAACTTTCCTTTATGAGCCATATCCAAAGACAGTGGGCTGCAAGAAGTAATGAAATAATGCCTTTACTCTTTTTTTTTTTTTCTTACCTTAAACTTCCAGCTTTCTCATTAGAAGGGCATTTTCTAGACCATGTGATTTGATGTTTTCTTATCATCTGAAGCTACGCCATTGTCAGGTTCTTTTGGTAATGTCTTGTCTTGTGCCTTACACCTGGGACCCCATGATCCTGCCTGAGCATCTTTTAGCCCCTTCTGCCTTTGTCCATATTTCAGAGACCAGAAGAAATGTAACTTTGATTCTAGTAATTTGCTGAAGAAATCCCTAGAAAGCATTTTGAAGGTAAAGAAATAAAATCAAAGGTACATGGTATAAACCCATGTCCTAATCATCGTTCCTCACAGCTTTCCTAGTTCTTTTTATCTCCTTGATGCCTTGGTCTAAATGAGATCTCTGTGGGATAAGGACTTAATGCTGCATCAAACACTGCACAAGTAAAGTGTGACAGTAATTCCTATTTCAATTATAATGACTTAAAGGCTTATGACATGAGGCAGAGGAGGCAAACAGAACTCTGTGGTGTGGGTAAGTGTATGATATTCACTACTTACAGGTGGGAAGCTGAAACAAAGAGAAATAAAGACCTAAACAGTCTCATAGGAGATCTGTGATAAAGCTGAGATCTGAACCTAGGTGTCCTGAGTGCTGTTCTGATATTTCAGGGTCCTAACCCAAAAGCCTGTATCAAAGAGTGTCTCCACAGCTGCCATGTAAAGACTTGTTATTTATTGTCTTATCCATGTAACATCACCCATGCAGACAATGTTAGTCATTTGATATAGCTCTGGTTTTCCTGGTGGTTACTTCTGTGATTGCTACATGTTGCCACAGCCAGAGACTTTTCTGCAAGTCTTTCAGATCCCTTCTCATGTAGAAATACCTGAGAACAACAAAGCTTCTGATACGTAAGACTGTCAGATCAGAGCAGTTGCTGAGCGAAAGGGGATTAACTGGTGTCACAGGCAAAGTATAATCTTGGTATTTGCCTGTTTTTCTCCCTGGCATTTTGCCTTCATGGTTGAAAGAATAAAATAGCAATTACTGTTTGTTATTTTCATAACGTAGAGTGTCTGTTGGAGTATCCAGGCAGGACGAGCGGCCTGTTGCATGACCCAGGGTGCAGGGTTTGTGTTGTGGGCCATCAGAACTGTCCCTGGGTGAGTCATGGAGAGTGCTCTCTCAGACATCAGATGGGGTGGAACCACAGCAGACTCACAGGATAGGTCTTCTTCAGGACCTAGCTGCTGGCAACCTGGCCCAGCAGTAGTGCCTGTGCCTGCTCAGTCTTCGCTGGAGTCATTGGGCAATGACCAGGAAGGGGCTGACAAACTACTTGTTTGTCAGTACAGTCACAGGAGCAGCCTGTGAACTACCTTGTACAGCTCTGACTTGTTTGCTTGACGTCTTAGCCCAGCACAGAGATTCCTGCCCTACAACAGGATGCTCCACAGGGAGAGGGTCTAGGCTTGCCAGACTTCCGAACATGGTCATTGAAGTGTGGAAAGGCCTGGAAAATTGTTCCAAGTGTGACGGAATTGGCCAAAAGGCAAGGAATTGTAATGTTCCCTTTGCCTAAAACACTTAGAGAATTACGGTGTGTGAATCATTGTGACTCTGGTGATAGGCAGATTTTAAGATCGCTGTGTCCCATGCCTTGGTATTATCATTAGAAACTTATCACAAGACAGGCTGAACATCCTGCCTTTGTTCCAGGGATTGTTGGAAGCTACAGCTCTGCCTAATATTCCTGCAAACATTAACCATCAGGTCCCAAATCTGAAGCTCTGATAATCACATCAAGTGAATCAAATGCAACTGTCTTACATCTTGGCATTTCCCTTTTCTGTCTCCTTCAGTTCCTTCTGTGTTGAGTCCTCTCGTCTCCTGCAGATTGTTAGCTTGCTGATTGCTGACTGTTTGACAGCATGTTGAAAGCTGCAGGCAGCAGAAATAGCTGCCAAAAGTTTTTCATGGCTCCTCATAGGAACATTTATTAACATTGGAAAGCGCATCTGATTAACATAGCTCCAGCTCCTGTTGTAGGAGCACCAAGCAGCCAGTCCCTGGCCAGTGAGGTGGGTTTTAAATGATAGAAAACAGTCAGAACTGTAACCCAGAAGCAAAGACATCATCTCTGAACTCTGGATGATGCAACCGGGGATGATGCAACCAAATCTGATACAGCTTGTTACCATGACAAAATGGTTTCTCTGGTTGGAAGGAAGGCTCAGGATTGATTTTGTCAAATTCTATGGCCAAACACTTCTTTACTAGCAAAAGTAATGTGCTTCACAACTCTCATCTTGTGCAGCCCCTCTGTGCCCTTGCAATGTTGTGTTTTGGCAAAATGAGTTGCTCTGTGACAAAGTTGCTTTTTTGTTGCTGGTCTTTAGGTAGAGAGTTGTGAGAGCAGCTCCCACAGCATGGATGAAGTCTCGCTCAGCGAATTTGGGGAATGGACCGAAATCCCTGGGGCTCATCACATCATTCCTTGCGGTTTCATTAAAATCGTGGAGATTTTGGCCCGCTCCATTCCCGAGTCTGTCATTCAGCTCCGCAAGCCGGTCAAGTGCATCCACTGGAACCAGTCGGTCAGCAAGGAGATTGAGAGGGTGGCTGACCACAACAGTGACCTCCCTGAGGAGGACAAGGGCTCTGATGTCTTCATAGAGTGTGAGGACTGTGAGTTCATCCCAGCTGACCATGTCATTGTGACTGTGTCCCTGGGAGTCTTGAAGAAACGCCATGAGAGCCTGTTTCATCCCCGCTTACCTGAGGAGAAGGTGATGGCCATTGAGAAACTAGGAATTAATACAACTGACAAGATTTTCCTGGAGTTCGAAGAGCCTTTCTGGAGCTCTGAATGCAACAGCATCCAGTTTGTCTGGGAAGATGAGGCAGAGAGTGAGAGCTTGACTTATCCTGAGGAGCTGTGGTACAAGAAGATCTGCAGCTTTGATGTACTCTACCCACCAGAGAGGTATGGCCATGTCCTGAGTGGCTGGATCTGTGGAGAAGAGGCTTTGATTATGGAGAAGTGTGATGATGAAACTGTGGCAGAAACCTGCACTGAAATGCTACGTAAATTTACAGGTCAGCCATGTTTTGATGCCTTTGGTGAGTGGAGAAGAGGGAGAGCGGGGCCAGGGTGTTGAATAACCCTAGGAAGGAAATACATTAAAGTAATTTTTAGTTCTTTGGCCTTTTATGTCCCTTTGAATGGGCTGTGTGTGTGCTTCCAGTATACCTCCTGCTTGGGTGTGCCTGAAAGCTATTTATACAGAGGGGCTGATAACCAGCTCAGGAAGTGGTGGGCAGATTAAGGATTCAACATCCTCTGCTGTATTTAATCACAAATAACTCTTCAGCAGCTGGAGATGTTGGACTCAGTACCTCCTGAGAACTGATCTCAGTTGTGGAAAGCAGCGTAGCTCTTTTAAAGCCAGTGGAGTTGGACCTGTTTAGATCAGCTGGTGGTTGAATCGCATCCCTGACTGCCATTCAGCATGAGGCTATATGGAAATCTCATTGGCCTGAGCTTCGATGAATCCACTGATCTTGAGAGTTCCCATTTTCTGGCTACCTCACTTAAACCTTCCCAAACATCACAGTTTTCACATTTAATGAGCACACACCATGTTAAAGGCAGGAGTTGGAGCAAGACCAATCTTAGGTGTATTATTATTATTATTGAGAAAATCCAAGATGAAATCACTAAAAGTGGTAATACTTGAACACACTGGGCCTTAGTTTGTCTGCAGTCACTTCTCTAGAGGTTGCACACCTTCCCAAGGAAAGGGCTTTTTGTGTCTGTGGACGTCTTTGAGATTCTCTGGTGGAAGGCACTATATAAGTGCAAGTGTAATGTAGTAGCACTGAAGGAGATAGTGGTTGACTCATTGGTGGTCTTGAAATAAGGATTTTGAATTTATACATAATTATGAGCAACATCCTCCAAGATCAGATGTATTTTATGCTATTCTAGAGATAAGTACTGTGATTAATCTATTTATATCTACCTGCTAGCTTGTGTTAGCTAAGTCTCAACACGCAGTGGGTTTCCAGCCTTACTTCTTGTCCATGGACCTCCAATTAACTGAAGAAATTTGCCTTCACAAGTGTAGCTTTCCTCTGTGCTTACAGACCATTTACTACCGACAGCATTGAAATCTAGAGAAAGGGTCCTGGAAGCTGAGGAGTACCCGCATAACTGGCTACTGCCAAAAGAGTTTTTGCATTTTACTGCTCTCTTCAGAAATCGTAGAGTAGACGTTGGATTCAGGAACCCTAATGTAGAGACCAAAACTGAATCCTTGTTTCAGCTTCTTCAGTGTCGCATTTATGTTGGATGAAGAACCTGTGGCTCCTCTGCAGCCTACAGAGAAGTAGGATGAATCAGTGAATGCTCGACTCTGGGCAGCTTCTGCCTCCTGAGCTGTTTGTTTTCAGTGGTGTTGGGTATCCCTACATTATGTTGCGGTGTCAGTACGCACACGCCTTCTTTCCTTCTGATCTGAGCAGGCCGACTGCTGCTCTACACAGGCGTAGCAGGAGGTTCTTCTCTTAAAGCCAAGTTGTTGCAGTGCTGACGTCTCTCAGAACCTTGTTTGTTGCAGCTCTCCTTGCTTAAGGCCTCCTTTTTTTAAAAGGCCCTCCTTTTTTGAGTCTTTCTTAGTTTGGCAGGTGGGAGTACACTTTCCCTCTTCCTTCTTGGTCTCCTTCACTGTTATTATTGTTTGCATGTGTTGGGTGTTCCCTCTGTTCCTCCCAGGATGGAAATATGTTGGCACTGGGTCATCGGTATGTGCTGCAGTTGCTGTTCCAGCTGATGCTGCACCTGGTCACTGTCCATCAGACGCTTCAGCAGTGTGATCTCTGGCTCAGCCTTCTGTTAATCCTGAGTTACCTAACCCTGGAGAATTTCAGGCTGAATTTAACAGTGCCTTGCCCTGCAATGAATGTTTTGTGCTCAAAACTGCAAGAAGAAAACCTTTTTCTGGAGCACCTAGTTGGAACACTAATGGAACATGACCTGTTCCATTTTCTGCCCAAAAAACTTGTTAGTTTCACAGATCTTCCAGGATGCCCTTGCTAAGGTAGCTGGGTTTATCCTGTTACCCTTGCTCCCGTTTTCCCTAGCAGGTTCACAGAAGCAGCAATACGTCAAGGCTAATCTGGGCCAGGTTCCAGGCAGGCTGAAATAGCAGAAGCGTGCTTAGCTCTCCATGCACCTACCGTCTTCTCCGCTAATCTGTTTCATTGGGATTGTGAGAGCGGCTCACACCAGCTAGGGGGTGGTTGGGGAGGGACAAAGCAGCCTTCTGTCTGTGATCTAACTGTAGTCATTTCTGCAAATGACTGAACTCCTCTAACCCAATTAGCACCACTGAACCTAGCTTTTTAAAGTGTTTCCTACCACCCAGCTTCGTTTAAGTCAGCTACTGAGGTCAGAAACTTGTCCTCCTAGGATCCTAAGCTCAGTGGAAAGAAAGACTCTTCGACAAGACAGTTCAGATCTTCCACATTTGATGCTCTGCAACATCTTCTGGAGAAGCTTTTCTTTGCCGAGTATAGAGAGCACCTTATATTCAGTTACAAAAGTCGGTAGTGTGAGCTTTTTAATGTTCACTTTGCCTTTTGTAGCTTTCACGTTCTGGGTATGAAATCCCCCATATTCTTATTTCTTATTCTTCTATCAAAGACTTAATGCATTATCAGGTGGGTTCCCGTCTTCAGCTGTGATTTTCCCAGTCTGTTGCTCGTGGAGGCCTTTGCTTTGGCTTCAGAGGGTACTAGACCACTTCTGTGTTAAATCCATTCTTTCAGACTCGTGCTGAGAATTTCTGTCTGCGAAGTGACCTTAAATTTCACATGCAGGTTAGTGTTGCGGATTATCTGGCTTTGCCGTGAAAAGCTCTGGGGATTGTTCTAACCTAAGAAGCATTGACAATTACTGCTTTTCACAACTGGATGGTTGAAAAGCAGTGTCCTCTAAATCTGATTAAGTGGGATGCCTTTGAACAATTAGAAGTCCTGCTCTGCTTTCTTTGTTGGCTAAGCTCTGGGTGTTAGAAGCCAGAAAGCAGTAATTGCGGGCCTGCTCCCTTCTGAAAGATTCACTGATTTGTCAAGCTGCAGCTGGGGATGCCCTGAGTTGTCCTGCCTGTCGTCCAGCTATTTCTCTAGAGGGGAACAGATCTCTTCTAGGTTCTGCATCAGATCTGTGAGCGCCTGGGATACCCTAAGGTCTCTCTGGCTGCTGCAGGAAAAAAAAAGTGTGTGTACTACCATAGATCTCTGTTGGCTTTGATCGGATCTTAGATACTCTGCTCTCTGGTAGGCAACTAAATTTGTGTGTCTTAATTTAGATCTGAGAGTTGATTTTACGATAATCCTGTGTCTCATAATCAGCCCCATATGCAATAGATCTCTGTAGCCACACTTCCCAGTAGCTGAATAAAGATGGGATTGTTTGAGACACATGGAGTTATCTTCCATAGCTTCACAAGCGGAAATCTGTGTCATAAAGAGATGTGCCCTCCTATTTTAGTGAAGGCTAATGTCCTTTTTTTAGACATTTTATCTCTCTTTGGACAGTGGAAACTTAAAAGTTTCCACATCTGTGTTAACTGTTACTTTTATCTGTAGGCAAGGCACATGTTTACCCATCTATTTAAAAACAGATTGAGAAAGTCCAATTAAATATGTTCCTTGAAGGAGTGTGGATCTCCCAGTCTTTGTAGTTTCTGTCTTGCAAACAACGGTTCGGGATCAGAGCTTGTGTTACGTGTTCCCATCTGACCTTCAACCAAGCTCCTCCTCTCTGTGTGCAGCAGAAATGAAGGTCTCCTGGTTTTTCTCTTGGAAACAGCTCCTCACATTAAAAGGTACATAAATGCCGAAGCACAGGGGCACAATAGCTGTACAGTGGGCACATGGATCATGCTCACACGGTCTGATGTGCTGGAGAACCTTAAAGGAGCTCATGAGAGCTGGTACCTCTGCACCACACAGCATGTTGCTAGGGAAAGAGTCTGGCTTCGGTTCTGGGAGCTGTACAGCTGGGTTTTAATGTACCCAGGCTCCTTAGCCCTGCTCCAGGCTGCCAGCTGGCTCAGGCATCTTTGCATGAAACTCTGCCATCTGCCCAATGCCACATGCTTCATGTTGCTGTGCTGCATCACGTTTCCCTTGTGATGGAGTTGTTACGTGAAGAATAATTCCCTGGTGGGAAGGCTGCTGTTTACCTGCTTGTACACACAGTACAAAGTCATCTCTGGGAAACACTAGAGGGGAACAAAGCTTTTACCAGTCTGAATGATTGCCCTATTAAATATTGCTGGATTTGTATAATTGTTGATAGGGCTGAGAACTCCACAAACCCTTCTGTGAACAAATTTCAGTCTTTTAGCGGACCTGTGGGCTTATCGGTAGGCTGACAAGCCCCCGGCTGGTTGCTTGTAACACTGTGTGCTCCTAACATTAGCCATCTCTTTATCAACATCTTGCGTGTTGACTCCTGTATTGAAAATCTTCCGCGTACCTTGACAGTGGAACAAGGGAACATGCACCAGCTACACCACCAGCCTACTGCAGAGACTCCTTTTATCTGAAAATATGTTGTGTGATTGCTTTTGTGTACTGCAATGTGATGGACGACTGCTTTGGCCCTGTCTGGTGGTGTGTTGTCTAACAGTTTTCATGATGTGTTCTCCTGGGCTTTCCCACAGCCCTTAAAAATAAAGCGTGACAACGTACTTCCTTGACGCATCTGAGCGCTCCCTGTTCTCAGACTCCCTTGGGCTTTTCACTTCCATCCCAGGCATTCCTGCTTTGAAGATTCTTGGAGGAGCGTATTTTAGAGGCTTTGTTATGCTGACTTGTTACTCCTGAAACAACATTCAGTTGTAGGATGTATTTTGTTTGTAGGGTATATTTATTTGCTAGTCAGTGCCATGTTTTGATGTGGGGGTTAGTGGTTAGAAGGTGTCCACGCTGTACTCCGGCAAGCCATCCAGGTGCCTTTGCTCTGTTTCAGCCTTGTATTTCATAGCTCTGGTTGATACTCAATACTCCTAAAAGCGGTAGCTGAACCAGGGATGTAAGCTGCTTCTGATTTTAAGGAACTGAAGGCCCGACAAAATAATTGTTTGGTAGAACTAGATAATGCAGTGCCTAAGTAGTCTTTACAGTTGGACGTCTCCCTCCCTAAGCCATGATGAAGAAAGTGGGGGAATTTGGATCGTCTTCATAGCAGGCTAAGCATGCTGAAGTGTTACAGAGTGTTTAACACAGTCTTACTTTCTGTCTTCTCCTGCTTTCTACCTAGGGAATCCAAACATTCCGAAACCTCGACGGATCCTGCGGTCCTCCTGGGGCAGCAATCCCAACTTCCGTGGATCCTACTCTTACACCCAAGTTGGGTCTAGTGGGGCTGATGTGGAGAAACTCGCTAAACCACTGCCTTATGCTGAAAGCTCCAAAACTACTGTAAGTATGGCCCAAATTGGTTCTCTGTCGATAAGACTAACATAATGCCAGCTAGCTGGTTTTCTAGGAGGGAGATTTAAAGAGAAAATCTCTGTTTGGGCTTCTAGTAGTGTTTTCCATTTTTTTTTATGCATACCCCTCTGGAAAAATGATGTACGTAGGGTTTTACCTCTTGAAGGTTTGGAGTGCCAACGTCTCAGGGATCCCCACATCTCTCTCTGCAATTATCAAGAGCTGCTCATCCATGTGGCTTTTGGAATTGTAATCTCTGCATTTAATGACCATTAGCCTTATTGGCTAGTGCAAAATTCCTTAGGAAAGCACGTGTTATTCAGTTTTAAAGCATAGTCTGAATATGTAGCATTAAATACGTGACCCTGCTAATGTCTAGGTCTGAATGTGTCAGAGGTGCATTTTAGGAAATCCTTCTACGTTGACAGTAGAGGCTAAGGGAGGCCCAGTCCTTGGCTGGGGGACCCATGCATTGGCAGGGGACAATGAATTTGCTCCTCAGGCACTTCCTTTGCTTTCTGAATATAGCAAGGAGAGGAAGAGCACACATAGAGATAGTTACCACAGCTCAGCTGATGAGCAGTAGCATGTTAAGCCAAGCTCACCCCTTCATTCAGTGTTGTGTGTCCAAATCCAAAGACAATGGGTGATGGACATGCAGCCTCCAGGCAGCTGCCCAGTTCATTTCCTCCACCCAGAGCCTGACCCCACCGTGTAATTTTATTCAGCACAGAAATCTATTAAAAAGATAACAGGAGCTTTCACAATCTTTCTTCATAGTTGCTGGGGAATAGAGGTACCTGAAATTCGTGCCTCAGAACTGAGTTGGCAGTAATTTTAGCAAGCACCTAACTCTTGATGTAAAAGATAAGACACTGTGTCTTACCCTGTGGTTTTTGAGACATGAATGACGATTTTTCCTTCTGAAATTGCTGTCCAGAAAAACCCTAAAGCTTAATGTCTAAAGTATAATTTAGGGGAGCGAAGGGAGGATTCGTTAGAGAAGTAAGGTGCCCTGTGACTCGTGCCTATTTGTTTGAGGTTATTGGAGCTCGTATCTGACTCTGCGGTGGTGCCTCAGCCCTGCAAACTCATCCGTGCAGGCATGCAGCAAGGAGGACGAGCTTGACATTGTGTCTGTCCCCATGGTGCACCACATTTGGAGAACCAGCACTCTAAAGTATCAGCTCATGGGATGTGGTAGGGCACAGAAAGTTCTGTCTCCTTTCAGGCCTGTGTCTGCTTTACAGTAAGCGCTGCTGAACTTTTCTGCTTGTCTTTTCCTCTCCAGCCGATGCAGGTGATGTTTTCAGGGGAGGCCACTCACAGGAAGTATTATTCCACTACCCACGGTGCTGTGCTTTCTGGGCAGAGAGAGGCCGCTCACCTCATCGAGATGTACCAGGACCTCCTGCAGTGCCGGAGCTGAAAGGCCCCATGTTTGTGAACACCACCAGCTCCCACATCCTTTTACAGGTGTGTGGAGGGGTTCTTTTTTAATTTCAGTTCGCAGTAGAACAGCCTTTATCTTTTTCTATTAGAAAAATAAGCCCTAACTGTTAAAAAAGTTAGTCACCAATAGCTTCATTTCTGTGTGCTGTATTGTTAACAGGGAAGGGTGCTCCTTTTGTCTGGTAAACTGTTTCTTTGTCATTTTAATTCTAACTTCACTTTTGGTGCCTGTCATATTTTTTTCTTTCTGTATTGTAAGTGCCTTCTAAACTAAAATAAATGTTGTAATAAAAAGACCGGGTGCTATGGTATTTCCTGGACACTTCACTCAGTAACTTGGAAGTCTTTTATTCAACGTTATAAAAATAGGGTTTTTTTCTCTTCCTACAAAATTTGGAATAAGAGGATCTTGAGATAAATCTGGATGCTCAATGGGCTGGTTGATCTTAACTGTTTGTTCAAAGAATTGTGCCTTAGAGACACAATCATTGCCTTGTACACAGATTAGCACAGAAATCACTCTGCATCACTACATATTTAACTCCGTGTGTCACCTGTCTGTCGGCTGGTGCGGCCCTTTGTGCTTCAGGAAACCTGCCTGTAATGTTGTGGGGGAATTTGTCTTCCCTCTGGGTTCGCTCAGCCAGTCTGTGGGAAGTTATCAAAGGAATTGCAGCACTGCAAAGCTGAGAGACAAACAAGCTTGATGAAAGCAGCACTGGAGGCTGTGTCCACATTTGGTCTGGACTAGTGTATTGGTTTTGAAGGGAAAGCCCCAGTTATTCACACTTCTCAAGAACTGATTTGGTTCAGAAAATGGTTTTGAGGTGCACAAGTTAGGCTTCTCTCCAAGGAACCGAAACCAGAAGCATTTCTCCAGGAAATTCCCAGGTATGGTTGCAGCCTGTGAAGAGAACATCCAAGTCTAAACTATTACTTGTCATTCAAAAACTCTTGAACCATGCTGTGGAAGGAGTGTTCATACCTGTGCGCCAGACTAAGGTGCAAAGTAAAACCCCCAAACTACCTTGGTAATGCAGATACAGCCGGAGTGTAGGCTACAGCTGTAATTGGGGCAACTAATCCAAGTGGAAACCACCATGCAAATTTACATGGAAGTGTGGGCAAGAAGGAGAATGATGAGAAGCAGCCTTCTTGAACTACCCCTGTGATAAAACTCTACCTTTTATTGGACAGCAATACCCAAAACAGGTGAGGTTTTCTCCCCTCATCCCCAGAAAAGAAGGTCAAAAAGGCTGAATCAACAGCATTGATGTTAAAGAGTTTTCTCAGGGACGTCAAAGCCATTCCCACTAGTAAGGAGTTCTGAAGGAATGTCAGAGCTTGGCTCGGTCATGTTACATCTGGATTAAAAATACATTTCTCATGGAGCCTACATGTCGTACCTGACACGGGCTTCAGCTAAATCTTCTTAAATGCAATTATCCCAGCTTTTTGCTTAGTCCAAATACATGCTGGGCAGCCCTGGCTTATCTCTGAAGAGTTGAGACCTCAGGATACAGCCTGGAAAGATGAATTTTCCCAGTGGGATGCTCCATCTCACACTCCAGTCATTTTTACTTGTCCAAGAGGAGGTGGCACCCCAGAGCCTCTGATACAAAGCAAGTGTCCCTGTGTCCCTCCCTTTCTGTTCCGATCAGGCCCAACTGTGTATAAATGTGGTTGGGTTATCAACAAGATTCTTTCTCATGTTAAACTATTTCTGCAGTAAAGTGAAAGGCTGGGAGACAGTCTTTTAAGGGACTGCCAGACCAGCGAGGGATTTAAAACTGATTGAATATATGTCCTTCCTTCCTTCGCTTGGGTAGAAGCAGTTTCTCCTCCGTCTTTTGGGCTGAGAGGCCAGTGCTGCTGAACCATGAGAAGAATAAATCCCAGTGCCAAGGATAAGGAATGCCTGGCAAGGTTTGTTTGTGAGCCTTCCAGCTCCTCCTCCTTGTGTGATCTGGAGAGCACCTCTGGCAGTGACACCTCTTGCAATGCCCGAGTAGAACTGCTTGAAAATCCATTCAAATGTGCTTGAATAAAATGGCTACAAGTAAAATTGACGAAAAAGGCAAAGTTAACAAGAAAAATCTTTGAAAATTAACTTTGGGTGGAGGAATAAAGATAATGCAACAAGCCTGTCTTAGTGTGCACCGCTTGAACCTGTGGGAAAGCATCCAAGATAAAACTTTCTTTCTGGGTGGAGATGCAAACTGGTTCTCAGTGGAGCCTGAAGGTAATCACCTGCAACAGTCGGTACGGAAGGAAACAATTCTGATTACAGTGTCAGAAGTATGTCACATAAATGGTATTTCTATGGAAAAATCTTTCAGAACTGGGTGGGCTTTTTTTTAATCTAGCGATGTAATCTGGCCCAAAGAGGTCTGGTTAGCGCAAGGCTGACGGGGGAACGGGAAACCATCTGCGTGCTGTTCTCAAGCTGCCCCTCAGTTTAGCGAGAGAATTCTTCGCTGACCCAAATAGGCTTCCTGAAAAGAAACTTGTTTTTAAAATGAGTTCTAGTTTTAGCCACTGAAGCATCTGTGTGCATGGTTTGTTTCCCCCAAAGCGTTCTCTGTTTGTGTAGGCAAGTATTTGCTGGGACATATGTTTCATCGATAAACCGTAAGCCCAATGGCAGCCACGCCAACTTCCAGCGTGTCCTGAAGAGGAGCTGGGCGCAGAGTCGGGAAATGTGCACCCTTCGCAGATCCCCTGAACTTTGTGGGTTTGGAGAGAAGGCTTTGGGTAATTTGTTCTGGCTTTGAGGTGCTGGGTGCTGCTACGCCAAGTGTGGGACACGGACGCGTGTCTTCTGCAGTGTTGGGCAGGGATGTTGCGAGCCACGCGCATTGAG
The DNA here is from genome assembly GCA_013400135.1 of Rhinoptilus africanus. Lineage (NCBI taxonomy): Eukaryota > Metazoa > Chordata > Aves > Charadriiformes > Glareolidae > Rhinoptilus > Rhinoptilus africanus. Next base: position 331,439 of record VXBO01007957.1, read on the forward strand.
GCCAACGGCTCGCTTCTGAGAGTGGCCCTTCGTGCTTTGGTGTCACCAGGGCTGGCACTTGAGTCCTCAGAGGACGCTTTCTTGCTGGGAGGGTTTGTAGCATGATGGTTGGAAGCTCAGCTTTCTGCTGTTCAGGGCTACCTTCTGCCTGAATGGCTGCCCTCCCTGCAGGGGTGGTTGGCTCTGCTCTTCCCCTGGGTTAACAGCTTCCATGAGGACTTGTATGATACAAAATGCCCCCTTGATAATGAATCCATTTGTTGACTTACGCTTTAATTGCGTGTCCTCCAGCTTAGCAGGAGCATTCTCCCCCAGTCTAAGCAGCCCCTGAACTGTGCAGATGTGTGTCAGTAGGCACAGATGTTCATAACTAGCAAGGTTTTGCCTTGACCTTGGGAAAGGTGCCTTCTGGAACGAGAAAAAAACATTTTTTTTTTCCTTAGATATATCAATCCTGTTCTTTTTTTTAAAGTCAAGAGAACAAAATGTAGACATCATCATAGTTTTAAAATGTCTAAACAGAGTTCTTCCAAAAATAAAAGTTTTCAGGATGAAGATGACCCGTGTTTAGCAGTTGCCTTATCTCTCTGCGTTTAGTTAATCCATTTGGCTGGCTGCTGGCCAGGGGTTCATGCAAGGAGGGAAGAACACGTCTGCTTTGGCATCCGTGAAGTGTACGTCCTCTCTTTGTGCTGTTCTACGAAGCATCTGGGGTGGGAGTCACATTGCTTAACTGCAGGTATTTGGAAGTGGGATGGCCAGTAGATAGGTTAGTTACAGAGGGTCCCTCTAGAGACAAAATAAAAGAGGGGGGAAAGGGGCAGAGAGAGGGGAAAGGAAACCTCTCCAGGGGGTGAGTCAGTGCATCCCAAGAAAGATGGCTGGAGAGGAGGCACCGTCTCTGACCGAGTCTCCAACCACAGCTAAGTTGTGCTGATCCCCTGCTGCTGGGTGGAGGTGGGATGCCTTCCTGGCTGCTGGAAAGCTGGAAAGGACTGCAGTACGTTGATTTATGATGTGTTTCTCCCATTTTATCTCAGAAGTACCCCCCCTTTTCATGACATTACTGAGTTGAGAAGAGAGTTGTGCTGCGGGAAGAGAGCGCAGCCTCCTTGAGTTGTAGAGAACAAAAGATAAAAGATCTGTCCAGCTTCGATCATCTGAATTTGCCAGGGCTTAACCTCAAGGAACCAGAGTTGATTTTCCAGGAGCTGGATCTATTGCAGTGGAAGCAGAAGAGAAAACCAAATCCTTTGGGTACATGGGGCCATGACACAGGAAAAGCCAAAGGGTTTTGCTTTCTTCTGTGACTTCTTTATCATGGGATAGGCAAGAAAAGCTGCTATACTGGTAATCAGGGCTTCAGAGCTCCTTTTTCTGCTTCGTACAGGCAATATGACGAAGATTTTGCTAAATAGGGATGTATGTCAGTACTCAGTCAATCGATAGGTCTCAAGACACATTAAAAACTGAATGTCCCAGGACCCTGGCTTTTAATAATACGTCACCTCTCCGTGGCTTGTTTCTCTGTCTGCCGTTCAGCCTTGTTCACCCCACGAGCAAGGGGTGCTGTCCCGCTCTTGCCACCCGGTTCTACGGACCTGCCTTTGCCTGGAGAGGTTGGGCGTTTCTCAGTGAAACCCGCAGTGTTCCTGCTGCCGGCGCAACGTGCTGCGGTGCGGCTCTCCCTTGTGCAACCCAGCACAACGTGCAGCGCCAGCAGCTGCTGGACACAAACATGCAAACAGGCAGCTCCGGGCCAAGAGGGGAGCCCTCAAGGGGGTGGGGAGGGCTGGTCCTGCTGCAATTTACGGCACGATTCCCCTCTTTGCTGGGGCTTTGTTCTGCCTGAGGGCTGGAAACCTGTGCACGGGCAGGACATTGAAGGAGGAGAGGTGAGGGACGGCGCTGAAGGCTGGACTGAAGCTTCATGCCTCATGGCCTGGTGGTGGTTTTCATGCTCCCTTCTTATGGGGCCTTCAAGCTAATGCCTCCCTTCTCCACCAGAAAAATCTTGCAGGGCAATCCCACTTCACCCCTTCACTCCTCTACCTCCGTCACCAGCAGTCCAGCCTTTAAAATGAGGCTTGTGTTTCTCTCAGAGGCACTACGTTTAGCAATTACTTACTCAGAGGTACTTAAAATTNCGCTCATCAGTAGGACTAAGGTAAGGAGAAAGCAGACTTGGTGCTGTGATGGTAAGAGGTACCCAATTACCCAGAAGTAATTAGAGAGTGCTCCTCCTGGCTGGCTGGGTTGGGAAAGCAGAGGATGGGGAAGGCAGGGGGTGGCAGAGGGGTCTCCAAAGCCCCATGGGTGATGGTGTAGGGGGGCCCATGCATGTTGGTTCCCAGCTGCCCGTTTCTTGACTGATCCTCGAACTCAGTAGGAAGAAAAGCTTTAAAAAGGGGGTGGTTTGAAAATTTGAAGTGAGTGCTCAAAGCTTCTCTTGCACCAGGAGGGCGGTGGTACCATGGACCAGGTCCTGCCTTTTGGGGTAACATCCCTCCTTGCACAAACCATCACCGGCCTGTGGTGAGCAGAGAGCCCCTTTGGTGTCACCGTGTGGTTAAGCCTGAGCTGATGGCACTAAGTGGCCTCCAGTTGTCCATGCTGCCACACGGGAGGGGACCGTCTGGGCTGCATCTGCACCAGCGTGTTTAATGTTCCCAGCACCACGTTTTGGTCACAGCACAGGGCTGTGAATGTTTGCAGTGTTTAACCCTTTCCCCCTCGCCCTGTGGGAATGGTCCAGGAGCCACACTGGTCTCTGAACTGTAGTACTGGGCACAAGCCCGGCTGCACTGGGGGATGCTAACGATACAGTGGTGCAAAGAATGGAGTTCGGCGGCCAAGCAATTTCTCTGGTGCTGATTTATTTGCAGTAGCAAACACAGACCCAAAGCAGAAGAGGACCCCCTGAGAGATACCGAGGACATGTAGCAGGAATTAGGAGAGGGGACAAGAAGGAACAGCAGCAGCTTGGGACATCCCTCTGTGTCTGACCGTACTGTGTCACTGCCTTGGCTTGTCCATATTCCTCCGATTTTGCTGCTGCTCATGGCTCGCAGCAGCCGTCGTCTCCTCTTTCTCAGCCCAAACATCCCCTCTTACAGAGGCTTTTTCCTGTGTGGGGATGCAAAGCTGTGGAAAAAAAAAAAAAAAAAAAGAAAAAAAACCCCAGTTTTCTGCTGGCTGCCCTCAGGACTGATCTGCTTGAGGTTCAGCGCTAACGCCTGCGGGCTTTGTTTGTCTCACCTCCAGTGACTAACACCCCTGAGCACATCAAACCGCCTTCTCCAGCACCTGGGTGCTGTGGGGCGAAGGGAGGAGACTCTGGGTGTCCAAACCAGGCTTAGAGTCACCTCGGAGTTCGACGCGTGCCTGAAGGATGGACGAACTCAGAAAAACAAAAGTGCTTGCAGTGAGTGGATGCTGATGGTCAAGCGATGGTTAAGTGATGAAAAAAAGAGTGGGTCCTGGCCCTGCCCTTGGTGCAGCCAAGGATGCACTTGGCCATCCCTGGGGTGAGACCACCGACTCCTCCACGGGACTCGCGCTGGGGGACCTTCTGCAAAGGGAACACAATCCAGGGAAAGGTGATTTTATGCTGCCATCTTGTGGCGCTAAAAACCTCGTCTAGAAATATTTGAAATATATCCTGGAAGAAATATGTGCATACATACACACACGCATGTGAGTGAAGGGAAAGAGGGGGCAGCCCAGGAGGGGGAGCCCAGACACGGTTCCAGGAGCAGGTCGTTTATCAGTGAGTTTTGTTGCCGGTCGCTGTGGCTGAATTTGTCCATAGCCTGAGATGCCCTGGGGTGTCAGACACCTTTGGGAGGGCTGGCAGGAGCTGTGGAGGTAGGCTGTGGGCTTTTCTAGTTTGGGAAAAAGGAGGCTGAGGGGAGACCTCATGGCTCTCTACAGCCTCCTGAGGAGGGGAGGCGGAGAGGGAGGTGCTGAGCTTTTCTCCCTGGTATACAGCAATAGGACACGTGGGAATGGTTCAAAGTTGCACCAGCAGAGGTTTAGACTGGACATTAGGAAGCATTTCTTTAGCATGAGGGTGGTTAAACACTGGAGTAAGCTTCCTAGAGAGGTTGTTGATGTCTCAAGCCTATCAGTGTTTAAGAGGCATTCGGAAAACGCCCTTAACAACGTGCTTGGAGTGGCCAGGCGGTTGGACTGGATGATCACTGTAGGTCCCTTACAACTGAAATAGTCTGTTCTTGTAATCTTTTAATTCAATGTCAGACCACATCTCAAGAAAGCTGAGGCTTGAATTGAGTCAGCTGGCGTCAGATGTGCCATGCTGATTTGTGGCCACTGAAGATGTGGTCCGCGGTTTCTGACATCAGACGAGTCAAGATACTTCAGCAGTCCTGGAGAGATGGGTTCTCCGTGCCAGGTGTAAGGCCTCAGCTGAGTCGTAGAGTCCCAAATGTAAACTCCATGCTCTGCCCGTGACTGTGAATCTTCTGACGTGAAAGGGGGAGACTGTTGGAATAACTTAAAATCTACCACACTCTGAATAAGCCAAAGGGAGCTACAGAAAGAGCTACTACAAAAGATACCTTTTTCTATTTGCCTGAAGTTGGTTTTGGAAGCTTATGAAGTCCAGTTACCTGAGTTTAAACTGTTTATATTGCATCTCTGTAGAAACTGTAACTGCAACATCAGAAAGATGGAAGAAGCCGGATGACTTCCCGTCTCTCAGAGCCTGAGTGTGTCCATATGTGTGTGAGCTGTTGGCCGTGCCGCAGGCTCCCTGGGAGCCCTAGTGCCAGTTACTTGGTGTCTTGGGCAATGGCAGTCCACCTGCTCCCTCTCTGCTTGGCCCACAGGAGCTTCAAGATCAGCATGGTTGCACGACTACAGCAGCTGGCATGTGGCTGGCACGTGAGCCTCCACCTCCTCCAGGGTCTTCAGGTGTCTCTTTGTAGAAACAACAGTAATTAACCAGGTCCTGCATGAGGGTCCAACAGGGGTGTGATGAATATTGAGGATTTCCACAAGTCGCAGGGACATCTGACAGCTCAGCACCTTCTAGGATCTCTCTCCCTCCTCCCACCCTTTTCACCTGTTGGCCTACAAGGAAAGCTGGTCATACGTGGTCGTGGGCTGGCGACCATGTGGACTGGCCTCTCTTCTCATGAGCGTGAGTACTGGTGACATCCCATTAGAAGGACAGGCCACAAGGGATACACAACTGGCATGAAACTGGCCCCAGTAAAGGACTTGAATCCCAGCAATGCCAACTTTGTCCAACACAAAATAAATCCTTTGTGAAGAATTCCAACATAAACCACTCTATAATTCCATTCTATGAAGCACTGGGAGAAATTTCCTAACCCCAGTTAGCCTGGCGGCTTCGCAGCAGGCTGTTTTGCTTTGGGTATCTGTCAGATAAGTGATCTGAGTGTGAAAGCAGCAATAAACCAAGCAATTACGTTCAGAGTAGAAGCAACAGCGTCGGTTTTCTCACGGGCAGCATGGCCCCAGCCATGGTGGCTGCCAGCGGGCAATTTGCAAAGCATTTGGCAAATGAGCATGGCCTAATGGAAAGGCAATAGCACAGGCAGTGATTCAGGGGCAGGAGAAGTTGATTTATAAGAGGAGAGATTTAAAAAAAAAATAATAAATTACTAGAGCTAAATATGTCGTGTTTGGCTGGGCAGTGGGCGAGGGCTGAGCTGGTGGGAGGCCAGGAACGTGGGAGGATTTGGCAGAGGCGCAGGGGAAGATTTGTGGCCGTCAAGGGTGACGTGGTTGGGTGCAGGGGGTGGCAGCAGAGCAAGGAGGGAGGGCATGCAACCATCCTGCCGATGGGAACGCAGATGTGCCAATGTCTGCACCAGTGCTGTGCTAACACTCACCAGCTGAGGGCCTTAAATCTCCAGAAAATGTCAGTACAGGGACGTCAGTACATAAACCTCTCCTTCCCAGACTCACTTCATTTCAAACACAGCTGGAAACCCTAAATTCACCTGCTCACAGGTAAGCACGCTCCAAAGTCCAAACAGGTGCGTTCTCCCTGACCTGGGGATGTTCAGACCATCTTGATAACGCTTGGACTTGCTTGTACTCATTAATATGCCCAGAAATCATTGCTTATTCCTGGTCACAGTGCTGTTTCCCAGGTGAATGTGTTGTATTTTTACCTGCTTTCATGATGACAACCATCGTGCTCCTGCATGGTAAGAAGAGAAGAGACTTAGACAAGCCAGGAACTTTGCTCCTGTCCAGTCCTACACTTCTCCCCTCCCATCTGGACCATACTTGCCTGCTCCTTGCTAACCTGGGTGTATAAGCGTGCCCAGCAGTCACTGAGGAGTGTCTGTTAGTTGAGTCAGTGACCTTGCTCTACCTCGCTCATGTTTCTGGACGCTGCAGTGCTCAAGGGGGAGACAGCAGTTGACCCTCACAGCTCTCATGTAGGATCATACAAGGGGTATTTTGGCCTCAGCGTCGAGACGTGGATCTTGGTTCAATTTGCAGTCACAAAACCGACCATGAACAAGGACCTTGTTTTGGGACATCTTCTTTCTTTATCACTGGTTTACGTCCATTTTTTGGGTGCCACCACTCACAGCTTAGCAGTATAATCTGTCTTGTCCTGGAATCTCTGCTCCTGGATCACTTTCTGCTCTCAGTGATCTCTGTGAAGTCTCTTCTGAGGGGCCATGGTGCAGGAGGGTGGACTTGCTGCTAAGCTTGACAGTGAATGTCTTTTCTTGTGTCCCTGAGATGGTCCGTGGACCCTTGGACTGCTCTGCAAGCAGAGCTGGAATCTGAACTGAACCTGTTGGCATAAGGACAGGCCCAGACCCCTGTTCTTAGGATGCCTGTTTTGGGATGGACACCTCAGAGGCTGATTTTGGCCTATCAGAGCAATTACCTCGTGCCCACCTCATTCCCTGGTGCCGTCCCTCCTGACGTCTCTCCGATGTAGAGAGGTAAGGGGTTGTAGCCTTCAAGAGTTATCCTCAGATCCTGTCTTTTAGAAACATCCCATCACCCGTCTGCACACGACAGGTGGCTGCCACTGCCCCATGCTGGCCACACGCTCATGGGGCTGGTTACACCCCATCCTGCTCTTCCATCACACAGTGCATCTCTGTCTGACCCTGATACTTTCCTTCTTTGACCAGGTTTAGGGACAACCTACTGGAAAGGTTCAGCTCCGTTTGAAAAGAAACCTACCACTGCACCCCTTTTTGTCTCGTTTCAGCTGAAAAACTCAACAGCTCCTCTGCTGAGGGTGGGTTTGTCTGTTGTTTTTGTTATGGGAGGGCTCTGGCACTCATCTGTGCACAAACAGGAACATTTGGTGCACCGTCTCCCCCCTCCCAAGCAGAGAATGACTTTCGGATCTTAAAAATGACCACCCCCCAGCAAATAAACTAAAGTTTGATCCTCTAATTTCTGTTACCTTTGCAATTAAAACACCCATTTAATTCCCACATAGCAGCCTTCTGATGGGGCTGCTGGTAAGGGCTGGGTGATTTTCCATGGCCATTTCATGACGCCGAGCCCACGGAAACCTTTCTGCTATGACTTTTAAAACAACAAAAAACATTGCTCTCCCCGAAGAATAGGAATATCAAGCTGCCTGCTGACAATCGGCTCTAAATGGGCCAGGCTTTCAGCACAATCAGCACGGAGGAACGACAGCTTTTTCCTGTAATACCTTTTGAGACAAGTATTAATTTTAGGCCGACTGTCTCTGCTGCCTGAATCATGTCTGGAGACAATGCAGTTGGTGTATTGTGTGTGGCCCTCTTAGCAAGGGACGGCTCCTCTAGTGAAGCCCACTTCTGTCCTGCATCTCACAGGACCATGTTTTCAGATGGAAAAGCTGTATTTGAAATACTACGCCATGCCTCACTTCATGAAGAGCAGTGCAAAGGTACCCCCCACTTTCAGATAATCTGCACACAGAAGCAGCCGGGTAGGGAGAGAGCTGGAATAGATGAGAGCAGATCAGAGGTGGGTGGAAAGGGGGGGATTTGGATAAAATGCCCCTTAAATTATCTGTACCTGTATGCAGTTGTCACTGCAGCCGACTCACAGTTTTACTTGCTTGAACTGAAAATTCTTCATACATATATATTTATAAATATATATTTAGATATCTTTATAATATATATATATATTTAGATATATAAAATTGCGATGATCCTAATCCCCAGGGCTCTCCTAAGTAGAGAGTGCCCATGCAGTGGACTTCGTAAAGTGGCTGCATGACCTTGAACTTGACAGACGAGCTCTGAACTCGTTTTCCAGCAGGATCCCTTCCTGAAGCTTGCTCTAGCCCTGCACTCTCCACCCTCCTTCCTATTCCCTTCAGCCTGTGCACAGTGTAATGTCCTTGCTATGCGGTAGCGTCACTGCAGCCACGCCTGTTGTCCAGGACAAATACTTCCACTGGGAAACGCAAGAGTGGGAGAGAAGGAGCTTTTCTGAGCCAAGCAAAGTTCATCGCCACCCGACCCTCCTCTGAGGGCAGCTGAGACTCGTTCTTCTCATCCTAAAGCGACCCACCTCAGTTGATCTTGGTTTGGTGTAGGTTCCCTTTTGCTGGAGGATTTGGGTCAGGATGGATGCAGCCAATCCTCTCCTCTAACCAGTCCTTCCTGGGGACACAGAAAGGAGTTCCTCAGTGGGTGAGGAGAAAGGAAGGGCAAATAACAAGAAAATCTAGAGAGAAAGGGGAAAGGATGTGATTTTGGAAGCGAGATCTCCAAGAGACAAGCGCTCTGAAGACAGTCCCAAGCAAGTTAATTGCTGGATGTAAATAACACCAAGAAGAAATGCCATTTGTCATCACCCTGAAAGTGTTTGATATAAGGGCAGATGTTTTTGCACAGCGTTTCACTGAGAAATCCGCAACGTCTTCATTTGACCTAAAGGTAGACGTCCATGTCTTCTGAAGATTTTTCTTTTGCGGCATGTTCCTGGCCTAGTGCTGGATGCAGATTAGCCCTTTAGCTTAAGACGACCAGTTGGTGGAGGCAGTTGTTTATCGAAAAGTGGGATGGTACCTAAAGTTGCCTTGTGATTTTGGTGAAAAAGAAAATGTATGTGTCCATCTTTGTCCTGCTGCTGCATCCCAACATACCTTTCCAGGTACACAGTATCCAGTTTCTGATGGGCAACTGGATCAGGCCCTTCCTGCAAGTGCTGTGGAGGGGTGCACACTGTGGATAGGGCTGTGCAGAAGGGATGCCTTCATTGCTGTCAGTCCCGTGTTCCCTTTCTATCAGGGTCCTGAGAGCAGAGCTGATCTGAGTGTCAGGCAGAGCTTGTAGGAGCAGGGGATGGCGCGGAGCTACTGTGAATGAATATCCACGTGGCTTTTTCTCCTGGACTAAGGCAGAGCCTAACCGTGCTTGAAATACATGGGACTATTTATCTGAGCAGGAAAATATCAAGCCTACAAGTGTAGCAGTCACAAGGAACAGAGGGTTGTTAAATACATTAAAAGAGTATCTGGATTCAGGGGTTTTTCCTTTGGGATGGGGATCTTGTTGCACAGCAGGTAGCTGACTTGCACACCAACAGGGCAGAAAAGACTGCTGTCCCTGCTCCCTTCTCCCTGTGCCACCCACCACCACGCTCTCGCCCCTCGATTAGGTGCGGGCTGCTTTGGCCCATGTGGAGAGAGGACAAACTCTGAACAGGGTGCAGAAGAAAAGGGAGAGGTGAGGACAAGTGCCCAGCATTAGGTGGAAAACCTCTGGAAAGACGTCTGCTGAAATTAAATTTTTTGGAGAACGGATGGGTTTTAGGAGGTTTCCAGCAGCTCCCTCCCCTGATGGCTGCTCTCTGCCAAGTTCTGAACTGCCCCTGCGCTGTGGACACATGTACGGGGATGCTTTTCTAACGTAACACAAAGAGGTTGACAATGGGTAAAGCACTCATGTTTTGATAACTTAAAAAAAAAAAAAGCAGTAAAGTTAAGTGGGAAAAATTATATTTTACACTGGGATGCTGGGATGCAAGTCAATGAATCCAAGGCCTTGTCCAAAGACTATTAATGATAAGGGAAAAATTCAGGATGACTTCAGGATATTGGGGGTAGCTGGTTGTCAGTGGCTCTGCATCATATAAACACTTAGGAGCTGATTCAATGATTATCTGCCTTCTGCAATATGGCACTATTTCCATCTCTGTCCAGACAATTCTGATTTTTCTACATACTTCCCACACTGCCCTTATATTACATGCTCTTTCTGGCTTACCTGACCCTTTGTATTTGCTGGGCAGAACCTCATTAACCCAAGACTGTAGAATGGGAATTATTTATACGAGTTTTGAAAGCCAAGCCCCAGATACAGGAATGGTTTAGTTACAGAAACTCACAGTAAAGGACCTGATCCTGTTTCCATGTGCCACATAGAACATGTGAACCGTACATAAACTGAGCAGTTCCTCTGGTACTGGGAGTCCCTCTGTGGAAACTGAGAAGAATAACTAGAGAACATGTATGTCTTAAATCCAAATAAATGTGTGAGTGGGGTGTGTTCTGGGGGTGGAGGGGGTATGAAATTGCCAGGCACTGTGACTCCTCTGACCCTCCCTGGGCTTCAGTAGAAAGGGAGGTGGCTGGGAAGGAAGACAACTCTCAAAATGGTGTGCTTGCAATCTCTTTTTGATCTCCCTCTGAAGCATTATTAGCTGAAGCATCACCCCATGATGATATTTCAGCATGGTTTCCAGAGATGAGCTGGCTCACACTTGGAGGTATCTGCCCTGTGGACCTGCCTGCAGACCACCAGAGAGAAACCCAGTCATGAACTGCAAACATCCACAGCTTGTCTCAGGAGGCGTTTCCTGGAGGTCTCAGTTATCTGTGCAGATATTTTTATGCAATGTGAATAGGACTTCATTAACTTACCAAGGAAAAGAAGCAAAGACTGGGATACAGGGCAGGTTACATTTATATTCAAAAAGCCTTAATGTGAGATTGGGAGAATTGCAGATTATTCCTCCTTACAGGTGTTCTGGGGAAATGAGTTGGAATTTATATTTAGAGGCGGGATAATGAAGTTTCAGATACAGCTCACGAGAGGAGAGCATGGACCCAGCAGCTTGTGGAGAGGTAAGGTCTCACAGAGGGCTTGTGGCTCAATGACGTTGCCAGGAAAATGGTGGATGAAGGAGGCTTGGTAGACATGGTGCATTTGGATACCCAGAAGGTCTTTAGCAAGGGCAAACTAAAGAGCCTCCTGAGGGAGCTAAGGGGTTACGGGATGAGTGGGAAACTATTGTCGTGGCTCCACAGTTCTCCTAAGAGAAAGCAAAGAGGAGGATTAAACGGTCAATTATGGCAGAAGGTCACAGCTTGGTGCTTAGTCCCAGGCGTGCCATGCTGGTTAATGTGCCGATACCTGGCTTGGAAATAGAGGCAGATGAATCCACTGATGACACAGAACTAATTTAGGCAGTCAAAAGCAAGGAGGAACTTCACAGACACCTAAACAAGCCAAGGGAATTAGCATCACCATAGCAGAGGCAATTAAGCACTGATAAAATACAAAGTAACACAGAAGAGAGAAGAAATTAGGCAAACCCTGAGAAGGACAGGATTTTCAGATGACCTGTGCCTGGTTGAGAGTGACCCTACAGTATGAGGACAGACAGTTCAATGCAAACCTCTTTTCAGTCTATAATTGCAGCCAAGAAAGCAAACAAAACAGTATGTTTTATAAATACCGAGATGCTGACTGATAGCGTCTTCACATAAAAATCAATGTGTAGTCCTCAAAAAAAAATTATGGCAAAGTCACTCAGATGGTGGTAACTAGGATGCAGGACCTTGAGACAACTGAGTCATTGGGAGAGACTAAAAACCATTTGCATTATTTACAACACAAATAAGGGGGTTATATTGCAAAAGTATGTGAAATAATAGAGACCCTTCAATGTCACAGGATGCAGAAGTCTATTGGTGTGCTGGAACTTGCTGTCCTGCGGGCTCAAAATGAAAACAACTCCTTGGATTAGGTTACCTGGCCAGCTCTCCTTCCAGAGGAGGCTCACGAGCACAGTGGTGAGACTGCATTGCCCTCCCACTGTACCATCAATATAGCACCTCACTGGGCCATGGCATGGCAGAACCTGCTCTCACTGTCAAAAAGAGGTGTGGTTGTTGTTTTTTTTAATCTCACATCACTTCACGTCAGTGCCTGGCATCTAAAAATGCCAGATGGACACTGACAGTGGCAGCTCGTCTGGAGCCCCGTGTCTCCCTGGTACAGGCTGTTTGCTTCAGAGAGCTGCAAAGCCATAGAAGTGCTGCTATTCTGACCAGATGCAATTTTTATGTGCTTGATCATAAGCACTGGCTGTTTTCCAGAAAGTCAAAACCTCTGGAAGCAACAACCATATGAAAAATTTGACAACTCTCTGTGTAATTTGAGCCATTCATGGAGAGGTAAAGATACTTCAGGAGAGGTATCCTGAGCTAGTATCTTTGACTACTCATGGACTTCAGCAGAGCAGACTTTGGCCTCTTCAGGGATCTGTTTGGTAGAGTACCGTGGGATAAAGCCCTGGAGGGAAGAGGGGCCTAAGAAAGCTGGTTAATATACAGGGATGCATCCCAACAAAGAAGAAATGGGGAAAAAACTCCAGGATGCTTTTTTCATACTGCATGTATGAAAAGTCTGAGCCTAGACAAACTCAAATTCAAAAAGGAGGCCCACAGGATGTGGAAGCAAGGACAGGCACCCTGGAAGGAATACAGAGAAATTGTCTGAGCAGCCAGAGATCAAGCTAGGAAAGCTAAAGCCCAGATAGAATGAAATTTGGCCAGGGATGTCAAGGGCAACAAGAAAAGCATCTAAGGTGTGTTGGTGACAAAAGGAAGACCAGGGAAAGTGTGGGCCCTCTACAGAAGAAAATTGGAGACTCAGAATATGGAGAACGCTGAGGTACTCAATGACTTTTTTGCTTCAGACTTCAATGGTAAGGGCTCTAGCCGCACTGCCTGAGTCACGAAAGGCAAAGACAGGTTCTGGGAGGATGAGGAACTGCCCACTGTAGGAGAAGATCAGGTTCAAGACCATCTAAGGAACCTGAAGGTGCACAAGTCCATGGGACCTGGTGAGATTCTCTGATCTACCTGATGAGATGGATCCTGAGGGAACCGGTTGATGAAGTTGCTAAGCGCTACCCATCATATCTGAGAAGCTGCGGTAGTCTGTCAAAATTCCCACTGGCTGAAAAAGGGGAAACGTGACCCCCATTTTTAAAAAGGAGAAAAAGGAAGATCTAGGGAACTACAGGCCGGTCAGTCTCACCTCTGCTTAGCAAGGTCATGGAGCACATCCTCCTGGAAACTATGCTAAGGCACATGGAAAATAAGGAGGTGTTTGGTGGCAGACAACATGGGTTCACTAAAGGCAAATCATACCTTACAAATTTGGTGTCCTTCTAGGATACCATTACAGCATTGGTGAATAAGGGAAGAGCAATTGGCATCTTCTACCTGGACTTGTGCAAAGCATTTGACACTGTCGCGCACAACATCCTTGTCTCTAAATTGGAGAGACGTGGATTTGATGGATGGAGCACTCAGTGGAAAAGGAATTGGCTGGAGGGCCACACTAAAACAGTTGCAATCAATGGCTCAAAGTCCAAGTGGCAACTAGGGATGAGTGGTGTTTCTCAGGGGTTGGTACTGTGACTGTGCTGTTCAACATCTTTACTAAGGATATGGACAGTGGGATTGAGTGCACCTTCAGCAAGTTTGACGATGACACCAAGCTGTGTGGTGCTGTTGACACATGGAGGGAAGGGATGCCATCCAGAGGGACCTGGACAGGCTGGAGAGGTGGGCCTGTGCAAACCTCATGAAGTTCAACCAGGCCAAGCTCAGCATCCTGCTTTGGTTTGGGGCAATCCCAAGCAGAAATACAGGCTCGGCAGAGAATGGATTGAGAGCAGCCCTGAGGAGAAGGACTTGGCAGTGTTGGTTGTTAAGAAGCTCAACATGAGCTGTCAATGTGCACTTGCAGCCCAGAAAGCCAAGGTATTCTGGGCTGCATCAAAAGAAGCATGGCCAGGAGGTTGAGGGAGGTGATTTTGTCCCTCTACTCCGCTCTCATGAGACCCCACCTGGAGTACTGTGTCCAGTTCTGGGGCCCCCAACATAAGAAGGACATGGACCTGTTGGAGTGAATCCAAAGGAGGGTCACGAAGATGATCAGAGGGCTGGAGCACCTCTCCTATGAGGGCAGGCTGAGATAGTTGGGGTTGTTCAGCCTGGAGAAGAGAAGGCTCCAGGGAGACCTTGTAGTAGCCTTCCAGTACCTGAACAGGTGCTACATTTTGGCCCTTTATTGAACTAAAACTATTTTAGATCAGAGCAACAGTCTTTTAGTAATTGCAACAATATTCTTCTTAGCTCACAGTCATTAAGAAGGAGGATAAAGAGAAGTAGAAAGCTATGAGAAATGAAGTTTCGCACCTCAGCAGCATGAGGTAATCAGTGTCACACCAGTTGCAGGTGACCACAGACAAAGAAGCTGGAGGTATGGACACGTGTGAGCCAACCTCTGCCTTTAAACAGCCGAGCAGATATCTCTGCTTGCTCTGCTTGAAAGCAATGCTTTCCAAAGAGAAAATAATAGGGAGAAGTTATGGAGGACAAAGAAGGGAGAGAAAAATAAGTTTTTCTGAGTAGCTGTGTACATAGAGAATATGAAAGCACTTTCATCATAAACTTCAATTACAATAAATAGACCATTTTATGTATTCACTGGGGAGATCTGAGGAAGACATATTAGCATAAAAGTGACTCAGTCTATCTATGTCTAGATGCTCTGAGTGCACCCCATTTATTTTCCACTTTTAATGACAAATTTCACTTTCAGTCATCAGCAATTTTTTTGTAGTTGATGATATTTACATGCCTTTTGTTTTGGAGTGAGTTGAGAGAAATCCAAGTGAGACCAGCATTTTTGGTTAAATGTCTCTGTTTTCTGGGCAAATGCTGTCTGTGCCAGCAAATGTTGGTGGGTCCTGATTCCCAGACCTTGCTGAGCTCAGAAACATGGGCTCTGGGAGATGCTGGCTGTCATCCAAGTAGGGTGTCCTGGAGAAGCCAGTCACAACCAGCTCCTGCTGTGTGCTGCTGATTCCTTTTCTCTCTCCTGGTACCTGCCTTGGTGAGACTTGAACAGTAAATACTGGGCTGTCAGGGTGGGAAATTCTTTCCCTTGCACGTTCATTGCTTGACCTCAGTGCCCTTTTTGTCACTGCTCCTTCTGATGACAGGACAGAAGTAATGAAGAGCTATAGCCAGTCAGAACAAAGCTGAGTGATGAAAAGTTAGGTCATTAATGATTTACGAGCAACCTCGGGGTGCAGGGTGTGCTGACCTTAAGAGCACATCTGAAATGAAACAACAGGGACTGTGTTTTCCCCTTGATATAAGTAAATCAAAACCAGAAGGGAAGAAGAGCATTTTTACTTTTTTATGAAGTTTTTAATATTCTGGACATCGGCCAATGTTTTTCAGTGTAATGTCTTTAAAAAATGTACCCAGCCAACTCTGAGGCTTTTTGAGGGGTATACGTAAGGCTGCTCTGTTTCTTCAGAGGGTATTCAGAGGCTCTAATCGTGCCCTCCTGTTGCTTCTCTCCAGAGCAAATGTACCACTGTAAAGCTCAGTGCTCTGCATGTCATGGAAAAAAGGATGGCATTTCTCACTGGAGCCTCAGAGGAATTTAGCCCAACACAAATGGTAGCCTACAAAAAAAGCATCTCTTAAAGGGGAGAGCTGGAAGGCTTACACATATGTGATCTATTTTCCACAGAATCACAGGCTTGAGGAATAAACAAGGTCGGAGGTCTCTATTTCAGCCCCTTGTTTCAACATTGAGCCAGTCTCACAGTTGCTCAGGGTCTTGTTCAGTCTAGTTTCAAGTATCTCCAAAGATGGAGGCTTCCCAGGCTTTCTGAACCCTTGGTCCAGGGCTGCACTGTACTCAGAGGAAATACTTTTTTCTATGTATCTAATGGGAATTTCCCATGTTGAACTTTGAGTCCATTGCATCCGACGGGAGCCTGGCTCTGTCTTCTCTGAAACTCCAATAGAGAACTGCAACCAGATGCCCATCTAAAACCTTCTTTCCTCTAGGTTGAATGAACCCAGCTCCATCAGCCTCTCCTTTCATGCATGCTCCAAACTCCTGATGACTATTGTGGCTTTCTCTGGATTTGCTTGTCCAGGTCCCTTTGCACAGCAACCTGGCCTCCCAGAATCTGACAACACTCCCAAACCGGCTGGATCCCAGAGGCATTACCTAGAGATCTGTTTAAGCATCAGGATCAATGCCCAGGTGTCTCCCCTGAGTAAGGAAACAGAATAGTTGTTTAACTTTTTGTTTCTTTTCCTTGATTAATTATTTATGGACTATGTAAATGCAAAGGTGATTTTTTATTTTCTTTTCCTTTTTTCCCCCCTTTCTTTTTCAACTAGTGATGGCATTCTGCCTGCTCTGTTTGATCTAAAACTCTCAAAGCAAGAGGTTCATCCAGCTCCTCTTTCAGCCTCTCTCATAGTGAGCTCCAGAGCAGGAAGCCTTTTTCTCCTTTGTTCTGCACTCAGCTGAGAGGTTCCAATTTCATTTGAGGAGATTTCCAAATCCTTTTTCAGTTATTTTGGTACCTGATCCCTCCATTAAATATTACCTCTTGAAGAGACCTAGAGGTTGCAATATTTTTAAGCTATACTAGGTATTTGTAACCTAGTGCGATTATGGATTTTGTTCTTTCAGATTTACCTAGATTATTAATGGGAATAAGCTAATTCATGCAAAACCTGAGTTGTATCTGCTCACTGCACGTGAATTTTTTTTTCCCCTGTGCTGCTAGCAGTATTTTTAGGAATACATTGGCACAAGCACTGTTTTCTTGTTTAAAACAAATACATGACCCATTTACTTTGCAGTTGCCTGTCACATTGACTTTTGCTATTAGGCTGTCCATTGCTCCCATGGAAAAAAGTATTTGATCTAGTGAAGTTGGCATGTGACGCATACTGTACATAGTGTCCATAAGCTAATGGCCTTTGCAAATTCCTCTCCAGTGATATCACCCGTTACTCTTCCTCTTCTCTTTCCCATATAGTCAATATTGCCTTCTCTTATGAAGGTTTCATAGTGTTTACAGTCTTGTGTGCAATATCCAGCCTTCTATCCTGAAACACTTCCCAGCTCTCTCTAAGACCTCATGGGATAAGGTAAAAGGTCTTTTGGTTTAATAACTGCTGGAATAAACAGAGAAGAAGCAAAAAAAATATGATTAAAGGATCACTTCTCATGGTGGAGGAAGGCTATTATAATTTCCTTAAGACAATGCTGGGTGTCATAATAGTCACTGTACTCCAAAAAGGTCTGGGAAAAGGTGTAAATAGGTTGGTGACAGTTTGCTGACAATCCTTCATTATTCGGGGTAGTCAAAGCTAATGCTAAATATGAATATTTGTGGAAGAGACGTCATGATATTGGATTAGCAGGTGGTGAATTTAATACTGATGAATGCAAAGTAATGTAGATGAGGAAAAATGTATGCATAGGTGGTGATGCACTCGAAAGTAGTCATTAGCATTCAGGAAAGAGATACTGAATCTTTGTGAATAGATGAAATGGGAACCTCAGCTCTGTGCTCAGCAGTGGTCAAAAAGGCCAACAAAATGTCAGAAAGTACTAGGAAAGGAATTGAGAATAAAGAAAAATACTGTGCGAAGTACACGATGAAGTTATGAACTGAATGATATCCCTGGTGGAACTGCAACTGAAAGAGCCAGGTCAGCTTTGGCTATACACTTTCCAAAAGGTTGCAATGGACCTAGAAAAAGTCAAGGGAAGGAGAGCATTAGGAGGTCTGGAGAAACTTCATATTCAGATATGCTAAATAGGATAAGACTCCTTCATCTGAAAAGAGATGGTGAGGATGGACATGATGGTCTATAATATGTGCATTAATTACATCCATCTACAGACAGCAGATAGGGAACAGTTATTCATCTCATGACAGAGTTCAAAATGGGGAAGCACTGGGCCACCCATCAACAATGGGCAGAAGTTATTGCCCCAGNTTCGATCCAGATTCCTTTGGGTCAGCAGCAGATGCCTCAGCACAGTATATTTTCTCCTTTCAGTAAAACAGGTGAATTTTTTTGGCAATATTTTGAGCTTAGAATGACTTGCCAAGTCAGGCAGAAAAACATTTATTTTTAAGGCCAGGCAGCATATTTTGGTAATTTAGCCTGACCTCCTGTATAAGCAGGGCAGGAGAGCAAATTTTTACATCAAGACCATTAATTCTCCCTGAGCCAGAGCATGCATTATAAAATAGTTCTTTCTTTTCCTCTCTCCTAAATTTTTCATTTCAACAACCTTTCATATTTTTGATAAAATATACTCCAGTTGTTAATTACTCCCTGTGATCACATTGTTTTTAGTTTTAATTTGACTAGCCTCAGCTGCCTGCCACTGGATTTACTAGTCCTTTGCCTGTTGAATGAAAGTGTCCTGCTCACCCAGATCCCAAGAGGTCACTGCTGTAGATGTGGTCTGCAGAGAGAGGAGCTCAGCTGAAGCATGTACGACTCCCAGGATAGCACTGTGCCAGAGGAAGAACGATCATTTAGAGGCTGATAGGAAAATGTGGAGACTGGAAAGAAAAGCTAAACCTTGGCTACTAGTAAATTAATCAGTGGGAGAATGTTAATTCCTTTTTACAGGCAGTTTGTTGTCACAGTTGCTCATCCTTACTCAGTTTTAGAAAATGGAGACAGGGGTAATGTCTGTAGTGCAATCAGGAATAGGTGGTCAATTCACAAAACTTCAAAAAAACCTTCAAATTTCTAGGGGTAGGGTCGGGAGGAGAACATATGGAAGAGTATAGAATGTGGAATGATATGACTCATAGGAACCTCAGAAAGCTAAAATTGCCCCACAACCTGCAGCAGGATCCGTCCTATCTAAAATGCTACGTAAGACAAATATTTGCCTGAACTGCAGTGATGGAGATTCCACATCCTTTCTGGGCAACTGATTTCAGTAATGGAATATCAGAAAACTCATTATTGATTTCTGCGTCACCCACATGGTGATTCAGCAGCTGCACTCACCCTACTGACTTTTGGGTAGTAGCTTCTGGCTCAGGAGGACCTGGGACACAGCCTGGGTATGAAGGTAGCCACAGATAGAAGAGTGTTTTTGCCAAGAAAGCATAAAAAAAATTATTTGAAGGATGAAAGATATACATATTTATATGTGTGTCTTTGTATCTCTCTGTAAACATATCTATTTATACACATACAAGAATATATACCTATATAAGAACGTATTTATATGCTGTCAAAACCCCCGTATCTTAAACCTTTGAGAAGTAATATCTAAACTTACAAGCCTAAAACAGGTTAGAAATGAAAGTGCCACAGCCATCAAAGTTAAATTGGATTTGTACTGTGAATCATCTGTGGAAGACTGTAGTAATAAGCATGCATAAAACAATGGCAATTTACTCACAGATTAACATTAATGTTGCCAAAGTAGCAAACCTCTTAAATCCATAAAACTGCCTTGCCGTGATAAAAACAGGGTTACCCAAGGGCATTCCCTTTTTCCAATAATTTGTTGAGAAATTCCAATCTGTGTCAAGGCAACTTGTAAATGACAAAGAGTTTTTGGGATAACTCAAAGTTGCTGTAGTTTTGCCTTTCATGTTCAAAGCAGTGTGTACTGGGCCTTGGGCTTTTTGGGGTCTTTTTTTTTGTGTTCCTGACGGGTTTCTGTATTTGAAACACCTTCTGTGAAACTCTGGAAATGGAAACTCTCCATTTCACAAGGAGAAAGGCTTTTGCAATAGTATCCCTCTTCTGACCATGCCACCTGAAGCCTCCTGACCATAGATGAGGCTAGCCTTTGGGACGTTCTTTTTCCAAAAACACCCTCCTGCCACAAGGGAACTCAATTTTCTGATCCATGTGTTATGCTATCAGGCTTTATTGCAACCATAAATCTGCTGGGAGACAGCAGTGGGGTTTGAACAGGCAATGCTGTGTCTCTGAGCAGTGCTGCTGCTACTTAATTATGGTCAGATTTCATTGAGGCTTTCAGAATCAACTATGGCCCTTAGGGAATTTTGTTTTCCATCCAGAAGGTAGCAGCTGCGGAGGAAGGAATAGTAAAATATTCATCACAGGAGCTGGATTGGGCCTTGATTTTTTTTTGGTGAAATATCCGAATGATTTCTTTAAGGTATAAGTGAGATTTTTAACATTGAACATTTATCATATATATGTTTTAGCATTTAGCAGATGGACCGATCGTGGGCAGATTCTTTGTCTTGCTTCAGTCTTTTTGAAGGTAAAGGAGAGAAATGTAGAAAATCCAGCAATTTCCAAACTGTGTGAAATGTCCTGCTTGAGGCTGTGTTGTGAAAATGAAATTGGAGAGTTGTGCATAATAAATGGTAGAACATGATTCCAGAAAAAGCATAAAAGTTATTTTTGATGCCTACATCCTACCCTCCAACCCCCAAGACATCTATTATCCACCAGCACTGCACACAGGAAATCTTTAAAGTTGGCTAAGTTTGGTTTATTGAACTGAACAGAACTAATTTTGCTTTAAACCTTTTTTTTTGGCTTCATGAGACTTCAAGATAGATTACAATCTCTGACTTGTCTTTCCCACCCTCTTGGCAGGACTCTGTCTCCCAGGATACCGTGGGGACTGGGTGGTGTGGTCCCTCCTGCAAGTCAAGCATTCATCTGAATTTTGATGATACGTTCAACTACAGTAAATACCTTGTGTCCTCTTTTCTCTAGGGAAATGAGGGGATCAGACCTTCCCTTTCTGTCTGCTCTTTGCCTGACATTTACTTCTACTCACAGCTTACAGATTAGGACCTTCTGCCATGTTGCCGAGTCAACACTGCACAACAGGTTTTCTATCCTATTTCCTGGCCACGTACATATCTTGGATAGCCCAGGGTGGCTCAAATGGCACGATACATCTATATTCAGGCAACAATTTATGGTTTTTTTTCTCTAAATCTCCATGATGGAGTTTAAACATCTGGCTTATACATGGAAACCATCTTGGAATGGAGATGTCTTAACCTGTGATACAATGTAAGATGTGTGTTTCCATGGAGGGACATTTAGAGGTATGAAAGTGGAAAAGAAATTGAGACCTGTGCACAAGATGGCTGATGTTTCTTGGGAAATCTCTGAGCGACTCCCATCCTCAGCCACTAGCCTGTCCTCTGTGCAAAGATCCTAAAAGTCAGTCTATTGAGGAGATGGTTTTCAATTTCTGAGTGGCATTCGGTAATAGAAATTTCCCTGCAGGAACTGGCACACAGCAATGGCAAAATGGTATGATCTCGTTGAGTTAATGTGCATTGGAGACTAACCTTGAGCTTTCTGTATATTTTCTCATTTCAGCCTATGGGCAGAGAAATGAATGATGTACCTGTGGCATGGATGGGCTACCCAGCATGCAGATGAAGGGCACATACAAACAGCCATATTAATTCAGAGTCTTGGTCCTTCTACCTGAGTTCCTGCTCTCTGATAGTGGAAACTTCATGAGGGATAGAGGGAAAGAAAAAGCCTACAGTGAAAAATGCCTTGAAATATTCTCCCAGCTGACAGTAACTGCTGCCTCAGGCACTTCTCAGCTCAGAGATTATATAAATGTTTCCAACAACCTTTGATGGACTTTTCTGTCATGAAGGCATCTAATTGCTGTTCTAACCCCTATGGACTTTTGGCAGATGCAATATCTTGTGGCGATGAGTTCTATCATTTAAATATGCATCATGTGAAGAATTACCTTGCTTTGCTTATTTTGATAATGGGTTTGATGTCATTTAGTTCTTGTATTATGAGAAAAACAGAGAACAGTCATCCACTGTTTGTCTTCTCCCTGACTGTCCTGATTTTATAGTCCTCCATTGTGTTCTTCCTCAATCATCTCTGTTTTCCAGGAAAGTGCTCTTTGATTTAATTGTTCTTTGGAATGGAAACTATCCTCTATCTTTGGTAATTCTTGACATCCTTTTCTTAACCCTTTCTAAGTCCTTTCTATCCTTTTTGAGCTGGTCTGATGAGAAAATCAGACAGCAGTCAAATTACAGACACGTCATAGCTCTTATCAAAGGTGCAAAGATATTTTCAAGGTTATTCTCCATCTATTCCATTCTCCATCTGTTTTCTGAAATTCTCTAAAATGCAGTTTTTTTCTTGTGACTGCTATGAAATATTGATCCAATGTTTTCATATTATGTTCCCTTTTGATTTTCCCATTTGCCTTTCTCTTTCCTATCTCAGATATATACCATATATGTGTGTATATATATATNAGATATGCTAAATAGGATAAGACTCCTTCATCTGAAAAGAGATGGTGAGGATGGACATGATGGTCTATAATATGTGCATTAATTACATCCATCTACAGACAGCAGATAGGGAACAGTTATTCATCTCATGACAGAGTTCAAAATGGGGAAGCACTGGGCCACCCATCAACAATGGGCAGAAGTTATTGCCCCAGGACAAATTGGGCACTGAACATAGAGGTGGCATAAAAAAGGGATTAGAAAAATTCACTGACCTGAGGCCCATTGGTGACCATTCTTTACATGCCCCGAGTGTCAAAATCCAATTCCTTGGCTTAAAGAGAGGTCGGAGAGAGAGAGAGAGACCTCTCAGGCTGTCAGTCAGTTTCCTTTCTCTGCTAATAAATCCNCGTATGTCTCATATATCCCAACAGGTGATCCTCCACAAAGCTTCAGCAGAATTTTTGTTAAGCTCTTGCAAGTGCAAGAGCTGTCCCTGGCAGTTTTTCCTCGTGAAGTTTCCACCTTGTGACGAGCCCGGCTCAGGGTGTGCAGAAAATGCCAAAGGAGGGTGCTGCAGCAGGACCACCTGGGCTTGACCAGCGGTGTGGCAAACCTGGGGTTAAAGATGGGGTGAGGGGAGCAGAGCTGTGGGACTTAAATTGGCAAAACATCTGGGCAGGATAGAGGAAAGAAAGCACAGACTTTGTAGGGTGTGATGACCTGTTGACTGTGAGGCCAGCCAGGTCCAAAGAAAGCTACTGGAGGAAGAAAAAGGAGACCCAGATGAGATGAGACGAGAAAGCAGAAGTTGCCTAGTGGTGTCCAGACATCTCCCAAAACAGGGATGAAGAAAGAGAAGAGTCAAATTTATCCAGGTACTACCAATCACCTTTGTTTTCTAAAGGAGTGATTGGCTTTTTGCAGTGTCTCTGGGCTACCTGCTTTAGCTACCATGTGTCACCAAGGTAGGTTGCCTTACCCAGGCTATTTGTTAGGTTGGAAAGGGATCTGGAAGAAAGTATACTTAACTTTTTGTGGAGCCTGGGTGATCAGGCAGAGATAACAGGGCCTTGTTTACTCAACTGCTTTCCTTAGCCTCAGAAAGGATGCTAAATTAAGAAGCCTTCCCCAAAAGTATACTGATGGTCCCAACTCCAAGGCAGTGTCAAGGCTTTGCCCAAGTTTAGCTCCAGAGCGCTTGGACCCATATACAGCAGCTCAGCGAATGCTGAGTCTTAAATGCTGGGAAGTCCATCACAGAGTGGAGAGCAATCAAAATACCAAGTGATGGCTTCCCTCAAACCTGAATAAAAATTAAAAAAAGAAAATAGAAATAGAAATAGTAATGAGCTTAGTCAGACCGCTATCACCAGCCTTTTAGGGCTGCACCTTATCTCACCAGCAACCAAAGAGCACATGCTCCTCATAACTGACTGCACTTTGGATCATGGCCAGCAGTAGGAAGGTGAGTTGCAAATCACCTGCCCCACTTCTTGTCCACCAGAGCAGAAGAAAGCCTCTTCTGCAGCTGGAGCTTGCTACAAGGGCCGTACCATGGGAAAGGGTTGCCAAGGGCTCAGGTGAGACAAGGGAACCAAACGTCTCCCAGGATCAAGACGCCCCAGCACTCTTCCCCTTCTGAGTGGATCCACTTTGCCTGAGCAATGCCCAGCCAGCTCATGGAAAGTGTGAGCTGTCATAACGTGGATTCTGGTGGGCAGGAGGAGCAGATCTGGGGATGCATGAGACAAGGTATAGAAGGAGGCATTGTGAGTTGTGTAGGTCACATACGATTCCCCACGAGGTTGTATTGATAGATACACAGTCTTTTACTGGGTGCTGTGCGGTGAGCCAGGCGAGCAACAGCACAGGCTTTGACAGACACTAGGACTGTGTAGTCCTGGCCCTTGACCCTGTCTGCGTAGCTCAGGGCACACAATGTTCTTAATGGATTAAACTTGGGACAAGGAAGGATGCCAAAAGCAAGATGCCTGGACCAGCCTTGTGGCTCTGAAGGCTCATCCAGTCTGTGTGGCCATGGCATGGGTCTTTCTTATCATACCCTTGGGGAAGTCAACAGCAAAGCACCTAATGCTTTCGTCCTGGCATCTGGACAGCAGCCTGACTTGACAGTCATACAGAAGGGAAAAACATCCCTTTTAAAAGTATTAGCAGCATCAGTCAAGAAAATCCTTTTCTTCAGGTTTGCCAGGGGACACACCATCCGTCCCTTCCCTAGCATCAGTCTGACTCAACAACACACAAGCATTAGCAAAACGCACGGTGAAGTCATGACAATCTTCCCCTGGATCTGTTGAGCTGCTTTTGGTAGCTGCTAGCTTTGCTTCTGCTGGGAGCCATCCCTGAAGGACCGACAACCTTGGGCCGTGTTTGGTCATTCGCTTTGCAAATAAATATTTCCGGGATAGTTGTTGTTGGATGTTTTCAGAGCTCTGTGTCTCCCCTCCCTGCATTTCACACTCTGCTGTATGATATTGCACTAGATTCCCAAAGGTGAGGCAGGTGTTTTTTCTTCTTTTGCCGTTTTCCCCTTTGGACTTGCCAGATTAGAGTCATCCCATGATACCCACCCCTGAGGCACCGCTGCCCAGCATCTAGAGGTGCCATCAGGCTGCATTTCTTGAAATGGAGTACCTGGCATGAGACAGGAGCATAAGAAAGCCTATTTCCATTTCAACATGGTTACAGGTTTTGTGACTGATGCTAGAATTCAAACTTTAGAAAAAAATGAAAATTTTCCAGAGAAATTTTCAATGCGCTGAAATTTCATTTTTAATTAAAAAACCTTACTCTGATGGAAATTCTTTGACCAGAGCTTGTTCCTGACCACCAATGACACAACAGCCTTCCCTCCTCCTGTCCTCCTCCACCCCTCTGGGTCCTGACTGCATCCAGATTCCTCTTGCTCCAGGGAGCATCTCGGAGAAGACATGGCTGGTATGACCCCTTCATCCCTGTGTGGCACAAAGCTGAGAGTCCTCTTCTGACTTGTTTTTATCATAAATTCTTGTATGTGGGAGCAATTATCCTTGTGAAATTACAAAAAAGGTCTTTGAGAAAAAAAAAAAGCAGATAATTTGCAGGTTTTTCTTCCTCCCTCATCCCCTGCAACCCCTGTTTTAAAAATCAGACACAGCAACAAAATACAGCAAAGTTTTAGACAGGTTTGTGCATGTATTTGGTACAAACAAACAAAAATATGTGCATTTTGTTTCATAGAGCTTACATCAATCTGACAGAACTTGAATCACAAAACAGAAATACTCTGGCTAATAAATACATCTGGGGATGAAAAATAAAAATCTCTACATAAAAATTTCCAATGTCTGTTAAAGAAAATGTACACTTATATACACACTGTAAACAATAGTAATGCAACCCAACTGCAGTCCAGCTCAGGCTGACAGAGACCTTCTTTCCCCCTTAAACAGGACCCGTGAGAGTCTACTGTTGTCCATCCTGCATGCTCGGTTCATCGAAGCAGCAAGGTCTGACAATGCAATAGTGACACAAAGCCAGAGCAGTGAGGTGAGAGCTGCTGCAAAACCAAGGTACGGGTGCTTTGGGAAATGGCCTACTTGGCAGATTTGGAGAAATGGGACCATACCCTCAGCTGGTCACATCATTGTGGGTCCAGAGAAGTCAGTGGGATCAGACCAAAGCTAACTCATGAAGGTCTGAGCCCGTTTTTCCAAACTTGGGAGAGCTTGGAGGTTAAGGGAATCAGAGGGAAATGCACAATTTTAGATACTCCGGTCATATTTCATACAACATTGTCCTTCCTCCCCTGCCAGCCAAGGCAGCCCTGTCTACTCTAAATGAAGCTCTACATCTACAGCCTCAGAGTCCGGTCCTGGCATTGCTTTTTCTGGTGTAAGGTGTTAAATGAAAGGGGGGTCCTGGCTTAAGTGAGAAATTTTTGCCTGAATATTTTTCCTGAATGCAGCACAGAAGAGCTCAAGGCTTTTCTACAGCGCCTTCTAGGGTATCTTTCAGGGACTGATCAAATGCAGTAGGTAAATGAGCCAGAGTTTGGGCATTTCTCTGTGTGTATGCAGATGTGTGCTTAAACAGACTTTATCATCATTTTCTCCCTGTAGGTCTGTAAAGAATTGGGATGGAGAGGCAGTAAACCTCCAGATTAATCTTTCTTTCCTTTCTGGATGCTTTCAAGGGGCTGGAGGCTGTGAATGTAAATATTTCAAAATTGGAAAAAAGAAAGAAGTATATTTAAAAGGTCAGGTAGAAACGTAACCAATACTTTCAACTCATTTGTGGGAAGGAACTGCTTGCCAGTAGTTGCTAAAAGCCCCTGCAAAGTCTCCATTTATAGCAAAATGTCTGCCATTTTGGAGATGACATTTATATATATATATAAATGTAGCAAAACGTGTATGTGTATCTGTATGGTGATGGATGTATCTATTCCTATGTGCTATGAGTGTCTGGAGAGACATGAGAAAAATCTGGTCCTGAGCATCAGAGAACATTTAACGGCCAATGTCCATCTTACCCCTTGACAAGACTTTCACTTCTGATGATGTCTGTGTCACCTTGTCCTAAACTGTGCCCACAAATTTCTTCTATTAGACCTGCAAAGCTGTGTCACCAGGGGCCAAAAATGCAGGTCTGTGTGCCTTTACTCCATCAAACAGTGGCATCCTAAGAGGTGGGTGAAAGGTGGGAGGAGCAATGCTTTCACCTTGACCTTCCAGGCATTTCTTCTCTTCAGTGATTGCCCGCTCCCTGATGCCTTCTCTGCTACGTCCCCAGCACCAGCAGTGTGCTCTCCTATCCAGACCCCAAAATGGCCCAGGAAACCAGCGGCAGCTCCAGTCCTTACGCTGCAAAATGACTTCATGTGTCACCCTATCACCACAGTAGGGTCTCACTTCTCTTGAAGGACAAAGAAATGGGGGAAAAATGATGCATTTCCCCACGGAGGTTCCCAAGGGTTATTGGGCCCTTGCTTCGGTAGAGTTGAACCTCTCAAGCTGGAAACCTCTGGCTCATTTTGCAGACGCTGGCGAACGTGCAGGCAGTACTGAGTCTGGGTTCAGTGTAAGTGCAATGATGCTTACGTGTTTTGGTGGGATTTGCAGCTGGGAGGAAAATATTTGTATAAAACCTGCAGGTCTTTGTGCAGTAATTCATCCAGTTTGCATTGAGTAAAAGGCAGAAGGGTGTCAAGGGTGTTGGGATAGGGCCAACTCCAGATATCATGTCTCAGTGTGCACTGCACAAAAAAAGTAAAAACCAAAGGAAGTCCAAGATTTCCTCTGTTTCAATTTCCTTTCAAGAAAATGAACAACAGAAAGAAAGATGACATTCCTTTGCTACCCCTAGGAGTCTTTAATCTCCTTTGATAGTCACCCTTAACAGGATTAGCTAGACGTGCTGGAGGGATGTTCATGAAAGACTCCTAATGGGTTTGGGGGACAGTGCTGATGTGAATGAGTTTCCACCCAGGACACATTCAGTGTCATGTCTCCACTCCTCAATTTCACGTTCCTGTTCCTTACTCACATGGCTTGAGACACTGCGCCTCAGATCCAGACTTCACCTCCATCACCCACGTGTCTCCAGCCTCTGCCCACAGCTTAATCTAGTGTCTGTGGCTCATTGCCTGCCTGAAATTTGATAAAACCAGTGCCTGCAGGACATGGCCAAGCAGAGTTTGGGTGACCATTTTGCTGAGTTGCAAAGCATGGTTTGTGTGAGCCTGGCCAAGGTGGGTCTGTCATAGCTCTAACCTCCCTGCGGTCCCCAGAGGAGGCCACAGTGCCCTCCTGACGGGAACTTACACTCTGGGGCTGTGGGAAGGGCAAAAAAACCCGCTTATTGACACTGCTTTTGACCATTCTAGTGGACATAACCAAGGGCAATTGTTGATAGCCACCACAGGCTTTGATGTTTCAGGTATGTGGGAAACCACTTGGGAGAAGAGCCATGGGTGCGATCCTGACTGGGGTGGAGATCCATCTACACAAGGGAGCTCCAACTGCACATCAGCTCCGTTTTAGCTTTGACTCTCTGGGTAGTAGAAACAGGCTCCAAACTCAGCCATACCATCTTTCCCGAGCCACAGCACAGGTTGACTATGGACCTGAGTGAAGCACCTAGGATGCATCTTTATTCCATGTTGTTTGAGAGATAAAACAAAAGCAAGAAAGGGACAGAAAAGGCTGTGGATTACCGACAGCAAAAGGAGTTGCTTTCTCTCTGTATCACAGAGGGATGTGCACCAGAGCAAGGTGGGTTGCAAATGTTTCACTGAAAAGTGAAATGAGAAATGCATCACAGGCTGGAATTAGAGACACGAGACCTGCACACCCACTGGCATCAGTGTATACATCAGGACTGCTCCTCAGGCCTAAAACCAGGCTACATGAAAGGTCACTGCAGACATGATGGCTGAGAGCCAGGATCCTCCCTCCCTGCTTGGGAATACCACAGTCTGCTTACCCTCCAAAGCAAAGGCCTCAGCTGGAGGTCTTGCCCAGCCCTGTAGACCTACAAGCTCCCAACTCATTATCTAAAGGATCAGTTGCTGCCTACTGCTCGGCAGCATCCCTTCTGGGTGCTGCCTCTGGATGGAAACATGATCACATGTACTAAGGCAGGGTTGGCATCTTTTGGGGTTTGACCTTTCCCTTAGATTTTGTGGTGTTGTTCTTAAGGCAAAGGAGGCATCCTGGTTTCCCTTAATCGCTCAGCTTCTTCCAAAGTAAAAGATAACCCTCCGCTGGAGGAAACAGCTCTTTTACTAAGGCCATATCCACGCCATATCTTCCCCTCCTGCTGCGGCTTATAAAAATGGGATATGCCATTGGCTCTTTTTTGAGGAACCCATAATCCCAGAGAAGTGGCTGACCTCTGCGTGGGAGATGCTTGTATAACCTTTGGGCAACTGCATTTTATACCTGATTGCTGCTTCCAGTCTGCCTGACAGACCCACAGATGGTATCCCTTCATGTTTCTGCTGGATACCTTTAAAGAAACCATTGACAGATGTCACAGTGGATTCAAATATCTGTTTCTCGCAGCCCGCAGCAGTCTGCTAAATCATACGTTTGATAGTCGATGGTTTCTGCGAAGTCATGAGGGATCCCGATAGAGACAGACTCCACCTCTGTTTTGTAGGTGGCTGTCACCCCGCCTTTGCTGGAGCCACCCCGGATTTTATTAGAAAGGCTGTTCATCTTCTCCTTCAGCTGGGTAGATGCTGGTTTCTGGAAAGGAGTGAGCATTTTCCAGCCCTTGAAGCTGAGTGTTCGCCTCTTACTGGCTCTCTCCTGCAAGGAGGAGTTAAATATGAAGGAGCTGTTCAGAGTGTTAATCCTGGGCCTCAGGTCCGTCTCAGGGTCTTGCACTGAGCTGTTAATGGAGGCCCCTCTCCAGTGATGGTCGTAGACGCGCCAGATGGGCCGTCTTCTCCGGTGGCACTGGCACTTGAGTAGCCTGATGAAAGCTCGCTTGAACTCTTTGCTGGAGCACGGGTAGATGATGGGGTTCACACAGCTGTTGAAGTATCCCAGCCAGAAGATGACCTTGAAGACAATTTCAGAGGGCTTCAGAGATGGGAAGAATGAACCTTGGAAGAGAGTGAAAGAAATATGGTTAAAGGAAGGTGAAGGGTATGGCAGTGCAGAGTAGCAAGGGTGGTGGTCAGCCCAGTCTGGAAGAAGTGACACCTGCAGAAAAGGCTGAAGGTTTCATTCTGCTATTAGGTCCTTAGCTAGTAATGTCATCGCCACCAGAGTGAGGAAATGGCCACTGCAGGATTGCAAGCTGTCAACCTTAAAGCAATAATGATGGATAATACTATGTCTTTGGCATGAGCTTCTTAGCTCCCACTGCAAAAGGGCTCCTAGGAATGGACCCAGCACTGTCAAACACAGATGTGAGCCATCAGGCAAGCCCATACAGCTTGGAGGGAGGCTGTTAATTGTTGCAGTGGCTACATGAGCAGAAGGGGTGGGGGTGTGTGTGAAGGATTTTTCCCACACCTCCCTCCAGACCCCTATCCAGCTAAACCCAAGTCCAGCATGCACTCCAGAAGAGAAAGTCCTGCTACAGGACCCAGCTACAGGATCATGGCCAAATCTGAAGCCCTCACTGTGGGTTCAGCCATCCTGCTCTGAATTGATGCAGGATAATAACACCCAAGACGTATCTTTTATATCTAGGGACCAGGCTGCTTTTGAGACCCTACAGCAGGGGCTGAGTGCATCATTTTGGGGAACAAGTTCAGTGGTCCCCATACCTCCCTGGTTTATCAGCACAAGGCAACCAGGCCCTGTCCCTTTCCAGATCAGATGGAGAAAATTGTTACTTGGGCAATGATGGGCTGCACGCATCAGTGTGGACAGCTGACCAAGGGACGTGATTTTGTCCCTTTACTCCGCACTGGTGAGACCCCATCTGTAGTCCCCGTCCAGCTCTGGGGCCCCAAACATAAGAAGGACTCGGATTTGTTTGAGTGAGTCCTGAGGAGGGCCACAAAGATGGTCAGAGGGTTGGAGCGCTTCTCCTGTGAAGACAGGTTGAAAGAGTTGGGGTTGTTTAGCCTGGAGAAGAGAAGGCTTCAGGAAGAGCTTATTGCAGCCTTTCAAGACTTAAAGGGACCTTATAGGAAAGAGTGGGACAAACTTTTTAGCAGGGCCTGTTGCAATAGGACAAGGGATAGAGGCTTTAAACTAGAGGAGGGTAGATTTAGACTAGACAGAAAGAAAAAATTTTCTACTGTGTGGGTGGTGAACCACTGGCGCAGGTTGCCCAGAGAGGTGGTAGATGCCTCTTCCCTGGAAACATTCAAGGTCAGGTTGGAGGCAGCTTTGAGCAGTCTGATCTAGTTGAAGATGTCCCTGCCCGTGGCAGGGATGTTGAACTAGATGACCTTTAAAGATCCCTTCCAACACAAACTATTTGATTCTTTGATTCTGTGTTTTGCAGGGATCTGCTCTTGGTGCCTGCTACTTCCTACATGTTGCACTGCACCATTCACCACTGCCATGTAAAAGGACGGATACATCCCTGTCACCTGCATTAATGGAAGAACAACACCTCATTACCTCCTATGCTTGCATATTTTGGATCATCAGTGACACACACCCTCTGTTCAAATTTTTCAGTGATGCTAAGGTGGACACTTCAAGTGGTTGCAAATAATATCCACTGCCCCAAACTCATACCTGCTGCTTGAAAAAGCTCTTTTGTCTACCCTAACCCCTATTTACACTTTTGTGCTGGAGATTCCTGGTGGTTTTCTTGGTGAAGCCGGAGATTATTTTACGGCCAGAAGATGTCAGTGTTGCTCCCACATGGCCCCATCGCTTAGCATTCCCCACTTGGATCTGAAATAACTTTCTGACTCAGCCTTAATTTCTTTTAATTTTAGCTCTGAATGACAAATTGTGCTGCCATGTGACTGAGCGTTAATTTGTATTTTAGTAAATAACATTAGCTCTGGCTATCATTATTATTTTTGCTGTGCTCAAAAGCCTGGTGTCAAAACAGTAAAACAAGTGCCAGGAGCTAGGAATTTGGGACTGACACTATATAAGATCTCCTCAGGCTATTTGCTGGAGAAAAAACATCATCCAGGAAACCCAGGGCACTCGTTCCAGCAAAACTTTCTTATACCCATCCCTAAAAAGTGCAGAAATTACAGCCAGACTCAGCATTAGGTACGTGGGCTACTCCATCATGGCAACATGGGAAAAGACAGACAGATCTCAGCATTTTTCTGGTGGTGAGGCAGAAAAAGCACAGATGCAGCTTAAATATCTGCTGAAGGTCAACTCAAGTCATGGGGCTGGAGTACACGCTGGTTGTCAATATGTGCTGAAGGAGGCATTGAATAAGGACAGTAAGCAGGACTGACATCTCTGGGCTGGAAAGACCTGGGGCTTTGATGTAAATGAATGGCATTTGCAGTTTAATGAGCAGCCGCTGGTGTCATAGCCTGTGGTTCTGAACAGAGCAATAACACTAGGGTTAGGTTTTGTAGAGGTTGTTTTTGATTAAAGATGTTTATTCTTTCTAGGACGGTGGTGAGCTTTATAGGTTGGTGCTAAGCTGCTTGAGTTACCACATCTAACCAACTCCTGAGTGTTTATCCATGAGCTTTCAAACACCTCATTGGTGATGGGGACAATCCCCCTTTGCATTGTATGTAGCATCTCTGTTCTCCATCTGACCATGGCTTTGCGCCTTCCCTCTTTCTTGCATTGCCCCCAACCCACCATCCTGGACCTACAGGTACCATACGACGCTTTAGGTAATGTGGAACAGTGGTGGTTTTCCAAGCCCGGCATTGCTTCCTCTCCTCAATTTCACGTCTTGGTAGTAGTAGATAGGTCTGTTTTCCTGCCCAGATTCCCCTCCTCTCCATCCTGCCCAGGGACCAGCCTCTACCCAGAGCCCTGTGCTCTCTGCAAGGAATATCTGGAAGAGTATCTGCAAGGATATCTGGAAGAATATCAGGGGCCCTAGAGGGTTAGCATCTCCTTGCAGTTGGTGGTATGTGTTGGAGTGATGAGGGAGTTCACTGCCCCCCTAGGATGGATCCAAAGTTATCTCTGTCTCTCAGCCCTAAGACATTGTGTTGTCCCTGCTTGACCCTGCCATAGCTCAGTGTGAACATTTGGGGCCAAGGCAGGTGAAGGACTTCATTAAGCATGTAATCTTGTGCATTCTCTTCTCAGGGAGAGGTTTCATGCCTCAGTTTCCCCACTGGAGAAAAGGGATAATTGCCATAAACTCTTTCAGTAGCATTGCTGTGAACGCTGTTAGCAGCATGCACTGGGTTCTCAGAGGAGCTGCAGCTTTATGTAGCATTTTTTAACTTTAAGAGAGAGAAAAAGAACACAAAAAGCTATGGTAACAAAGCAAATAAAAGAAGCGTCTATTTAGAAATGAGACTGGTAATTACTGCTTGAGCCAGGCTACTTAAGAGATTGGTGCTTGCTTAAACAGCCTGATGGTTGCTAAAATAATAACTTCCATCTAGTGTTTAGCGGTTCATTGCACAATGCAGTTTCTGTACTACATGCTTAGTCTTTTGCATGCAGTTAAAAAATACAAATTGAAAAGAAAAAAAAAGCTATGAATTCTCTGAATCTCAACTTTGGCTGTTTTTCACCCACTAGAACCTTGTGTACATCTGAAGACAAGGGGCTCATTACCATCCTCATTACCATGCAAATAAGCGTGCCCCTTAGAAGAGACGTGTACTGCGTGCATCCATAGTTTCCTCATTTGATCACACTGGGATGAACAGAACTTGTCAGGGAGTTCCCAGAACAGAACTTTGGCTGGTAAATTTGTAAATGCTGGAGCGGGTATAGGCTCTTTTGATAGGCACTAAGAGGCTGCACGTAAGGAAGAGTTGCAGGGTCTTATTTAGGGAATGAGTAAAGAATGGAAGAAATTAGCTCTTGCTTTCATGCACAGTTTGAGAGGGAGGGTTTTTGGACTAGGCTTTGTAACTGTTACTATATAGGAGCATATATGTTGTTAGGATGAGTGGAAAACTGTACTGGGTAACGGACGCTTGAAGAGATCGGGGAACACAGTCAGATGCATGCAAGGTCCACAGACAGAAAATGGGAGTAAAATAACAGGTATAGCAATACGGAGTGATGCACCAGCACTTTAGCCTTGATATCTTAGTGTAAGAGAACTTTTTGATGATCTGGGCCCAAAAGCATCAACAAGGCAATATCAAAGAACAGGAAGCCCAAATCTTGCAGGGCCTGTGTCACAGTACAAGTTTATAAAACCTGCTTTTGTTTCAAAGAGGAGCTCCTCCTACTCACTCAAAATCAGCCCTTTGGACTACTCTTAGGCATCCAGCTCAAAACGTCACGGCAAAGCTTTGTGTACTTTCCAAAGGAGGAGGTGCTTACATCCACCTTGGGGACATCCACCTGTGAGGTGGTCTTGGTGTGGTGAGCACTGACACTATGTGCAGTATGTGTGCTGGGGTCCAGCACCCCTCTGCCACGCTGGAGCGTCTGGGACCTCAGAGCCCTCATAGTGAGAGGACAACAGAGACTGGCTTGCCCTTGATCTGCTTGAACAGGACTCCTGCTTTTGGGAGTAGTGTTCCCAGCAGGGAAGTCTTCATACAACCTAACCAAATCATAGAATCACAGAATGGTTTGGGTTGGAAGTGACCTTTAAGATCATCTAGTTCCAACCCCCTGCCATGGGCAGGGACACCTTTTCCACTAGATCAGGTTGCTCAAAGCCCCATCCAACCTGTCCTTGAACACCTCCAGGGATGGGGCATCCACAACTTCTCTGGGCAACCTGTTCCACCCTTACTGTCTCAGCACCCTCAGAGTAAGGGTGAAAAAGTAAAAGAGTAAATCCACAAGAGAAACACAGAGACAGCCTGGGGAGTAGGCACAAACCACTGAGGTGCCCCTTCTCTACCCTGACTGCCTACCCAGTGATGCTCGCTCTCCTGGTGGATGGATGGAGGATCCTGGTTGTATCTCAGAGCAGGATGTTCCCAGGTAGGGTTCGATGCAGAGCCTCGTCCTTCATATTTCCTACTGCCTTGTTGAGAAGGCTCCGTGTTGGCTTATGGAGATCCTGCTGAGGACTTTGTTTTTTCCTAATAAATAAAGATTTTATAATAATACTGCTGGGGACTTGAAAGTCTGTTTCGGGCCTTTATACCTTTTGTCATTCCACATCTTGCAAGGTCTGAATCCTAGTGATAGAACTACGTCTGAGCAAGGGCTGCAGGTCCAGTTTTAACTCTAGAAAGTCATCTTTAGGATCATTAGGAAATTAGGAAAGCTGTAGTTGAACTCAGGGAAAGCCTGCCGGCACCGTGCAAAGTGAGTGGACTCACAGATTAAACATGATCTGAAGATTGAATTTCATTTTTTTGGTGTTGCAAAAGTTGAGCAAATAAAGTATGTGCTCTGAAGTGGAAGCAAGAAAGTAATTTATTTGCTGTTCTTATGGCGTGTGTGTACGTGTGTGTGTGCAGGACATGCATACCTGTTTGTATGCTGTGTGTGTGCTTACACATTTTTTTCATAGTTTATGTCACCCTGCTCACATCTGGGGAAAAGCCAGCCTGGTACAAATCTCTGAAGCCATTGGCATGCTCCCCAACACTGTGACACCCTGTGTTGGGTGGCTAGTGGGTGCAATCTCCCCTCCACATATCCAAACACATACCCCAAATTTTTTAGGTTTCTTTTGGGCTAGCATAATCTCATGATTTTTCGTCGTCTGCAATTCTCCACCCTGCCCTCCCTGTGACTCACTTGAAGGTGATATCACCGGATTGTTTGGAGAGTTGCTGGTCCCAGTGTTCAGCGCTCAAAAAAATAAAGCAAAACAAGAAAAAAGACAAATGCACAAATGAAAATGGACCCGGTCCAATCTAAATTCTGGCCCCAGCTTCCAGTACGCAGCCAGAATCTGTGAGCAGACTTGCTTTCTGCCGCAGTTGGCAAGGGCATCTTTGTTTTAAAAGGGCCCTGCTTTACAGCATGTCCTGAATATTCCATGGCACAAAAATGCTGCAGACGTGATAGCAGGTGGGAAAAACAGAGAGCCAAATTCATGCCTCAGTGCTGTCCCACCATGAATGAGAAATGTGAGGACCATCAGGATTGCTCACACTGACAAGGAGCCTTGCTGTTCTTTGGTGTGGGCTTTGTATGAGGAAGGACCCAGGAAAAAAAAATACCTTATGGAGAGCTGGACCTTGCAGGTGTTGATGGAATGCCACGGAGAAGGTAAATAGGGAGCTATTATTACTGCCTTTTCTACAAACGTCATCACAGGAGATGGAGACTAGTGGGTGGTAGGTTAGAAGAAGAGGAGATGGTTCATCTTATGGCATGTTGCTCAGCTGTGGATGACCCTGCAGCAGGAGGAGGCTGTGGATGCTAAAAAATGATTGGTCAAACTCATGGAAAAGAAAAAATGTACTAAGGTGCAAACGCCTCTGTTCTTGAGTTAGGAAAACTCCAGAAATCCATATATAGGATTAGGCCTGTGGTGGGGACAGATGTCCCATCACCCGAGCTTCTCATGAATGTGGTCTCAAAGGTCAGGAGGGGGTCTGAGGACTCCCTCAGGATGTATCAGAGCAGCAAGTCAAGAGAATTGCAGCTGGTGTAGGAAAACCCTGACACAGGAGGTACCATAGCTGCCGAAGCTCATTGTGGGCTCTCCTGGACAAAGGAAGAGTCAGTCTCTTACTTTTTTTTTTCTGGCTCTAGCAAAGTAAATTAATTAAATCTGTTCCAAAGTAATCATGAGCTGTCACTTTCTGTTCATTACCCAGCTTGCATCTCTCCTTGCCAGCTCCTTTCCAGACCCCCATGATGGATGACCTCCCTGATGCAGCTGCCAAGCTATGGGAGAACAGGCTGGATATCAGCAAGGATTTCTGCCTATGTGTGGGACTGGGAATCTCAGCTTCTGACTAGTCTTTCCTGACCTCCTCCACCTGCTACCGACCACCTCCACTGGGCGTCTGCAATAATATCAGGGTCCCTAGAGGGTTAACATCTCCTTGCAGTTGGTGGTGTGTGCTGGAGTGATGATGGAGTTCACTGCCCTCCTAGGACGGATCCAAGAGCTGCTTGGCGTAGGGAGGAGGACAGCGTGTTCGCAGTGACTCCAGCGTTTTCCCTGGAGGACGATGGCGTTGGGATATCGGGTGGAATTCCTCAGGCCTGTGAGCCTTCCAGCCAACCCCATAAACAATGTCACAAATAAGCGACAGCTTCTGTCACGCCAATGAAAACCCCGATGAGCTGCCTGTGTGTCTCTCTGCGCATAGGCGTGCCTGCTCGCTCCAGCCTCTGCAACCTGATCTGGCCATGACGAAAAGCAGGGAGAAGCCCCTGGCCATGCCAAATCTCACGGTGGGGTGTGCATATCTGGCATGCGGGGTCCTCATTGGGAGGGAGTGCAGTCTGTGGTGTGGTGGGGCTCAAGGAAGCATGGTTTAGTCTGAGGGTGGTAGGTCTGCTGCAAAGGCAGGAGAGACTAGCTGGGGGGGGGTGTGTCAAGGGCTCTGAAAAACACCAACACTCTCAAGCAGGATCTCCAAGTTGAGGTCTGAGTGCAGTCTGCTTGTCAGCAAGAGAGGGATAATGCAGCAGAGCCTTGTTCTGATCATTTATTGGTCTAATTCATGATACTCAACCCTGACCTCTAATCTCTAGGCAGTATAGTCCTAGCGATGTCTCCAAAAGCTTCCCTCAGTTGCAGCACATCAGTAGGACTTTAACTGAAATTGCCCTTCATTGCCCTCAAAGCTCACATTGGAGCTTTTCCCAAAGCAATCCCATGAATCTGGACCACTGACAGGGGTCATTGCCATGAGGATGTTTCTGAGGCATCAAATTTCCTTAAAATTGTGCATCTCTTTTGTAATCACCTAACTAAATTTAGGTATCTGAGCAGGTCCCTGGGATCCTCTTACAGTCAATGGTTTAGTTCATAGACTGTGGTGAGAATGGAGTGACCCATCTTATCCTAAGTGTAAGCCTTTACTGGGCAGGTGGATCACAGTAGGTCTCAGATGATTGGACCCAGACTCCTGGTTCATGGGCAACCACATCGTGAGCATACAAGGTTACTCCTGATGGATTTCACTCTTAATGTCATTGGCACCTGGTGGTCTCCTCCTATCATTGGACACTTTTAAGATTCAGCTGGACAAAGTAAGGGGCATTTTGTCTAGACTCTGCTTTTGCCAAGAAAGGTTGAACCAGATGATCCTTGAGGTCCCTTCCAACCTGGCATTCCATGATTCTGTGATTCTTTGAGTTTTTCCTTGCTTCTTGATTTTTAACAGGAGTTCTGTGGATCTTTTTCCAAGCTTTAAGGTTTTTTTTTGTCTGGCTTCTAGTACAGACTCCCTTAAAGGTAATATTTCTGCAGTGTTCCTTATGCTTGAGAAAGATAAATGTGTACCCAACTGCCTATTCCTTTATGATTCACAGATAATAGCCTGAGTCCAGCCTCAAAGGGGACTTAAAAAAAAAATCTTAAAATCCTGAGTCTCAGCAAAAGGACATAAATAAAATTAGGGAAAGAAAAAAAAGTCTAGATGATTGACCAATCTGTCTAATCCAAAGGGAAGTATCAGGAAAGTTCTTATTTGCCAGATGCAAATGAAGAAAAAAAAAAAAAGTCTCCTGAGAGAAGGAAGAAGTCAGGGTAGCTGAGATGCATGTCAAGAGCTCTTGTCTTTCTGTCTGAGCAGGAAGAGGTCTGGAATCCACGTGCTGATGTTCGAGTGAGTGTGACAGAGACCACAGCAAAAGTCTTGCCTGGTTGGTTTGACAGAGGAAATGCGCTTCGGGCAGTTTTCAAAAGTAAATTTCCATCTGGCTGAGGATCTGAATGAACACAATGGCCTTGTGGGGTTGCTAGGTTCCCTTCAGGGCAATGCTAAATTCAGCGTGTCATTCAGAGAGGAGCACTCCCGTGGCTCTCCATTCTGCAAACGCGGGAATGTCCCCAGCATGAAGGTCTTGCTGCATCTGCGCCTGGGAGTCTCTTCTCTGCACGAGGCATCTCGGGCACACTTCTGGGTAACACAGCCAGTATGACCAGCCCTCGGGGAAGGGGAGCATTTGCGGACAAGCTGACTGGCTGCCTTCTGCAGCAGGAGTACGCCATAGGTAGGGTGTCTCATGGGCAAAACTCCAACCACGGGCATAGGATGTAAATAATAACTAGCAAAGATTACGCTTATTCAAGTCATGTGTGAGCTTACCAGTGACTCAAACAGTATGATGGCAAACCATGAAAGTTCTCAGCCTTGGATGACTTTGTCCTTAAGCGCTGGCTTGCATAATGTTCTCTTTTCGCGGGCCATAACTCTTTGCAGTAGGAGGCTATGTCCTTAGCTTCTTAATGCTTGCATTGCTGCCTCACTGGTGTGACTTGGTTGGTTAAACATAAGAGGCTAGAGCCATTTTAGACACCCCAATGTATCTTGGTCTACTGCTAAAAAGGCTGTGGGTCCTCTGTAAATTGTCTCATATCAGCCAGATCTGTGCAGGTGCTTCAGAGACCTTGGGGTAGTTCAGATGGCACTAGATACTGGTGGTTAAGCTACTGAATTGAGCCCTGGATGTCTGGTTTTTAATCTAGCACAAACCTAGCTCAGCAAAAATTAATCTCATACAACTGGTGACAAACTACCTTGGGCTTTCACCTATCCATCTCCCAAGCAAACCTGTGCTGTGCCAAGTCAGTGTTGGGGCCACAAAGACCTTTTACGCACAGAGAAGCAAGGGAGATTGGCTGCTACAAACTCCTTGATTTGAGTCTTGTAGCAGTTGGTTTGGGAGCGCAGTAGGTCACTTCCACTACAACCAAAAGTCTTCCTCTTCTCACTCTGTGACACAAAGGGTTCCTCAAGTGACCTTTTTTTAGGAGACACAAGTAGAAGCTACCTAGTAACACCAGTGACTGCTGCAGGTTTTTGTTGCCTTCATGATGGGCTGCAGGATTAATCAGGAAAGCAAATTCTCTCTCACGTGGGATTTCTCAGGAGTGGAGGCAAAATTCCACCTGGGGTTGGTTAGGAATATAGCCTTCACATTCCTGTCTGTCCAAAGCCCCCTGTAAAAGGAGGTGTGTGGTTTATGGGGAAATTTCTACTTCTTTGGGGTTTCAACCAGCTTGCATTGGCAAGAAAGAAGGGTGCCAAAAAGAACTCTGGAGGGTCAGCTGAAGATTCTCCACCATAATGTACTTGAGAAAAACCTAGGTATTATGACGAAAGAAGCAATGACAAACTTCCCAGAAAGATGGGTAGGTTAGTAGAAACATTGCTGTAATTTATCCCTGTGATAACTCCTTCGACACATATATTTCATGGGATGTCATCAAAGCTTTTTTTGTTAGAAAACAGCAAAAATCTTTCTTCAACTCTTGCCACAAAGAGCTCTCTGCTTCTGTATCTATAAATAGTGAATGGACATAGCACAGGACTTGAGACTTTTCCAACTCTTTTGAACTAAAAACTGTTAATACTCATCATTTTTCACAGACTGGCTGGCCCCCTTAAACTCTGGTTTTCCATGAGCCATTTAGCAAGCCTTCATGGACCATCAAGATCCGCAGACCACAGTTCAGGAATCACTGTTCTAGACTACTGGTTCTTGCATTCATTGGCAGCCACAATGGCACTTCGTGGTGAACACTCCAACTGGCTGCTTCTGTGCAACTTCTTTTAATAACTTCCTTAAA
The DNA here is from genome assembly GCA_013400135.1 of Rhinoptilus africanus. Taxonomy (NCBI): domain Eukaryota; kingdom Metazoa; phylum Chordata; class Aves; order Charadriiformes; family Glareolidae; genus Rhinoptilus; species Rhinoptilus africanus. Next base: position 372,104 of record VXBO01007957.1, read on the forward strand.
CTTCCCATTGCAAGTTACTGATGTTCCTCTGTGGTTATTGCAAACAGAAGCCTGGCTTCAACTCACCTCCAGGATAAAACGACCCTTTCTATTAAGCTGTGTCCTCCACTCTGGTCAGAAACATTGAGAATGTGTATTTTTATCCAACTAAAGAGTGAGCTTGGGAAATCCTGTAGAAAAGGAGTGGAGGGGAATGATTCTCAAGCAAGTCGTCCAAGTCTTGGAAAAACCACTGTGTTTGCTGGGTTGGACCCAAGACTACTCTTTGTTTTTCCAACTCAGAAGTTCTTTTCTCTGCACTTGGTTTTCTAAGAATGTGAACTCACCCACCCCGTCCTGTTTACAAGCTCGTAAATATGTAGATCAGATTTGGCTATGGGGTAGGCCTTGGAGGGGCTGAATCCTGCTGGGAACACATGGCATTTTATGTACAGTGAGGCCAAATCTGAGCTGCACAAAGGAAAAAGTCAATTTTTCATTGGGCCCAACCCAGGAAAAAATTCTTCCCCAGAACAAAGTGCATGAGTCTGGACTTTAATTTGTAGCGCGGGATCAGCAGAACTCAACTTGGGTGGGTGAGCATCACCAGGACCAAAACAGAGATAAGACCATTGATCTAGAAGGATGCTACAGTGGAAGGTTTACATAAGCCAGTTGCTGGCAAAGCTGCCGGCCCTGAGTCTGGAGAACTTGCTAGTGGCAGGATGCCAGCATTTGGAAGGGGAGGTGTGGGAGCTTCCTCAGCGCATTTCCACCATGCCAGTCCCAGGGACATTCTGTTTATATCAGAATTGGGCAGACGGCACGTCACCGGCCGTGGAGCCTGGCACCGCAACGCTCGTGGCCCATGACCCCTCCCAGTGTCTCTGGCTGTGAAGGATGCTGAACAGCATCCTACAGAAAGCCGCACCGCCGGACCCGGGCGCTGTGACGTCGCAGAGGAAAGGGTGGGGAAGAAAGGATGGGGGAGTTTGATATTTTCAGCTCTAATGGAAAATTGGGACCGGCTTTGCATGCTCAGGAGGGGTTATTCAAGACCAGCCAGCGAACTTCTTGTTTCTTTTCAGGCTTGGAGGGGAAAATCCTCCAACGCCTGCCCTATTTCCGCAGGCAGCTCCAAGGCACAGCCCTTCTGGCTTTAGTAGAGTTTCTCATTGCTTGCCTTCTCTTTCTTTCTTTTTTTTTTTTTTTTCAACAAGAAGGGAAACTTAAAAAAAAAGTAAATCGTGTTTCCTCCTTCTCCCCCAACCTGCAATTATTCAGGGGAGATAGCAAAGAGTTGCTCTGTCTCTCCCCATCCCTGAAAACCAGCTTTCAGCTGATATCAGGCTCTAACAACATTGCACTTCAAAAGCAGGCATTTTCCCCCTCTCAGGAAACAACGGGTCAGAGTAACAGGGCTTCAAAAATATAACAGGAATGGTGAGATAACAACATTCTCATCGCTCCTGACAGTTTCCAAAGCCCTTAACTTGAAGGGATAAAGTCTCCTGTTTAATGCTTCATTGGTTGCCTGCAAAGGATCCTTCTTACTCGGTCCTCCCAAAGGGGAGAGTCATGTCATCCGTCTGCTGCGACCAGCTGTACAACTCTTATCTAGTTATTTGGCAGTGATGCACTTAATCCATATCCCTGTGGGTACAGCAAACAAAGGACAGGATAAGGGACTGGATTTTGACCAAGGGGCACCCAGGCTTTTAGCATGGACCCTGGCATTACTTTGGCATGGACATGGTACGTTGGGTAGCAGAGCCAAGGTATGTACCTGCATGTGTATCCCTGTGCAGGAGGGTTTCATTGTGGCAATACCAGGAACATGGCTAGCAAATTGACCCCGATGCCTTTTATTTGCGAGCATTGATGTGATGGGGGGACTACACTTCGTGATAGGTGCTATACAAACACAGACTGGTGGGAAAACCAGTCTCCAAAGGAGGCGTTTGCTACCTGACACTGAGCAGAGGTTTCCTGCATGCCTACAGCACACACAAGGTTTGTAGCCCAGGATTTGTGATGCAGCAATACGTCTGGCAGTGTGGATGGGAGAGACTGCATGGGTTGCACCATGTCAGGGGAGGAGGGAGCTTGTGATGCCTGGACTAGAACAGTCTCCAGCAGTGTTGGTGATGTGATATAACCATGCACAATGGTGTCAGGACCTGTCAGTAGGAAGGAGCAACAAGCCCAGAAAACCCAAACTATTGATATTTTTTGTTACCTGAGCATTCTACCTAGATGTCATGGACGAGTGGAAAGTAAAATGACACAAGAGGTGAAAACTGGCTGCCTGGTTGTCTTAGCCACAGAGCTGAGCCTGGGAGAAGCATGAAGAAATGGTGGGAAGGACCAAGAAATGTAGCAGCAGACCAACGATCATATCACAGAAGTTTAGTTTAAGCTTTACAGTCACATGGAGTTTTAAGGAGATATTTTAAGAGAGACAATGCAAGAAACTTGCTGCATCGCCTGGTTTAAATGCATGCACAGGGCAATGGGATCTCTGCTGAGAAAAGATGAGTGTCTCAAAGTGCCTCATTACGGTGATGAGGCTCATTCTCCACCGATATGCTTCCTGCTCCATCTCTGCCCTATCTCTATTTCTTTTTTAATCTCTGATCCTAAAGGGAAAGGATGGAAATTTGCATTCAATTTTCATGGCAATTTGAGTACATCCCACGAGATATCTGCCTGCCTCTCTCTTGCCTTTTTGTTAGAAAAACAAGACTTTTTGCCTCCTGCCCTCTTCACTCACTGCTCAGAAGTAATAGCCATGGGATCTCAGGTGCACTCCCTATTTTGATGTGGCCTTGATTCCAAATTAAGTTTTCGATATGCTAATTTTGCATATTCACTTCTCATTCCAGGGATGTGACCCTAAATGGACTTTCCACCCCTCCTTAGGAAAATGCTGGTTTTGAGGACAGCCCTTGTCAAGACTAGTGTCATCCCAGGTAATTACGATCTCCTTTTCTTCTGTCATCACCAACTAGCTTCTGACTTGCCACCTACTTCTTAGGACACCTTGATGGGTGCTCATGTCAAGGCAACAAAAAACCATGTCATGTAAAACTTGCTTTGCTTGTGCATTTCTACTAACCGTGTTTTCTAAAGTTGGGGCATTTGGGTGCCCAACAGAGGGCTCCCAGTGAGTCCCCAGGATGTCTCAGTCAGTAGGTCTGCAAAGAGGTGTTCAGTATTATCTTGTGCAATGAATCTATGGCTGGGTAAAGAAACTCTGCATTTGCTGTGAGACAGGATCCAGCTTCCCTACAAATGCACATTCCCCTATTAATTGCTTCCAAATGTTCACAATGCTGAAAAGAACAATTTCTCTGGCAGCTGAAACCATCTATCTCAGGCAACACCAGTGATATGCCCCTTCAAGACTTTCAGCTTGTTTGTACCTAGAGACAAATATCTTGTAATAGTGAGTGAAGATAAGACATCTGACAATCCCTAACATAAATGTTATGGCACGGATTTAAAGGTAGCTACACATGGAACTCTCACTGAACTCATGGGCATTAAGCATGAAAATATCTTCTGAACATGACTGTTCCCAGTGTCAAGCCCAGTGCTGCATACATTAGCAACACTGTCAGTTCTGGACCAGTATTCGTGCCTGCCCTGAATAGTAGCACATGGTAACATTTTGGTGAAATGGTTCCTTAGAGGAATATCATAGAATCATAGAATCATTTAGATTGGAAAAGATCATTAAGATCATGAAGTCCAACTGTAAACCTAACACTGCCAATTCCACCACTAAACCATGTTCCTAAGCACCATGTCCAGTAACAGCTGATGACTTGCTCTTTCAGCTATCTCCCTGACAGAAAGGCTGTCAAGGATGTTGGCAAAAAGGCATGTGTGGTCCACCTCAGAGCAGTGTTTCACAGAGCTTTAGTAATAATAAAGCAAGTTCAGATCATAAAAAAGCCAAGAACTAGAACAGATGAACCAGAGCAAGGAAAACTCAAAACCTGATGTTGCTCATATGGAAAATCATGTCCCATTTTGGTGCTCACAGTACAGAAAAGAAGTCAAAGAGACAGAAAATGCTCTGAGGAGCTCTACGAGACAGCACAAAGGTCTGGAAAACTTGTTTTAGAGCATGAGATTAAAGATCTTGATCTATTGGCACTGCTCAAGAGAAACTGAAGCAACTTGCTCATGCGCTGCAGTGAAATACAGGAGAAGCTTTTTATGATGGCAAATGCATGTTTAATCTACCCAAGAATAGTAGAAAAAAAATAATGGCCTGAAGTTATATCTAGATCAATTTACCCTGGAAAGAAAGCAGTCATTTTTAATAGTAAGGATCTAAAGCAACTGGAGAAAGCATAACTAGAGACATGGGTTCTCCATTATTTGCAGTTCTGAGTTAACACTGAGTATCTTTCTAAGGAGAAAACTGTTTCTGAGTATTGTGGGAGGGGAAGAAATTATTGAACAAGGTGTTTAGGGTTGCAGTAATCTGTAAATCGCAGCAGATAATTGGAGCAGTCCCTTCTAGCCTTGCAAACTATGACTACTATTAGTAAATTCTATTCCAAAATGTGATAGGTTCTAAATATAGAAGAGTTGTAAAAATTGCCATGTCACACATCTGCAGACATGATAAATACAAGAACTGTTTGGGAAACAGTTGATATGTCCCAGAAACTGCTTTAATAGAGAAGTGCAGTGGACTTTTATTCCCTGCTGCAAGATCTTTCCCTGGGTTTGACACATGTATGCTATTATGTCTACATTTCTATGCATTTGCTCTTAATTAGAGGGACTGACTATGAGTCAAGCATCTGTGTCAAGGGGTTTAATTGAGTATAATGAAGGTTTCACTTGTTGGGGATCATGTCAACATTTAATTAATTACAATGAACTACAATGTTGGTATTTGAGACCAGTTAGTCTCTCCGCACTCCCACATCCCGAGCTAATATCCTTTGGTGTCCTGGTAATTACCCAGAGCAAACAAAGCTGGGAAGAAATAAGCACCACAGAGGGCTTTGTGGGTCCCTCCTCTCAAAGCAAGCTGCTGCCTCTTGCTGGCACTGATGGCAAGATCTGCAAGGACCTGCGGATGCCATGAGAGGAGACCTGAGCCAACTGTGAACAGTCGTTCAGGTCCCAGCAGCATTAAAGATGCATTTATTGTGCTGCTGAAGAAACCAACATGTGACATGCTAATACTGCTTTGCAGCGCTGGGGACAGCGGGTGGGAGCAGCTTGGGATGTCCTTGTGCTGTGCTGCTTGGCGCCTGCCTGTCCTGCCTTGTATTTGTGGGGTCCACAGCCCACCTGTGGGTGGTTATAAGGACTCCTCAAGGAGCTGGAATAGCAGATGTATTGATATAAACTCCATGAAAAAGAGCTTTTCTGATAACACCCCTATCTCCTCACCCGTGAGCTTTCCTCTCTCTCACTCCAGCAGAAAATGTAAGGCCAAGATCAGAACAACCAAAATGACTTATTTAAAAAAAAAATCTGCCTTCACCTTCTTACACCTAGTGTTTTCTTTGGGGAGACTGTCCTAAGGCCCCCATCAAAATATCCCCTGCTTCCTGTGAGTGCAAGCTAACGGCCTCTGCCTGTGACTCTCTCCTGTGCTTTCCTCTTGACAGTTGCATCTCACTCTTGCAGGGACAGGTGCCAAAGGACACACGCTCATTCTTGGCCATGACCAAATGAGGAAAATCAAACCCAGGGCAGCCCTGCCTGCAAGCACTTGGCAAACTCTGCCGGTTGCTCAGTGGCACTGGAGTCCTGCACAGCATCAGCACTTGGAGTTGGGAGGCTTTGTGTCCTGGCACCCCATCACCTACCTCCTCTTGGAGGTGGGTAGGTGACTGCCTTGTTTCTCCATCCCCTCTACCTGATTCCTCTCCCTAAGGTGTTTCCATCTTATTTCCTTGGCTTTTTGCTAAGGTTTCCACCTTATTTCCTTGTCTGCTTGTGGCCTTTTCCTTTGCCGTGCCCCTGCCATCCATAAGGAGTGAGGTAGACATCTGCTGAGAACTTCAGAAATGGAGTTTAGCCATTCCAGAAACCAGCCGAAGTCTTCAAGGTAAGCCATAGGGACAAAAGCAAGTGATGGGATGGCATCACAGCTGTTCTCATATTTTCCCGGGAATATACTATTTTCCCTCAAGAAGAATGTCTCAGCCCCACAAAGACAGGTCAGGGACAAAGCAAGGAAACTCTCCTCAAATGTCTCTCAGGGTGAGTGCGTCTGTCCTTTGCTTGCCTGCCCATAGAGACCCATGCAAAAGGAGGCTGTTACAGTGGGGTTTTTTCACCTTAGCTGAGTCCTTTGACTGCAAGTGTCAGATACTTTGTAGGAGATATGGGCTTTCTCATAAAAAGATCTCAAATGCCATGACTGTAGCACAGAAGCATCTGGGATATTATTTTATCCTATCTGCAGATGTGAGTCTTCATTAATCACCACCTTGCTTCTGTCTTTGGCAGGTCCCTTTATCTCCTGCTGGTCCAGAGGAGATGGGGCTGGTCTCCTTGGTGACTTGGTTGGGGTGAATGCCACCTGGCCCTCTCACTGCAAGGTGCTGAGGGAAATCCTTGAGGGATGGTACTTTCAAAACCTGACTGCTCTTCTGAGTCAGACTGGGCAGCTAGAGCTGGTCCAATTGCCAAAATGAAATTAATATTAAGAAAATGGTAACAAAAAAAATCTCTGATGAATTGGCCAGGATGTTTTTTGGGATATAGAAGAGAGAGGCTGAAAGCCTGAACATGAATGTGGAAGAGCAGTGGCTGGGACCTGAGACTCTTATGTCCCTGGGAGGCATGGCAGCATAAGACTATAAGAGGAAAGGATGGCTCTTTTTCAGTGAATATCTTGAAAAGAACTGCAGGCCAACAAACACATTTTCCTTGGTGCTAGATCCCCAGCTGGAGCTGCGGTGCTGGAGCTGCCATGGATGGCTGGAGATTGGTATACATGAAGCTGTGAAAAATCACTCTTGTGTCTCAACGCTCCTCCTTTCTAGAATTCAGATCTGCAGGTCCACCTGGCACTCCAGATCTCTCTCTCACCGCTGTGTCCCTGTTTTGGGAGGAGCAAACTGCTGTGCTGGAGCCAGCTGCAGCTGTAAGAGGCTTTGCTGAGCCAGGACTGGTCTTGCAGCTCTACTGCCTGCCAAGAAATCACTGTGGATGAGTGCCTTAATAAATACAGTTTATTCCAAGTGTACCTTGGATGCTGAGCTCTCTGTTGGGCTAAGCCTGATGACACACAAAGTGACCTCCTGCCATTTGTCTCTAGAGGAAAGCAGATAAATCCCCTGATCCTAGTTCTTCCAATACTGTATATGCCAATGGATGCTATCCCCCTTTTATCCATCAGGTCACATAGTATCACTCGGATACCCTGGTCTTTTCAGCATATGTATCTGACTTCCAGAGTGTATGACCCAAGACAGCAGGGAACAGGGTGTTAATTGCCATTTGCAGCCAGACAACTCCTTTGCTGTTTAAAAATAAAATTGCTTTTCTAACTGAACCAAGGTCTTACTAAAAATCTTGATGGATGTGTGTGTGTGTGAGTTGGGGTGTGTGCATGAAGTAAAAGGTGTTTGGGCTGCTGTTCCTGTATATAGGGCCCAAAACACAAAGACTATATGAGGCTTGGCACTTCTACCTTCAGCCACGGATATTTGGAAATGAGGCCTTCCTGAGCACCCCTGAGTGTTTTTGGATCCTCCCATTACACTTGGAAGGCCCAAATCACTTCACTCCACAGATGAATTTTCAATTAAAGTAGGGTTTATTTGGTTCCAAAACTGCACACAACCATGTGGTTGCCCAGTGTCAAAAGGGTTGAGACTTTTCAGGTGTATCTTTTTTCTACTGTCCTTCAAGCTTGAAAACTCAGATTAGTTCCACTGTGCTTGCCCTGCCTGATAACCTCTTTAATACCTCTTAGAAGTAACTACAGAACACCCATACACTGTCATTACCAATACCATTAAGTCCATGTCTGAGTAGAAAAGGAGCTCCTTGCCAGGCATAGAGTCAAGTCTGGACTGATCCTGGATACAAGCAAAACCATATCAGGTTTGTTGATACAAGTCTGCACACAACATCTTGTGACGGACACTCTATAGATGCAGAAATAGATAACCAGGTCTGGACTGAGGTGCATCGGTAGTAGAAGAGACAATAGAAACAGCAAACCAAACTAGATGATTGCAGAAAGTGAGTTAGAGGCTCCCATGTACCTCCATAACTCCCTTGAAGATATAAGGTCAGCGTGTAATAGACATTTCAAGCTGTTAGGTTGCTCAGGTTGTTTCTGAAAAAGTGCAGTTCCCAAAACTTTGCTATTTGCTGATATTTTCTCATAGACCTGAACATCAGCTCAGAGCAACCACAAGTTTCATTGCAGGCTCACCAGGCAGTAGGAAGGTTGTCCCATTAGGGCTGTCTGACTTTCCCCCATCTGTTTGCTAACAGGGATGGAGACAAGGGTGAACTCTTCCTGAGTTCAGATGGATTTCATCCCCTTTGTGCCAGCAAAGTAAGCATGAAGGAGCCAAAGATCAGAATTTGCACAGCAGTAAGCTGTTCAGCAGATGTGCCCTTACTCCATGCTTAGGGCAAAACACAGACAGATGGAAAGATTGACACTTCAGAGTTCTGCTTCAGTAAAGAAATGGGAATGTCAGCTCAGCGTCCTTCCTTGATATTGGCACATCCATTTAAAACAAGGATAGGCTCAGTAGCCAAACATCTGGTCAGAATTTTTGTGGTTTTTCTAAGCCACTAAATCAACGATGGCATGGCAGACCGTGCCATGTTTGAGGGTGGCAAAATTCCAGCATCACGAGAATGACCATATATTTTTAACAAGTGACAATATTCACCAGTTGTACCAAAAAAATAGCATCAAATCAGGCTTTAATCTGTTTTAGAGATAAATAATTAGTTCTGAATAACAGATACCGTTTTCATGCATTTAACCTACATCTGAGATAATGTGCACTCCTTTGAAAGTTCTGCTGCTTGGAAATCTCTGCTGGTAAACCATACTCTGGGCCAACTCATGCCATAAGACAATCAATCAGCTCAGCTTCAGAGAAAGGGTGCTGATGTGTGTGTTGTGTGTAAGGGAGTCCTAGGATAAAGAAAGCCAGTTAGAAGAGAATGAGGCAATGGCGATATTGGGAAAGAGGGGGCAAACTTTGCAAAGACTGAAGTTAATTATCAGGAGTTGGATTTAGGGTCAATTTATGGCACAGAGTTTATACTTGCACTGACGTTGGATGATAGAGCTTTTTCCTCAACAATAACCCACACAGAACAGGCTGCAGATACTGCCTGAATCACGCGAAGCAGCATAATCAGACCTGCATACTGGAACCAGTTTCATAGCACCAGGGCAACCAGATATTTCCATGCAATAGAAATACTTTACTATATACTCATTATATAGCCTAGATCCAGTTTCTCTGACCTGAGGTCAAGGGATGGACTAGATCATCTGTTAAGGCAATTTCTACCCCCAAGAATATATATTTCCACAAAGCCAGCGGCACAAATCCCCATGATTTTAGTGTGACAAGATGGAATTGCTAAGTCTCAGTTTTTGCAGAGTGAGTCAATCCAAGTTTGGGCACAGAACTCTCTGGAAATCCAGATGCCTGGTTTGTGGGAAATTTCAGTGTTTCTTTGTTTTCTTTCAGAATGCAATAAAAAAATTTATGAAACTTTCCGAGGAACTATAAATTTTAAAAAAATATTCTAAGAACCTCCGGTGCACACTGTTGTCTAAAAGGGATGTATCCCTGGAAACCTGACAGCTACCAGCTGATGTGGAAACACTTGTTAATCCATGAGACAGCCATGCCAACCCCTAGATGAATCTCCAACATGGGTCAGTCTCCCCCTTCTCAAGCCTCCCCAGCCACAGGGTACAGAAAATGCAAAATCCTTGGCCAGCTACATTCCCTGGGCTTTCCTTGGGCTGATTAACAGGAGATCAGTCAATGGAAGTCCTGTCGTCCTTGGAATTTATGAATTTGAGAATCTGGAGTGTCTTAAAGTCCCCAGAATTAACATACTTGTAGCAGGAAGTCTTGAAGCATGAGAAAACCCTTTCTGAAGCCAGTGTGCTCAGGGCTTCCAGGTTACTTTTGTTGGATCCAGGAGCTGACCAAGTCGACCTTGGCAGAGCTGCCAAGGTTTTCACTCTGCTGGTTGCTTGGTAAGAAATCCATGGAAATTTGGCATGAACTGTCTCTGCCCTGGAGTTATGACTAGTGATTGAAGCAGAGGTTGTTAAACTTGGGACATTTCTGCTTGGTTTTCCAACTGGCATTTTCCAATGAAATCCTCCTTCACTAGCCAGTGTCCAGACCCATTACTTGGGAATCTCGTGAGTTCAGCATCTGCTTAAATGTTTCACTTACTTTGGGCCACTGCACCCAGAATGGCAGGTGCTTTGTAGATGTGCAGGAGGTTGAATCAATGCCCCAAGCATTACGATGAGAAGGTCGAATGAGACTGATTTGCATTTGCTGCTGACTCTGGAGTGACATTGGAGAGCACAGGGACTTCTGGCATGGCTGAATACATGAAAGAGGAGTAGGGGGGGGGTTACACAGGTGTATCTTTTCTCCATCCCTGTTTTAACCTCTGCCTAATGTTTTCTTTTTTTTTTGTTTCTCACTCCTCATTCTTCACTTCTGTAAGAAAACATCTCTCTGCAATTTAATGCAAAAAGATCCCAATCAATCACCTGCAGGCAGTTAAACTGCCAATTTTGTACCTGGAATAGCCATTTTCAAATTTGCAAATGCAAATACATACAGGTCTGCATGACGATGTTTGTGCTTTGCAGCAGCATAGATGCCATCAGAATTTCAGTCCAGCACCCCTGCCTGCTGTAAAAGCCAATACTTCCATCCCCAGCCATGCTGGATTGGGCACAAAATTAAGCTGCTGATTTGGAAGTTCGGAAGTGATGTAAGCAATGAGAAATAAAGATCTCTCATTCTTTTGATAGCTGATGATAATGGAGGACAAAATGCTTCTACTCAGACAATTTAACTATCTGTTTCAAGAAATTCATTCCAGTTACTGTAGAAGATCAAAACATGCCTTGACAAATGGACGTTGACTTTCAAATTGTCCTGGAGGTGGATTTCCCATTTGAGCTCTCTAATAAGGTAACTTTTGCTTCTCTGCAAAATCAAAGCCCAGAGACGTTCTGTCGAGATGCAGAATATCCTACACACACTGACCCTACAGAGGAGACAGGGAAGGGAGCATGCCATTTCCTCTAAGACACAGTTTCCAAAAGACTCCCAGTCACTGGGGTGACATAACATTACAGAATCATACCATGGTTTGTGTCGGAAGGAACATTTAAAGACCATCTAGTCCAAACACCCTGTCATGGGCAGGGACATCTTTCACTGGCTCAAAGCCCTGTCCAACCTGATCTGGAACACTTCCAGGGAGGGCAAATCCACAACTTCCCAGGGCAACCTGTTCCAGTGTCTCACTATTCTCATCATAACATTTTTTTTCCTCATGTCTATTCTCAGCCCATCCTCTCTTAATTTAAATCTGTTTAAAACTGTCACTACAAGACTTGGTAAAAAGTCTCTCTCCATCTTCCTTACAAGCACCCTTTAATTATTGAAAGGTTGCAATAAGGTCTTCTGGTGCCTTCTCTTCTCCAGGCTGAACAACCCCAACTCTCTCAGACCCTCGCCATAACAGAGGTGTTCCAGCCCTCTGATCATCTTTGTGGACATCCTGTGGACCCCCTGTAAAAGGTCCATGTCCTTCTTGTGCCAGAGATCCCAGAGCTGAACACAATACTCTGGGTTGGGTCTCACCAGAGTGGAACAGAGGGAGAGAATCACCTCCCTTGGTCTGCTGGCCATGCTGCTTTTGATTCAGCCCAGGATATGGTTGGTTTTCTGGGCTGTGAGCACACGTTGCCATCTCTTGTCTAATTTTTCATCCACCAGTANACAACTTCCCAGGGCAACCTGTTCCAGTGTCTCACTATTCTCATCATAACATTTTTTTTCCTCATGTCTATTCTCAGCCCATCCTCTCTTAATTTAAATCTGTTTAAAACTGTCACTACAAGACTCGGTAAAAAGTCTCTCTCCATCTTCCTTACAAGCACCCTTTAATTATTGAAAGGTTGCAATAAGGTCTTCTGGTGCCTTCTCTTCTCCAGGCTGAACAACCCCAACTCTCTCAGACCCTCGCCATAACAGAGGTGTTCCAGCCCTCTGATCATCTTTGTGGACATCCTGTGGACCCCCTGTAAAAGGNTTCCGTCCTGCCCTTGCACTAGGCTATTTAAACAAGAAGAGGAAGAAGTTGTGTGAGATATGATACTTCCATGTGTGCTGGGTGACAGATCAGCTGAGATTCCACTGATAGACTCTGTCCTTGGGGATGGGGGAGGTGCATTGGACCAGCGGGGAGATTGCTTCCCAGAGGAAACCGTGGGGAGAAGGTGGTCCCTGCCTTCCTTGCATTCTGGGACATGAGTGCTCCTTTGTTCATTCTTTTTGACCTCCCTTGGCTTGGTTCCCTCAGAAACCTCCCTGAGGAGTAAAGAGGCCTGGTATCAATTAGCTGCATGAGACAGCTGGTTATAATCTCCTCTTTGATGTCCTGGCATGGAGAAATCCCTGGATGCTCCCTCTGAGAGAGAGGAAACTGTCCAATTTATGAGCTGGCTGTGCAGACTGTGAGGACTCCCTTGCTACTTGGCCTTGGAACCTCCATGGTCATGAATCTGCACTTGTTTCTCATCTCCCGTATCACAGGTGTCCTAGCTGTAGCCCATGTGAGGAGGTGTGGGCAATACCATCTATGCCCAGAGCCTCAAAGAGGTATTTCGAGGTTACAGTGGGAATAATTTGGCTCCATGGCTGAGCCTGACCTGGTGCCTGGCCCTTGATACTGCTCCCACAGCCAAGTGCACTGACAACTTGCAGGCCAGCAATGTCAAACTGACCCTTCCTGCCTGGATTTTGGAATAGCTCAAGGGTAACTGCTTTTTAAGGACTGGGTGACATCCTTTGTCACTCTCTGCCATTGATAAGAGTCCGTGACTTCCTTTGAAAGAGTTCACTTGCTCCCCTGAAATGGCTTTGGGGATATACAGAGCAACAAATGTGCATTTCAGGACTTGTTCTGCGAAGGGAAACCAAAAAAATGGGTACAACCGAGAAATATCATGGTTGTTCATAGCAATAACATGTGTCTGCTTTATTATCCAACCTTGTTAATCATTTTATACACACAGATTTCCAAGAGCTTACCAGGCTGTGCCAGGATATCTCTCCTGACACTATTCTCATGCAGCCTGCCAGAAAAAAAGACATCTGATGACATCAGGGCAAAAATTTATTGGTTGTCTCTTTCATTCACTGAAAATCATACAGATTGGAGGAGACAAATACAAATTTTCATGTAGGGCAAACTCATGAAATTATTTTTGGCCAAAGCAGATGAGAGAGAAGGAGAGTATTTGAAAATCAAATGCAAAGTTTTAATGTTGAAACTTTTCTAAGCAAAACTTTTCTTCTAGGGTAGGGAGAAACATGCATGCCAAAGTACTTTGTATTAAAATCTGCTTACATTTAAGTTTACAAATGAAACCAAACCAAACCTAATCAAAACACAACAGGGAATAGGACACTACGGGTCAATTTGAAAAACAGAGTTTAATTTTCTTTTGTTGACTCAAGAATTCTCTCTATTCCTTCACTAGATCCTAAGCCTGCTGTTAAAGGACCATTATCACCTTCTGGCTCTCCCTTGGGTGATTCAGCAACCTCATTATCCAACTTTTCACTGAAAATGTACATATTTTAATGCTTAATATTCTGCAATGCATCTGCTGTGAATCACCACTTGTGATAGTCCCACAAAATAATGGTGGCCAGAGGTCAACAATTTGCACAGTTAAGCTCACAAAACCAAGGTAATAAAGCTTTTAGAGTGAGGAATTACCATTTTGCTATGGAATTCCAGCTCCTACATGCATGATCCTGGATGTAACTGTGGTACAAACAGGTTTTATTAGTAGGAATAACAAATTATGAATTGTTCCCAAATGATCACATTCTTGCATTCTCTGTTGTTTGAGGGTTTTTTGCTTTTGGCTTTTTTTAATTTGTTTCTTTCATGCTTGCTAATAGCAATAAACAGTTCCGTTTGCTTCTCATTTGTAGGCCTTTTCTTCATGGTTTTGCAGGCTTTCTCAAATTTAATGGAAACGTCTGTCTAGTGGGATGGTTTTTGCTCCTTTACGAGTATTTGGGGTAATAGAGGCATAGCTACTGCTTAGCTCTGATGTCAGCCTTGCCGGTTTCTGCCAAAATCTGCAGGATTCATACTCTGGTTTACCTGTCAAAACCTACCAGTGTTCTGTTTTGTGTAGGGAATGAAATGGAGAACCAAGCAATAATGACAACCCAAGAGAGGATGAAATCAAGGGAAAACTTGCTAGTGCTGAAATTTTTCTGAGTGACCAGCCTAGCACCAGCAGAGTTGATTAAAAGAGGCATTTGGAGTGGGATGGAGACCAGCAACCACTAAATAGTGAAGGATTCAACCTTGTGAAGGATGGAAGGAAACATGCTCTGGGTACAAGGCCCTCTGCTGGTGTCAGGGTGACAACGTGTTGACCCCAGTGCAGACACCTAAATTCAGTGTCTTTGCAGAGCCATTACAAATGCCCACACCATTGCTTGGGTGCCTGACAGACTCCTGAATAGGATTTTTTCCTAGACCAAGAGATAGAGGTGACCATTACTATGACAAGGGGAGGAGGGAGAAAAGCAATTCCTCCTGTGTGAGGGGCAAGGAGAGGCTTACAAAAAGAGGTTTGTCCCAGGGGACATTTTGGGGAGTGTAGACGAGACAGCACAGCTAAGCATAAACAAAGAGATTCCTAAGTTTTTCATCCAAGGGGGGCTTCTAATCTTGAGATCCTTTGCTCCTGTGACTGGTGCAAAGGTTTCTTCTTTTTTCTTGGGTACGGGTTGCTAAGAACTGGTAGAGGTATGATGCATGATCACTTGTGTTGAAGAGAGCCTGCTTTATTGCAGTTCAGGCTATTTTACAATGTCTGTCCACCCGAGAACATTATTGATGGAGTATTTGATGGAAAAAGAGTGGGGAAACCAGGTCCTGATACCAGCTATGGCTGGCCCAGTCCCTCTGTCTCTCCCTTCACAAGCAAAGTGATTTATCATGGATGGTGACACCTTTTTCAAATGTGCATGGTAGAATTGCCTCTTTGACGATTGCAGTTTGGAATAAAACAAATTCTCCTTGGTCCCCTGCGAGCTACTTTATCCTTGAAATGCAGGCTGGAGAAGAAGGGTGAGAGTCAGACATTTGGAAGTGACAATAAATAAATAGGGAGAAAGAAAAATGGACTTTCCCAGATCATTTTTCTGAGGTGCTTGACCCAGTCACCATGGTGACCATAAGCGAGTGCTGGAGAGGCAGGATGATTCACATCTGGCAGTGGAGCAGCATTTCTTAATCCATATTTCAGCACTGGCTGATGGGTACCTCGCAGCTTCGAGGTGTGCCCCCTCCAGTGACCTGGGGAGCTATTACTACCCGAGTTTGGAAGGAGGGTCCTTTGGAGAGTCCCTTATGGAGCAAAATGGCAGCGAAAAAGACAGGTTTATGAAATAAACCCTCTGGTACAACCCTGAGCATGCACTTGGACATTAGCAGGTATCATCCATTTATTTTTTTAGACACTCTTCCTTGGAGATGTCTGTGTCATGACTCAGAAGAGTTCAAACCCAGTGCTGACTTAACAGCCAGAGCACCGAGCTGCGTGGGTTGCATGTTGGCAATCACAGGGGACATCCACCAACACAGTGCAGGTGGTCGGCTTCTCCATCTCTTCTCCAGGTGAGAGGTGTGATCTGCCACTACTGTTGCTAACAGTGACATCAGGATTACAATACAGGATTGCTTACCCAGACACCTATTTGCCTGTTGCATCTTCAGGAGTGTAAATTATAGGCTGGTCTCCCAAAGCATCCAAACCACCAGGGATCTTCTAAAGGGGCATAAACACAGATGGACTGGTGGAGGAGTATGGATGATAAAGGCAAAAGGGAACTCATTAGGTGGGAGGAATTTTTATTTGTTCAATGCAGCAAAAGGAGGCTACAGAGGAAGAAGACCTCTGACCACTTGACTGCCAGAAGGGTGAAAGCCAAAGAAAGAATATAACTACTTAAGGACAAAGATTATATGGACACAAAACTAAATGTATGCAAATTAGACATGGATGTGATCCCATTGCAAACAAGAAAGTTTCTAGGAGTTGGATGCAATAAGATCCCAAATAGTGTCCTCAAAAGCACAAGCAGCAGAAGGTCAGGGACAGGGACACACATGAAGCTCAAGTAATTTTGAAGAAAACGCAACATGGTAATCTGCAGCGGCAGTCACTCCTCTCTCGAAATGGTGACAGCTGCCTGTAGTATTTGCACGCCAGAGCCAGAGGGGTACAGATTGGAGAAGAAACAGGGAGAGAAAGAAGAAGATGAAGAGCTACAAAGGAAGAAGGCACTTGAGGGATTGCCAATGCACTTGGTGGGATGGCAGACACGATCACATTTCTGGCTATGTTGCTCTCCAGTGGCTTGTCTGAGTTCTGTTGTGAGTCACCCAGTTCTTTGAGCAGTAAATGCTTGTTTTTGGAGCAAATTATTTTTATTCCATACATTAGGCCGCTAATTTAATCACCTGTGGTTTCTCTAAGTGCATGCTGATGGGTGTGCAGTGAGAGTACACAGAGAGAAGGAACAGACCTTTTCCAGCTGAACGTGTGGAATAAACCCTGACAGGCTGATGGCTACATTCAATGTAAACAATCTCTACTTAGCTCCCTACCCTTGCTGCCTTTGACTCAAACAGCCTCAGACACTGGGAAAGTTCTGGTTTGAATGTAAATACTTTTCCTTGCCCTGTGATTGCAGCAGGAAAACAAAAACACCCACGTCTTGATTCCTCTGACCTTTGGGGGAACTTCATGGATCCATACTGTAGGAGAGCAGTAGCCACTCTGCCTGCTGGGGTCATCAAGAGATGCTAATTAAACCCAGGAACAGCCTGCACATCACATACGTCATGCTGTGTGTTTCCAAGCTTGTTCTCACATCTCTGCCTTAGCAGGTGGGCAAAGCTGTGACGGAACAAGCTTTGTGCACACCACCATCCTATCCAACAGCCATACTGTCACTAAATCACCTAAATGGAGAGGCCAAACCCACTATTGGCAGGTAACTCCCTGTTTTCCATGTATTTGGCCAGCTGGGTCCTACTTGTCTGGATAGATGTGCCAAGTGATGGAACCTGCAGGAGAAACAGAGAGATCACCCCAGTAAAGTCACTTGGATGGCTTCTCTATTTCTGCCAGTCAGCAAAGATTAAGCCCTTCCTTCAAAGTCTTTTTTATATATTTCCTACTAATCCTGTATTGAAGCATTAGGTGTGTATTTTAATGCTTGACAGTGAGGTAACGGAAGCCAGATTGATTCTGCAAAGGCCATCTGAGAAAGCAGCAGTGACCCCTTTATATTTTCAGGACACTTGTTCAGAATTAGCCTGTGGAAGGGTGCATCTGAGGAGAGGGTAACGACGCACCAAGATACCAGGCTTCAGGGCACAACCTACAGTCCAGTTTATGGGAGAGAGAAAGAAATGTTTGTGTGGGCAGGTTACCAGAAGTATTTTCGATGAGGATGTCTGTTTTTCTTTTGAATTTCTTGGGAAAGTAATCCAGGGTGCAATCCAGGTCGTCCTAAAGTAGACACGGAGGTTGCCTATGTCTCATAACACTGGAGATAATTGCCCAGGGATGTTGCTCCTGGTATCTGGATGTCCCTCTGCCTAGAAGCTTCTCTAGGTCCTGTCTTGCCTCTTAAAGTCCCACATGATTGTGTCATCTACCTTGGGGGATATTGGAAAGCACTGGGCATCTCTTAGGGAAGTAAACTGCACTCAAAATCTGGTTAGCAATTTAGCTCTCTAAACATGGATAATATTGGGAACGGAGATATCCAGTTCACGTCAGACATCTACCCATAGACAACTACACATAGAAGTTTTCATTTGTGAGTACTGTCCTACCCCAACCTCTTTGCCTACCTGCAAACCATAAATAATGACACACCTCTTTTATCAGAGAGGCATGGATGAGAAGGGAAGCACTGGTAAGGAGGCATTCAGGGTAGGGGACTCGGAGAGGAAGGGCAATGGCCACGGAGGTGATCAGATGCAATGGAAAAGGGCCCCTTCTCCTTGGTTGCTTTTCTAGGCTAGCAGAAGCTACCTGGCAATACTTAGACCACTATTTCCTACTACTTTGCCCGGATGCCAGAAAAAATGCAGTCTGCCAGCACACAGATAACACTGGGTGCTCTCCTGCCTCCCACATTCATCTGGATCCACCACTTTGATCTCCTCTGGGCTACAAATAACATTACTGTTTGTACAGCACCTGACACAAGAGGGGATGAAGCCTATGACTAACGGGCTTGTGCATCATTAGGATACCAAATAGACTAGCCTGAAGAAACACAGTGTGATTAATCCCAAATAACTGCTTTTGCAAGGCAGAAGAGAGGGACACATGGGATATTTGGAAACTTCTGTGTTTTGCTCATTCCTCCCCTGTCTCTGCATGCTCTCTGAATAAGGAATACACAGAAAGCAAACCCTGTGACGTGGAGCCATTCTGTTTTGCTTCCCCAAGTCCCCCGCCTGAGTGCAATATTGAGGGAGACAGACAAGCCCGTGGCTGGCCGCCAGCTTGACTTCACAACGCATCCTCACAGCTTTCCAGATAATTCCTATGGAAGGGACCCTGGGAACAAAAATAGCCCATGGCTGAAAAACTTTTCTGGTGCAGTTTGACAAGTCTCTCCTAAAGGACTTGGCTTTAAAGGCAGAGGTTCAAGAGCTGGCAGCTGCTCTGAACCCAAGGCCTCTGCTGTCTGTGCTCAGACTAGGTCGGTGAGCAGCTCGTGGTGCCTTCACTGTTTTGTTGTGCAGGTATGTGTGCCCCATGCCCTTCCAAATTGCGTTTATGAAATCACCTGTGGGGTGGAAATACACACGCCAGGTCCCTCGTCTGGGACATAGGTGAGAGGGCTCTCACCCAGGGCAAGAAAAAGCACCATTACCAGCTTCACCTGGTGGACCTAGGGGCTTGAAACTGTCTCTGAGTCCATAGATATTGGGGCTAGTGCCCTCCGTGATCCCCATCATGACCCATGGGCTGTTTCTCAGCGATCTGTGAGGCTGGTCTGAGGAAATCTGCAGCTGTAAAACAGCCAGGGATGAGATGTGGCACAAACCCGCTGTGGTGGTTACCTCCTCCTCTCGGCCCATCCTGAGGTGGCAATGCCTAGCTCTGGACCATCCTCCTGCTGCAGAGAGGATTCACATCCCTTTCCTGGCCACGTTGCCCTAATCCATTCTTGGCTTATTACCACAAAAAAAGAACACCATGACATGATGGTATCCCCAGTCTCTCTACTAGAAATAATCTGTTTTAGGTTAGGATACAAATTGCCTCTGAACAAGTTTCTCTCTTTGTTAGCTTTCCTCCATTTTAAATGCTTTCACAAAGGTTTTGTCCATGGCAGAAGACCTGGACCCAGATCCAGCATAGCCACTCCAGCAAAGGCTGGGGCAGCCTTCTCTCAGAGCGGGGGCTGTCCTCTGCTTAGTATTTGCATAATTGATCCTTGCAGGGAAAATCTCTTGCAGGGCTTCCATGTGTATTTTTTTCTCCATCATGGACAACTTTTGGAGGATTTGCAGCCTGGCTCTTGTCTTGTGCTTTCTTAACTCTTGAAATCTTGCATTGCAATAGTCTTGCAGGAAATGCAGCCAGGAGTTCTTTAATTCAGGAGATCAGGTGAGATAACTTCTGTGATTTGCTCTAGCCTTTATCTCACTGGGGGAAACGTACACCCCTTTAACTGTGATAAATGAACAAACTGCTGAAGAGAAGAGGCACAGGTCTGATTCTAGGTCCTGAACCCAAGTGGCACCAGCCGCCTCATGTTCATACTGCTCCAGGAATGCTTCCTCAGCAGATTTGTATTGGAAAGAGTTGACAGGAGACAGTCCAATACTTGCTATCTCCTGCTGGTCCTGCTTTACTGAGTGCCATCAATGTTTCCACTGTGAGCAACGGGAAAGGCAGCTTGGACTTGTCTGGGGCCGGGATTTCTCCCTGCAGGAATCCCTTGCAAATGTTTTGGGGTTGGTTTATATTCAGCTACTGGAGAGGGTAAATATAAAAGTTGCATTTCAGGGGGCTTAATGACTGAGTTGTGAATTGCCTTGGGTTGGAAATTTCCCAGGAGGAGGAAATGCTCTCTCTTTAGCGAGCCGGCAGTTGGTTTTCTGCCACTGGACCCGGTGGTTCTCTGGCTCAGCTCCAAATGTGTTAGCTAAGGAACCCTCTTAGAGAAAGGCTATTCATTAGGAGTAGCTAAAAAGCCATATCCTGTTCCAGCCACTCCAGTAAATCCATCCTTGGGCTAATCGCACCCATAAATTATGGCGCAGGGAGAAGTACAGTCTTCTGTTTCCATGTGACAGTTTTATACAGCACCAAAAAGGGAGAGCAGGAAAGGCAGAAGTGGCTGGGATGTTAGCAGTGCTGGAGAGCTACCAAGTGACCACAGGTGTGTGAGTGGTTTCTCAGTTTCCCTAGCCAAAAATTATGATGAACAGTGTTGAAAGAGACGGGTTGTCTCCCTCCCTGATGACATGCGTGTGTGTTCCCCATCTTCCTATTTAGTCATTTGAACTATGGAGCTGGAACCACTTGGAAAAGGTTGTCCCCAGCACACATTGCGTGGGAACATGTGAATGTTACCTCTGCCACTCAGGCAGGTTTCCTCATCAGCCCAAACATCAGGTAGTCAATGCAACAAATCAATACCCACCAGAGACATAATTTTTGCATTGTGGTGGCTGGAATTTCCTTTGGAGGAAGGAGGAGGATGAGCGTATTTGGGGTTGTGTGTTCAGGTACAGGTGCAAAGAGCTGAGAGATCTCTGGATGGAAAGTGCTCATAAAGGCAAAGCCTTCAGAAGGAAGAGTTCATCACTCAGTGTTCCTAATGACATTTTAAAGGAAATATTTACAGCAAATAAGAATGGCAATTAACTGCCAAATCGGAAAGCAGGTCTCCTGTGAAAGCAGACAGCTACTGAACTTTAATACTGGAGCTATTCCTCATGAACTACCCTCACTCCCGAATCCCCAAACCCTTTCAGGCACACCAAATCAAGAGCAGGTGGGTAAACAAAAACAAGACCATAAAATACATTTGGCCCTTGGAAACACTCTTGTGAATTTGAGCATTAGGAGAGAGAGCGGACAGTTCTATTTTGGGCCTCAGAAAACCCTCTGTTGTGGGGTCACCTCGGAACCTCGAAGCTCTGCCACCTCAAGGCTGCTGGATACAAGCAGGGCTCCTAGTCTAGCCTTCCTGGCACCTCGTTAGCCTCACCGCACCCCAAACCTCCTTCTTTTCCTCCTTGTCTCTTACCATGCCTTCCAGATCTCCAACTCCTTTGCTTGCCCTCATCACAGATCTTGCATAGAAACAATCTACAATGGATGAGGGGCTCCACAATAGCTACAGGGAGCTATCTGTCTCCAACCCCATGGTCATATTCAAGAGATCCCTTGTGATGGAAAGATGAGACATACTCTGCAAAGTAGACCTTGCCCACAGGGAGTTACCACCCGACAGGTGCTATATGGTAACCCAATGGGACACATATGGATGGACCCCATATGTGAGGCCTTCTTGAAAGATGGGGCACTTGGATTACCTAAATCCTTCTTTGACAGGTTGTCAACAACTGGTATGTTATTATAGATCCTTTTGCATTAAAAATGGCTCAAAATAGTAATTAAGTCCTAGAGCTACTGAGATACCTTGTGAAATCCAGATATGACCCTGTATCAATGTAGATGTGTAAGTCTCCTCCAAAGAGGACTAGCCTTGAGTTATGCGGATGTCAATCACTCTGCACTACTTTGCTGGGGAAAGTGTAGGGTTTGGTTCCTGGAACAGGTGCATTTATCTAGTGAATATAGCCATAATGACAAACTTGTAGCATCTGCTGTGAAGAACAAAAAACCAACACCCTGAACTTTATAGCAGTTATCCTTCTCTAGGGCCTGACCCATCAGCAAAAGTCACCAATGCCTGCACCACCATTTAACAGCCAATGTACAAAAGAATAAAACACCATCTATCCTCAGAAGAGCTCTTTTGGGTTGAGGCATGCAACAGATCTGTCTTGATCTGCAAATGACAATCTCAGGGTTATGAGACCACACATAGCTTTGCCTCATTATCACATGATAAGGAAAGAAGGTAATTAGTTCACAACACAGAGCAGAAAACCACATTTACAAAGTGTAGTTAGTACCAGGCTTAGCCGGCAAAAGGTCTGCTCAGAGAACAAAGATGATTCACAACCTCCAGAGAACCCACTCAGTACAAGAAAGGTCAAGTTATCCTGTAAGGAATGATGGATGAAAAAACCTGCTTTGAACTCTCAAAGCTAGATACCTTAGGAGAACTTTGGAATTTTGTGTGTAAAAAGAATAAGGAGATAGAACAACTTGGGCTGGTCAAAGAAGTCTAAACATCTATTAATTGGAAAACTGGATTTTTCACTATGTTTCATGCCAAAAGCTCTTTACAGCCTTGTTTTGCCCAAACACCAAGCAAAAAACCCCTGAAATATTTATATATGCAATAACAATATCACTTTTCTGAGAGTTACTTTCCTATTACTACTTGTCTGGAGGATGGTATAACCTGTGATCAAACCTGGGCTAGTACTCATATCTTGGCTAAGTGGGAAACAGTGGGGTATACCAGGAAATGTAGAAGAATTAGAAGGATCACTATGTAAAGGGTAACAAGGGCAAGAGACATACAAACAATGTACCCAATGATGCCATGTACCATATAGAGATATCCAGGGATGGAGATGCAGTTTCCTGAATTGAATTTATGCGGAAAGAGAAATTTCAAAGGAAAGTCCTGTTTTCTCAGGCTGCTCCTCTCCTCATCAGACACTTGAAATTGTGACTTGATATTAAAAAGTAGATGTTGCTGCAGGCACCACTCAAAGTCCCACCAGTGTCCATGGAAAGGTGATCACTGAAAATGGGGTGTGTAAACCACAGACTTTGCAACTGCTGATTCTGGGCTTCAGCTGCTGTAAAGATGTATTTTCTCATACAGAGGAAAAAAATAATTTAAAAGATTTTCACATTTTTTGCTTTGCTATTGGGTTATGTGTTAAAAATTGTCTTGTTTAATTCTACCACTATGGTGAACACCGATTTCTACTGAACACACAAAAAAATAACTTGTAGACAAGTTATACTGTATCCTGTATAATAAAACTGCTAAATGAACACTAAGGAAATTGCAAAGTTAAGGACTCAAAAGATCGACAAGGTTAAAGTGAAAATCACACTTGCAAAACTTTGGGTTTTTACATTTACAAAGTTTAATTTCTGGATCATGCTCTATTGCCTCTGCAGTGTCCCTGCCATACCAGTTACAAGGAAAGGTGGGTGCTGAAGGGAGTGGTAGCTCGGTTGAGCTATTCTGTATCTCCTCACTGGTCAGTGTGTGGTTCCACACTTTACAAACCCACCCTGCTCAGCTCTGCTCTGATGGCAGAACTATTTGCTTTTTCATGGATATCTGAAACTACTCAGCTCAGTTACGTCCAAACATTTTGCAGACATGTACCTTTTTCTTTTCACAGGTCTCCAAGGAGAAAAAGATGTTTTAGAGCCATTTTACCACCCCATCTACAAAGCAATGTCAAAATATGTCTATATTTTGAGTGTGGATTCCTGAGCCCTTGGTGTTATGAAGCACTTCCCATCCTTAAAACGTAAGTCCTATCAGCTCCAGCTGAAAGTGTGTCAGACTTTGGCAAAACCGATCCCAAATTTGGCTTTACAGCGGGATTCATCTCAACTAGTTTAGATGTGTACTGTGCACCTTAGAGCTAGTGATCTTTGGTCTCCCTCAGAGGCACTGAGGAGACACTGGTGCTTTTGGGCTGTGACTCATCTGACTGGTTTAGGTAGTAATATTAGGATAGGAAGAACTTCAGCCTCAAAAAAACACTGTTTTTCATTGTTGGTTGCGTAGAAAGCTGAAGAGCAATTAGCTGAAGTCTGTATACTGTTGGCATCCAACGTCAGAGACTGTCTTCACTTTGGGGAAGATGGGAACAGTGTGGGAATGAGCAGTGAGACTGCAGAGGAGCAGAAATGCCCATCAGACACCATCAGGTCATTGCTCTTAAAAGCCCTCCCTCAGCAAGCTCCAGTCTTCCTAAACTACCCGTCCTTGACAACACCTCAGAAACTTGCTTTCTTCTCAGATGCCTGTAACTTCACAGAAGTTGGCCATATTGGGCCAGCTTTATCTAATTCCTTCTGACATCAAGAACCCCAGAAACCCGACAGAGTAAAATGTCAAGTTTTTGCTCTGACTCATGGTACTGCGAGAGCTGTTTAAACTCAAGGCTGTCCCCATAACATTTCTTATAGGAACTGAACGCTGTGGTTTTTCCTGTCATCTTTCTCAGATATGGCTATCTTGTTTTGTCTCACATTTGGCAGAACAAATTCAGCTTGTTACAAAGACACGGAATGGAAAACTTTACCTAGTAGATAATGTTTGGCACTAGAAACTGGGACTTTATTCAAGAGGGGTACCGTAATGTTAATAGGTAGTATCAGCTATACCTAGAATACGGCACAGTAATCATATAAAGTAAAAGTCCTGATTGATCCATCAATTGGAAGATAATTCAGATTGCTTTCCCAAGGAAAAATACTCATTTTCAGAAGAGCCTTGAGCAAAAGTGCTGCATGTATTAACTAAGGTGAGCACACTTCTAATTACTTTACATTACTAGTTACTAAGATGACACAGTTGCTGGTACCTACTTCATGCTGTTTGTTGTGGCAAAATCAATTAAAACCAAGTTGCTAGCAAGAGATTAAACAATCACCTTGCATGTTCATACCAAAGAGCATCCCCACTCTTCTGCTCGGTCTTTGTTACATCTTATTAACTAAATTATCAGAATTAATGAGCAAATATTTATCCACAAATGAATTAATGAAGATAGATCAGGCTAATTAAAAGCTCCTTCCCAGAATATCCAGGACAAAGTTTTGTGTGTGCAACTACAATAAAACCATCAGACCCAGTTTAATATAGATGTATTTAATGTTATATGGCATATTTTGGTATTGGTCCCAGAATTCCTGTTGGGAGATTTTATAACATTTTGCCCACTGAATCACAGTACTTTTAAATTTTTCAGGATCTATTTTTTTCCTGTTTGTGGTACACCCATTATAGCAACTGCTTCCAGATGCGTCAAGCCACTGCAATATAAAAACAGACATTTGGCTTTAAATAGTTTTATTTGGTGGTGTGGTGGGTGGACTGGAAGCAGAGTAATCCCATACACAGGTCATGGGAGATCTGGGTCCTATTCCCCATCACTTCACGGAATCACTGCATTGCTTTGGCCAGGCAGAGGCAAAGCATGTGTTCAAACTTGGGTGCCCAAATCGTTATTTGAGGTGCAGAACACAGCATTTCTTGTAACATCAAAAACTGTACTAAACCCCTCCATCTGTCTCTGGCCGTCTACACAGGGTAATGGGTAGGAAGGGAACCACACACACTCATTTGGGGTCCAGATAATAATTTTTTGCTGGCTATTTCCAAACACACAGGGACTGTTTCCCTGTTCTACTCTCTCGTGGCTTCTGCACTAGGGCACACAGAGTGAATTGACACCATCAAACGCTTTAGCTACATAATTTACTCACAGGCTTGTTATCCACGTGCCTACTTGTAATTCTCTCCTGTGTCCTTCTGCAGGATGTCAACATATTCTCCCTGGAGAGAAACCCAGCTCACAGGCTACTTTTCCACTATATTATCTTTAAACAGACACAGCCAATGCAGATGACTCCCAGCCAGGTGCCCTGAGCCGGGACTATTCATCCAGTGTTATCCCAGTGGGCTGTATACCCCCATGCACACCCCCTTCTATCATGCTCTAGAAAGGACATTCTAGTAGGTTGCAACACAGCGCTAATGTAATTTCAGACACTCTGAACTGGAAAAAAAAAATAAAGAAATGAAGCCAAAGTCACATTTGAGAGTAACTTAAGCACCCGTATATTTTTCTTGGGAAAGCAATGGGTTTGCCCACATTGCAATGCTTTAAATTTGGTCTTGAGAAACAGGTCAAGAATGGTTTAAGGCTAAGAGATCTTTCCCTGAGAAAGGGAGATGGGCTGGAAGACCCATCCATCCCCTATGATTTAATGAATTTATACTAATTTGGCACCAGCTCATTTGATGGAAACATCCTGTGGTGCAAAGCAGATTAGAAGAATCTTGCCTCTTGTCTGGATGAAGTCCAATAAATTAAATTGGAGCCTGGTACCTAGCACCTTTTGAGACTGGATCTGTGTCTTCTTAAGGAATGTATGGTTCCTGTGGATCAGGATCAGTGGGGGATGTGTGGCAGATGGAATAGCTCATCACAAATTGCTCTTGTTCCAATTTGATTTGATGCTCTGGGCCATAGCTAATTATTTCAAGGCAGTTGCCTATTCCCTTTTCCATGCAAATTACACCATGACTTAGAAAATTCCAGGAGATACAAGACACTGCCCTAACATCAAAGTAATTGAATTGTCTATCTTTCATCCTCCTCCTTTTAAATCACACTTTCGATCAGATCCTCCTGTGCACAACAAAACTAAGTAAGTTTGGTTTTCTGTGGAATTGCGTGTCATGGTGGATTTTTAATGAGTATTTTGTGATGTCTAACCAGAGGCTGAGCTCATTCTGCAACCTTCCTTCTGTGGAGGAGAGTACAGAAGTTCCCACCCCTTTACCTATCTGCCCGTTTTTATGGGAGCTTGATATATAGAGGACTTTTAGCACTTTCTCAAATGTTATTGAGATTGATGAAACAGTTCAACAGGTGGTGGGGAAAAGCTTACATGCACACAGTCAGAGTAATGACACAAGCCCTTTTTTTCTTAAGAAACCATACTAAATGCTAACCAGGATAGAATTAGATTCTCCTCTTCTACCAGAAAAGACTTTGTCTCATCTGAAATGTGCTTCTACCTACATTGTCTTTCTCATCATTCATTTTACAAGTGGCAGTTGCTGAAGCCTGAGCACTGCTATGCCTCTGTGAGCCCATCTTCTGCAAAATGATTTGTGAAAGGACTTCTGCCCTGTGAAAAACAGCACCTACAAAAATATTTCTGTTTTGGCTCAAAGGAGACCTTTCTGAGCCTGGTTTGTGCAGCAGCTGCCTTTCCTTCAGGATGCAGGTAAAAAAGCCGGTATGCTGTTTTCTTGAATCATACTTGGAAATAAGTACCAACTTCCACTGCAAAGACAGGGAAGTCACCACTCCAAGGCAAACATAAGACCATGAATATGGATGGGTTTGCTTGTGCTGAGGGATCTCTCACATCATTCCTTGTCTGGGTAACCTGCTTCTTGTAGAGGAACAGGCTGGTGGGAGCCTTAGGTTGTGGCCTTCACACTTGCGTAGTACTACCTGTGGGTGCTGTTGTGCCTTTCTCACACTGTGCTTGATTTCTAAGCAAATCCAAAGAATAACAAACATGTCAGACCACCACCCAGACTAGACTATGCTTCTAAAAAAATAAAGGTCATAGAGGAGTGTAAATTGCCATCCTGGGTACTGGGTAGTGCATTCTCGATCCCAAGGGATGGTTATTTTCACTTGGGTACTTCTGGGGTGATGATGGAGAAGGTCCTTACCTCCTGAGATTGTCCCATTTGGGGTCCCACACTGTCTTTCCATGCTCCCCAGCCACTGAAGAGTGGCTCCATCCCTCCTCCTACTCTTACTTACTTCCTACTGGGTCAGGTTTGAGAAAGCAGGTAACTATCTATAGATGTTTTATAGAGGGTTCTGGTTCCTTGATCTGTTGCATAGATGCCTTAACGCAAGGACAAATCCATACCAAAATTTTATCCGGATTTTCCATTAGCAGAAGAGCCGGTGAAGCCCCTGTGGTTGTGTGTCTTAAGAAAGAATTTCTGTGTTGGTTTTCTAGTGTTTAATAAAGGCTTGTACCAACAAAGGATTGAGCTTTCCCTCTCCTGGCTGTCTTGCTTCTATTAGATTCAAAAACATCAGACTAGATACATCCTACCTGCAGTGCAGACATCATCAGCTGGTTAGTTGCCCCTGGCTGATTTTGTAATCAAGAGAGAGGAAGAGGCAGATTGACAACACAATTCATCTCATCCTAAGGAGGATGTCCAAAATAGGTCAGGTGAGTCACACCTTCAGGTGCTCCCCTTGGAAAGCTAAAGAGAGCTTTGTGTGAATGTGACTGATTGGTCTGATATTGCTGTAAACATTGCTCAGACAGGGAGTTGGACCTTCAGAGATACTGGTCCCTTCTAACTAGCACCTCCGTGATGCTATGATTAGCTGAGATGAAGGCACAGATGGCTGAGACAACCAAAAGGAGATGAACCCTATGCTACAAAAGAGCCTTAAACTCCTGCCCCGCATCCCTGAGAAGCCTCCAGTTATGTTCTCTTGATAGGTCTTTGGTAAGGGAAGAGGCACCCTGGCATAAACCACACAGCCACCGCTCAGGATCCCCAGACAAAGCAGCTCAGTAGAGCCCTACCGCACACCCACCAAAAAATACATCCCACACAAGAGTTCTGTGGGTAATTAGGATTTCATCTTTTCTTGAACAGCCAGCTGCTTAAAGAGTCTCATTAACCATGCAGACTGTTAACTGTTTTAAAACTCCTGGTGATGGCATCCTGTGCTTGGGGACATGTATCACAAGCCCAAGCAAGCTAATTTACTCAGCTGATAAATAGGCTGTGGAGGTATTGAGGAGTTTGAGCTGATTTAAAGAAGAATCTTTGCAGATCATTCAAGCATGGACAAATGGCAGGCAACTGTCAGCACACATAAATAGATTCCGTATTTACCATTATTGGTTATTTCAGCTTCTGAACACCAATGGGATAAATATTACTCCTTTTTAACTAAGATGGAAACTATTGGGCAGAAAGATGCAAAGATGCATGCAGACTCACGCAGATACTGATGACAGGGCTGATACAGAAGTTTCTGATTGCTAAATCCATGCTAAGTAGAGCTGAGAGGTTTTTTTCAGTTGACAAATTTACTTATTCCTTAAAAGTATAATCAGACAACAGTCAGACAACACTGTAAGCCACCCAACTTCTTGCAAATTCATGTCAAACTGGAAAAAAAAAGTCAAAACATTCCAATATTTTCAGAAGATAATAGATCACTTATTCATTTTAATGTGACAGTTCATTTTGAAAAGTATCTGGGTACTCATTTTTCTAAGAACTTCCATTCACCCTTTTCTTAAATTGAAATAATATGTTTCACTTCGACTGAAAGTTATTTTTGTTTCTCAGCAGTGTTTCATTTTCATTTAAAATGTGTATCAATATAATTTCCAGTTGGCTGCAAATTATTTCATGTAAGTTTATCTAACAAGCAAATAAAAAAGCCTTTCTGCTTAACCATTTACAATCTTCTTTTCAAGGAGAGTTGGCCCCAGCACGTTTCAGTTTGTGGATTTACTGTGAACTTTGCTGATCTCTCTGAGTTTCAGACCTGTCTCCTGAGCTGCAAAATCTGAGATTATTCCTTGCAGAAATTTCTGTTCTCCTTCGAGGTAGCATTGAACGATTCTCAGATTCGAATAGGAAATTGCAATTAATAAAAGAGGGGTGAAATCAAAGGCAGCATATTTGTAGTCATAAAATAAATGAACTTTTGCTGTGTTTATATTATATGTATAATACAGCAGGAAGTAAAGATCAAAACTATGTTTATAAAGAGCTTGGCAAGTTATGTGCTTGGAGGAAGTAAATGGGTTCACGGGAGGTACTTAAAGAATGAAGTCTGGAGTTTTAGTTGGTGTAAATCAGTGTCTCCTTTGACTTCAGTGCAATGGTAATTTACATCAGTGAGAAACTGGTTCAAGAGTTTCAAGGAAGGACAGATATGGTAAACCAAAATAAAATATTTTTTCTACTGAAAAGTATTTGCCTGATGTTTGTTCTCTATTCCCAAGTACTGGGAACAACTCAGAGGAACAGGATTCTGATTCCCAGCTTCATTAGCTGTAAGGTGTAAAGGTGGGAATGAGGTTCAGAGTTGGTTCCTGCCCTTCTGATCGGCCAAGGAGGTGAGTGTCACACCAGGGCTGCACAGAGACCTCAGCCTTCGGGTACTGGTGTTTCCCTGAGCCCCACGATTCCCAAACTATTTATTTGCAGGCTGCAAAAATCACCCAATACACCTCATCATTAAAATGGAAACTGAGGCACAGTCAGACTGGATAGTTCAGTGAGAGAAGTTTGCAGTGAAAGAAGCTCACAGCAGCCTTACAGCTCCCTGCCTGAGTTATGCCATGAACCCCCATGCCCTCATAGGGTGAAAACTCTTCACAGCCGCAATTTCACCTCTATAGAAAGCTGAGATAAACTCACCAAATACTGCCCTCACACAGAGAGAGAAACTGAAGCAGGGGGACAGCCACAATGCTGGANCACCCTCACCCAGAGAGAGAAACTGAAGCAGACAGGTACAAGACAGCAGCATGGTGAGACCAGACACCCACACCTTGATCCACCACCCTAGGGACACCTCTGCTCCCGAGACACCATTGATCCTGGTGAATTATCCCCCTGGGCACAGAGGGGGATGGTGTGGCCTCAATTAGGTGTCTCATAGCCTTGGGCTCTAGCTGTCCTCAGGGGGACAGCCACAATGCTGGAGGCAGATCAGAACCTCAGCAGGTCAAAATTAGTCTTGTGGTCATGATGCTATTTCCATTGACTTTCTTAAAAGTCCTGAGAAGAAGTGCAGAACTAGCTATATGTTTCCCTGGCTGCAGGGTTACTTGGACACAAGTCCCTGGTGGGCTGTGGGACACGCAGGTCCCACTGAGCACAAGGAGTGACAGACCTCTCTGCTTTGCTAAGCTCTGCACAAAGACCATCTTCTATATTCATAAGTTATTTAAATCTCTTCCCCCTCTCCTAGGTTTAGCTACGCCACTCCAGAGGGTTAATCTGATCCCCTGGGTGCCTGATGAGTTGGTGATGAAGAGGCGCGTTCCTGCACTTTGTGGGCTGTAGGGTAGCACTGGTGCTGAAAGGGGACGTTGCTTTGGACACCACACTTCCCTGGAGGGCTCTGTGCCTGCTCAGCCTCCTCTGTACACAGGGGTCTACATCCTTTTCAGACAGGCAAACAACTTGACAAAACTTTAGAGCACAAAACCTGTCAGACAACACCAAAGGAGAACCCAGTGACACGGGCACCATGGCAGGGCCAGGAGTTGTGGGCACGACTTCTGCAGGAGGTGGATCAGACCTGGGAAATCACCTAGAACCATCCTCCTTGTAGGTAAGATCTGGTCCCACTCCAAATCCCTGCACAACATTGTCATCCTGGGAAGTCAGTGAGACTTATGCTTCAGGCTCTGACACGCTCCTTGAAGAGATCAGACCTCAGTGATCTCCAACAACTTCACCAGTTCAAAACAGAGGTGAGGGCCCTGGGCCCATAAAGGCAGATCCAGGTGCCCTCTCCAAAATCAGAAGGAAGGGAGGCTGGGGGCAGGGATGGCAAAGCTGTTTGGAGACCACTGTGCCATAATTACTGCCTGTTTGAAACAGAGCTGCCTCCTCCTCAGCCTGAACT
The DNA here is from genome assembly GCA_013400135.1 of Rhinoptilus africanus. Taxonomy (NCBI): domain Eukaryota; kingdom Metazoa; phylum Chordata; class Aves; order Charadriiformes; family Glareolidae; genus Rhinoptilus; species Rhinoptilus africanus. Next base: position 404,039 of record VXBO01007957.1, read on the forward strand.
TCATTAATTAAGCTGCTGAATGCAGAATGAATTAATTAAACCAATTAGTATGCTGCTATTTTATTCATTTGCTATTTACTTTGATTGATTATATGGTTCTGATTAATAAATATTGAATAAGTGTTAATTAATCGAATTAATTCATGGGTGATTTATTCACCTACGAGTTAGCTATCCCTCACCTCCATGCATGAGTTGTGTCCTGAAAGTTTTTCCCAAGGAGCAGGCTCCCGGGGGCTCAGTGGGGCTGAGATGGGGAACAGGGTCACTTACCAAAAGGCAGGACAAAGAAGAACGGGAACCAGCAGAGGATGAAAACACCCACGACAATGGCAAGAGTCTTGGCTGCTTTTTTCTCACGGGAGAACTTGAGGAGCCGCACAGAGAGGGAGCTCCTGAAGTTGTGCCCCTTGCTCCGGGTGCTGGAGAGAGGCTCCTCCAGCACGCTGCGGCAGTGGATGCGCAGTACCACCTCCATCGATTTATTTCTCTCCTTCTTGACCCCTGCCTCCAAGCTCCGGGTCGTCCGCCTGGCCACCACGTAGATCCTGAAGTACATCACCAGGATGACCGTGAGGGGCAGGTAGAAGGAGAAGAGGGAGGAGAACAGGGCATAGCCTGGCTCCTCCGTGATGCTACAGATGCTCTCATCCGGCGGTGGCGGCTCCTTCCATCCCAGTAGTGGCCCAATGGAGATTACCATGGAGGAGAGCCAGACCACCACGAGGATGACCCCAGCCTTCCTCTCGGTCATGATCGTGGGGTACTTGAGGGAGTATTTGACGCCGATATACCTGTCCACAGAGATGATGCACAGGCTCATGATGGAGGCAGAGCAGCACAGCACGTCCACTGCCGCCCAGATGTTGCAGAAGATGCGCCCAAACACCCAGGAGCCCAGCACCTCCAAGGTGGCTGAGAAGGGCAGCACGGTGGTGCTGAGCAGCAGGTCGGCGATGGCCAGGTTGACGATGAAGTAGTTGGTGACCGTCTGCAGGTGCCGGTTGCAAGCCACCGAGAGGATGACGAGGATGTTCCCCACGATGGCCGAGAGGATGAAGACAGCGAGGAAGACCCCCACGCCCACCGCCTGCACGTCCAAGGTGAAAGTCAGCGTGGTGCCGTTGCCCTCGGGGGTCTCCTCACCTTGCAGCCCCCAGGACCGGTTGGCACTGCTCTGGCTGCCCTGTCCCGTCTGGTTCCCACTCAAGCTGCCATTGCTCAGCTCAGGGAAAGTCATTGTAGAAAAAGTCCGGGCTCCATGGAGGGCGAGGAAAAAGCGATGCCGAGGCGCAGCCCCCCCGGCATGATCCCCGCAGCCCCCTCTAAGACTCGCTCCCCACCTCGCTCTCCCCACCCCCGCCACCCCG
>VXBO01007957.1:405736-454174 GCA_013400135.1 Rhinoptilus africanus
CGTGGGGGGCTGCACCTCCTCACCGGAGACAACAGGCGCCCGCCCCCCACCTCTGCAAGGCTGGCAGATCCCCCACCCCCCCCCGCCCAAACCCAGCATCCCACCAGGAGATATGCTCTGCAAGGCTGGCAAGTCTCCTCCAGCCCCAGTGTCCCACCAAGAAGGGTGTTCTGCAAGGCTGGTAGATCCCCCCCCAGCCCCAGCATCCCACCAGGAGGGATGCTCTGCGAGGCTGGCAGGTCTCCTCCAGCCCCAGCATCCCACCAAGAAGGGTTTCTGCAAGGCTGGCAGGTCTCCTCCAGACAGTGTCCCACCAGGAGGGGTGCTTTTCAAGGCTGGGAGGTCTCCTTCCGTGCTCCGCATCCAGGGCTTCCAGCAAGCATCCTTCCCAAGCCAACCCAGGTCCTCCCATCCTGTCTTTCCCACCCAGGCATGCTGCCCGTGCTGCAAGCATGGGCTGCCCTTCACTCATTCCTTGCAAAAGCAGAAGGGACAACCAGCGTCTTGCATCCAGTGACAGTGTGTGATCGGCAGCTCCATGTCTGTGACTTAACCCTGCCGCAATACTTAGAAACGGCAGCTTGTGATTAAAACATATAGGCACATATTTCTAGCTAATTTAAATAGGGTTGGTTTTTTTTTCCCACTGATAAAAGCAGATCCTGTTTATACTGGTCTCCTCCCAGTGACCCTACTCTCATGCCTCCATACATTGTGATGGGGACTGACCCCAGTGTTGAACGGGGCTTTCCCTCAGCTTGTTTCTGCTGTACACAGGAAATATTTCCTTGGAGTGTGTTTATCCATGATTTTTCAACTTTTCTTTCTTAAAAATTTACTTTAAAGGGCAGACCAAGTGGACAGTAGGTGATTTAACTGTTGCACAGTCAGAGCATGGGACATCTGTTGATTCATTTGATCTGAGAGTATAAAACAGTACATTTATTCTGGTTTTTTTTTCTTCGACAATCATTGCAGGAAATAGCATATTTTTATCTTCGTTATTTCTTTCATGTATTTTTTCTCTTCCTTAAGATTTCTCCATCCTTCCTAGGAGGAACCCTGATGAGAAGAAGCAAAGTATAGCAACTGGAAAACACAAGCAAACAGGAACAAATACTGTACAAGGAAGATATTCAAAATGATTTAAAAAAAAAAACCAAACAAAAACCACCCTTACTGTTTTAAATGCGAATTAAAAAAAAAAAAAAGCCCAAACACCCAACACTTGAGGTCAAATTACTCATTTTCCTTATGTTTTGATGAAAACATGTCAACCGCCAAAATGAAGTGCTGGGATGCTAAACTCAGCATGGGATGATCTCAACCCATGGAATTTTGTGGCCCTATCTTTGCAGTTACACAGATTGCTGTCTAGATAAATATATCTCATCTAATCTATCCAGTGACATGCAGAGATAAAAAAACCATGTGCCTTTCTCCAAAGTTAAGATTGGACTGGGCTTCTCTTGGGTTTTAACCACCTTTTTGATCAGAAAAGAGAGGTTTCTCCCAAATGAGGTGATACCAAATGCTTTTAGGGTGAAGACTGCATCTGCCCTGCTTCTTGTCCTCCTTGGGTGAGTTCTCCTCCTCCCTACTGTCAGGAAGGCAAAGGCAACTTGCCCAAATTGCTGAGAGGCTGGAGCTGGCATGGATGGCAGGGTTTGAATGGGATGCAGGGATGGGATGCAGCATTTGGTGAGAGTAAGGCTGGGGCTGCCACCTCATGTGCTGCTCAGGGCTGATGGACCTGCCCCAACCATGCAGAAAATCTTTGGGTTTGCACTAATGCCTTTCTCCTCCTGACTAGGGTGGGGAGAAAGCACGTCCCGTGCCATCACCACAGCTCAGCAAGCGAACATCAAGATCTAGTTACCTCATTGCTTTCCATCTGTCTCCTTGTTTCAATCTAAACCAGGGTTATTACAGTTAATTTAAACTAATGAGGAACAGATTTATACTAACGCACTTAAACCCAAATAAAATTGTTTGGGGAGGTCTGCATGGAACAACTGAAGGGCTTGAAGTAAACATACACGAAGATCTGTGAGCACCTGGGACCTTGTCAATCTGTTGGGCTTGAGCTGTAAGGAGGTACGGCTCCTTCCTCTCTCAATGTGTTATATCTCTTTCCTCCTTCTTTTTTTACCCTTTCGGGGCAGAGTTTATCCTAGGACTTGGCTAGTGCCATATAGTGGTGTGAACAAGGCTATTTAAATAAAAACAAAGCCACACACACCTGATGAAGAATGTTTGTCATATTGTAATTACATGTTACACCTGAGTCTTCATAATGAAAGGCAATTTTTTGTTGAAAAAAACCCACAGCTTAAAGGATTTTGGTCAACATTTGCATGTGCTCCAGGTTTTTACAAGGCTCACCAAGGAGAGTCATGCCCTGGGCGCAATCTTTGCTCTGCCTGAGCATCTCCCAAGTCCTGAGCTGGGAGAGATGGATCTTGATCACATTCAAAGCAGAATGGCACTGAAATGATAGTATTTAAGTGATTGTAAAGATGGGTTTACCTTGACATGGGCCGGTGATTCAACAGTCCTCTTGGGAAGATGAGATTGGTCTTCACTGCGTGTCCCTCTGAGGCTGTATCCAGCTGCAGGTCAGTTAGCTCTGCTGGTTCCTATGTCCAGTTGGTCCCTGGTCTTCAAGCATATTAAAAATGGGCTAGAAGTGATTGCAAGAGACCTGTCCTTTGCAGCGCCCAACATGGGTCTCTTGAGAAATTCCAGATAAGGACAGTAACTGGGAGAGGTAATGGGCAAAACATGGACTGGCCATCACCAGAGAGTATTTGTGGGGAATTTTAATTATGGTTAAGGGACGAAGGGTGGAGTGTGCGTAAATTGTCCATCTTTGTCGGTGTTGTGATGGTGTTATTTTGACTGGTGTAGGGAATTCTTTTTTTGTTGATGCGTGTGGAGTATGTGAAGATTGTGTGATGAATGTATGTTTTAACGATAGTGTATTGTTGCAACTTTATTTAGGTTTTATGAAAAATCAGGCTACACTTTGAATTGTTTATGTCTTAATTAATGAGGCAAGAAGAATAAAGAGAGGAAATAGCTTGTATTACCTGACTGATAAAGGTAGGGGAAAAGAAGATCGGACAATTCTCTTGTGAGACCTACCTGCTCACACATGTATTATACCTTCCCTCTCCCCTTGTCTTCCTGGTTCCCAGAACCACCCCAGCCACTATCACATCAACACCGTTACTACATTTACTACATTTGCCAGTTTTCTCCTCTGTGTGTGAATGTGTCTACTTTGGATTTGGTTTGGTTTTTAACTGCTTGCTACACTACTGCAGTTCTGGTGGCCATCAGTGGTGCCCAGACCACATGTGGGAGGGACAGTGGTGATCTGGCCCAAGCCCCTTGTACTGAAGAGTTGCCTCTTTCAAACCTACCCTTCATGTTGGCTTTCTCTTCCTGCAGTAGACTGCAGTGCCTCCCTATCCTCTCAGTTAGAAAATCTCCCCTGGTCTAGCCAAAACTTTCTTTGCTGTTATTTCATGGCTTGTTGCCAGCTAGTGCAGAGATTAATTTATTACCTTCCTCTTATGGGTTTTAATTTAATTTTGGGACAACTGAATAGAAAAGGGTAAAATAAAGGGAAAGTGGAAAAAAAAAAAAAAGGAAGGAAAAGAAAAGGGTTGCCGAGCACATTAACTCCTTATTTCTTACCACTCTCTCAGTGCAACGAAGAGCCTGGCTGTGATTGACAGTGAAGACTCTCAGAGGCAGAAATCATTTTGACTTCCTGGGTGCAAGAGCTGACACAGCAAGAGGAGTAGCTAGGCTGAAGTGAACAGGAGCCCCTACAAACTCAAAACAAGAGGTGGCATAAAACAAGGTGGCAAAGCATCTTTCAGGCCATCAGCAATAAGTGCCTGTCAACATGCACAGGCTACAAGCATTTCAGGAGGAGCAAACCTCCACCCCAAACCTCAGATACAGCCTAATATACTGGACAGAAGCTAAGGAAAGAGGCCAGCTTTTTCATGTGCAAGGACACCAGCTCTGAGTGCCATGCTGATATCTGGGCAGCCAAGGCAGGTAGGATGGGTAGATAGAACAAGCAGATAAGTGTGGTTTACAGGGCTGGTTGGACATGTTTGTTATTTCAGTGGGAATGTTGATGTGTTTAAAATGAAGCATTCCTCAGGGATGTTCTTTTTTTGTCTTTTGCTCTGTTAAGAGCCACATAAGAAAATACTTCAATACCAAACAGAACATTTTAGTACTGCATTTCGAAACATGCTTTTTTCAGGAGGGAATGAGCAAAACATAAGGCAAATTGCTTCAGAAATTACTAACAGATTAGCATTTAGCAGAACAATTGCTAATGATTATGTAAAAAGAGCAGATGCCGATGTATAGAATAAAACAAATAATAGCATAAAAGATAAATCACAGCATAACAAAATATTTAAATAAAAATACTACAAAAGGTCAAAATTGCAACAAAGGGTTTCTCCATTATCACAGAAAAATATTTTTGTTGGCAGTTTTGTTTCTTTGAGAAATTTCACTTCCCCCAAAAGTCAGCATTTATTTGCCAGTATTTCGTCCTACCAGTTAGAAATTAGACTATCAGCCTCAAATGGCAGGTATGATTAGAACCCTGAACCAAAGCCCCTCTGATTTGTGAAAGTTTGCTTCTCATGATTGACTCTTTTGTTTATAAATAAAAGTCCCGAGAAGCAGCTTTTGGAAAAGGATACCAAAGTAGGACTTGGCCCACAAAGAGAAGTTGTCATGACATTGTTCCATCCTGGCAACCATAAGATAACCATAAAACTTGAGAAAGTCGTTGTCTCAACAGCTGCTATTTAAATAAACAGAGGATATAGGAGCTAGATAGAAAAGTGGAGTTGTCAGCAGTGTTGGGAGGAGGGGAGGGTTATCAAAGAGGGTCCTGGGTATTTGGCTTGGGGACTTCCCTTTGGCAATCAGGAAAAGTGGATACTTGTAGGGCATGAGGGGTTTTGGGCTGGGAGACCACATGGCATCCGGCATGGTGCAGGCATGTGAAGGCACCTCTAAGCTTGGTCCTGCTATAGACCTGTCCATGCCTCATCCTGGAAAAGAGCACAACAGGATGTGGGCAAAGGGGACCACAGCAAAGGAGGAGGGACAAAGTGGTGTGGCCACAAGGAGAGAAGCACACAGAGCAGAGGGTGGCACTAGGTGGCTGTGGGGTTGCACTGTTGTCAGAGACAGGGCAAAAAGGTGAGTTGTCCTACGTGTGTTAGTGGAGGCCAAGAATGTGCTTTCGAAGCAAGGGAATGATCTGGATTCCAACAAAGCACAATCTAAAACCTTTGTAGTAAATCAATTTGCATGATGTATAAATATAAATAAATATATACTATTTCTATAAATTGAAGTTACTTCTTCCAGTATTTTGTTTGCTTTCTTAAGTGAACACAGGAACCTTCCAGGCTTCAACCCTCTAATTTAGCACAAGTAAATACAAACAAATATAAATACATGGCATGAAAACATGTGGTATAGGCTCAGAGTAAAATTAAAATCTGCAAACTAGGTGCTGTTCCTCGACTTTCCTTCAGTTAGAAATAACCAGAGTAACTTTAGCAGCTACCTTGTGCCAGATTAAAAAGAATGAGGCTCAATGTGTGTAAAGTTTTGTTTTGGTTTGGTTTGGGGTTTTTTGTTTTGTTTTGGGTTTGTTTTTTTTTTTTTAATAAACCACATAAAGTATTAGAGGATAAGGAATAAATGTTGAAGCAATTTATTTCTGTGTCATTAAGCAAGTTTTACCCCCTGACTGGCTTCCTCACCTCTAGTTCACCTCTAGGTAGGAGTCAATAAAATGTGTGCTTGAAGCCAGTTACCTGTGGGCAACGAAACATGGCGTAGGTACAGCCATGACCTGAGGGTGGCTCAGTGTGAAAACTTCACCTGGAAGAAAATCTCTCTGTCATTAATATCTTCAGTTTGCCAGTTTTATTTCTCTCCTGTTTGCTGGTGGTGACTTTTCTGTTTCCTTTTCAATTTAATGCTGTGTATATTACAGAGACCAAATTTTAAACAGCGGAAGTTGATCTTGTACTTAGGTAAAAGCACACAAGTGTCTTGTCTGCATGAAATGTTTGCGAAGCAAAGTGATGTGGGGAAAAAAACCCAATGCATCATTCTTTTTCTTGCTTTTAATGCCAACAGCGTGTGGCAATGTCTAATGGAGGCTTGTTGCTATGGTCTCTCTCTGTACAAATAAGGGCATGTACCCTCTGGGAACAAATCCTGACACCTTTCCCCCACAGAAATAATGGCACCATCCTGTTTTGTATCTTCTGAGAAATTTGGCCCAATATACCACATTGCTGTCCAGCTGGCTTTTTTCTTCATCCAACTCGAACAAAATCCCTCCTGACAGAGGTTCGTCTTGCCAGTGGCATGCAACATCAGCCAGCCTAGGCTGTGTTTGCTTTCCCTCTGCTCCTGCTCCAAACGTGGCTGCTTCAGGAGCTTGCGCAGTGCCTGGGAGCATGCAAAGGCTGGACTGAGCTTGGTTACCTCTTTGCTTCAAAATCTTAAAGACCTCTTTGGGTCTACAGCACGTGTAATTAGGGTCTGAGAGAGTTACGGCTCTTCTGGATGCCTCACTTTTTCCTTCTGTTAAAATGTAATCCATTGCAAAATGGAAGCCCCTGGTAACACTGAAAGCAGGAAGAGGACATCTCCTTATCCGTGTTTCAACACGGCGTTGATCAGGTCAGCCTTCCCTGACCTCCCCATGAAAGGTCAGAAATGCATCTCTGGGTGTTTTTCCTTGAAATCTCACGTGGTTCAGCTCGGCTCCTACCAATCCCCCGTGAAACCAACAAAGAGTGTCCCTCTGAGGGTTGTTAACCCACCAGTTTCCTAGTCTGGGAATATTATTTCCAATAAAGAGGTCACACATGTACAATTATCCGAAGTTATTAAAAGAAGAGGAGAATAATATCTCTGGCTGCTGGCCCAAGTATCGCAACTTGATGCAACTCGCAGAGTTAGAAGTGCTAATGAATTTAGCAACATGCCTAGCAATGGGCATCTAAAAGCATTCATCAGATGTTTACTTTCAGCATGACACATGTAAGATAGACTTGTTCTCTTCCCCCTGGCTCTAAAGGGGCTGCATGACTGCATTCTGATTTAGAGGCCAGGAGCAAACACCAGCTTCGTCATGGCTAGTAAAAGCGAGAAAACATTGCTGATAGCTCTCCAGTTTGGAGGTGAACCAGGTCAGAGTAGCCCCATTAAGGCCATTTTTGCTAAAGCAATGACCTTACTGCAACAGCTGGGCTATTTGGATGACAGCATTGGTTTCTTATTACTTGTTACCAAGCAATTCTGTGGTGCTTTGTCATTGCAGACACTGAACTTGGCCTTCCAGGGCAGGGCTTTCTGATAGCAAGCAGAGCCAGGTTGGAGAACGGACAGTGATAGATAAAAATATGCCTGGGACTCCAGAGCTTGAAATAGCAACTTCTTTGTGAGCATATGCAGATGTATCTACCAGGTGAATGCTATCCAAGGACGTAACACATACGGTGCCCTTGCTAAGCCTAAGAGAAATCCCCTCCCAAGGCTTAAATGAGATGAATCAGACTTCCCTGATGTCCACTGTAAGGATGTGTCTTCAGATGGGAAATGATACAGAGTTGCACTTTCCCTGTTTCTGCAAATGACCTTCCATAGCATTTGGAAGATTTCCGTGTGGTTCCTAAACCCTATGGAAGTTCAGCAACCTCACCAGTGGCTGTGACACCTGGCTGCTGTAGAGAAGGGGAGGTAGTCATCTTACCTCCTCTTCTGTGACGCTCCAAGGTGCTTTAGACAACACTGTTAGATGAACTTTTTATCAGGGTATTTCTGAAGCTGAAACTTTTCAAGAAACTCCCTGTAGCATACAACCTATTTCCTGATCTTCCAGGGAGGAAGATCAAATCACAAATGTGGGAACAGATCTCAGTTCCCACTGTTATAGGGCTAGCCTCATTTCCTGAGTGTGTCTTTCAAACTGCACAACCCAATTGGAAGAAAGAGGTTAGAAATAGATTTCAAAATATTTTACATATTATCCCCCATGTAAAGACAAAGAAACAGAGGTATTAATCAAAATCCGTTGGGGAAAGGAGCCGAATTTTCTGGCTCCATTGTTAGATTTCCTGGATCACTGTGGTTCCTGGTGAGCCAGGCTCAGTTCCCTCACAAGGCTGCAGGTTGCAAAGGCTGGGAGAGTTGAAGTTCTGTCTGAGGACATCTTAGCAATGTTCAGTGTGCAAACAGCCACCATTTTACAGAGACTGTTTTTACTTGGTGCTATCCCATGTACTTCCTCCCTTTTTTGTTTTTTGAACATTTCCTTGGAAGACAGAGAGTCTTCTTGTAGAGACCCTGGGAGAGGGTGGGTGTCACACAACATCCCAGCAACATGCTGGCTGTCAAAATAAATACCTCAAGGGCGTTTGGTAAGGTCATGCTTTCTTCTGGGTCTGCCTGAGTTACTACCTCTCAAGAGAAATCCAGGTCTGACATGCAAGTCAGGAACAAACTCCCAGAAGGTACTATCCAAATCAATCTTTCTGATCTTGGCCATTAGGGATCTTGAAATCTAATGAGTCAATCAGACAGAAGACATGACTCCCAAAGACTCATGGAAATTACTTTGGAGAAGACAATGAATAATCTTCTTGCGTCAGCTAGCTAAAGAGCTAAATCAGGTCAAGGAAGATCAGCCCTTATTAAAATTATCATCATTATTTTTAGTAGGGAGTAGAATATAAATATACAGAGAGGAAAAGAAGAAAAATACACTTCCAGAAAAGTGCGGATTATGAGCAGCTTGACAGTCAATGGGAGAAATGGTACAGATTAGAGGCAGTAATGTAGAAAGTGAGGCAGAGAGAAATTAGTAAGGCCACATTAAAAAATGATAGGAACCCAAAGTAGAAATGATAGGAACCCAAAGTAGATTTTTTACCAGCTCTGTTCCAGGAAGGAAACAGGATTTACTGTTTGCTGTGCAGTGTTTGGATAAAGAAGCATTCATAAAATCCAAAAATATGTCTTTGCTGTAAAAGTTACATTGCAACACTGTTAGATAGGGGAAGCCTGGAATGGTTTTAAAATCTGCAGCTGCTTCCAGCTTCTGGTTTGGAGCAGTGGCTGATTGCAGGCCACAGTGCAGGAGCAAAAAAGAAAGTGCAGTAATCTAATACAGATGTTTCAGCAGTGAGTGAATCCTTGGTTTTGACAGCAGTTCTCTGGCATTCAGGAAATCACTGTGGTTAGAAAGTAATGATTTCTACTGCTTGGCTTTTCTTCCAGGATGAGGGAAAATAAAACATAAAAATTGAATGCAGAAGTTATTGAGAGCTGAGAGGCAGTCTTCGAGTTTGTTTTTTCCCCCCATGTTTAAAACCGTATTTGCTGGAGAAAGTGTGAGAAGCTAATGTTTGCCTTAGGTTGTATTTGTTTATGAAGAACATAATTGCCAATTGCTAGAGCCAACAAAGACCAGAGATCAGGTCCTCACCATCCAGGGGGGCCTCCTAAATCCGAATAATTCCATGTAATGGGAATACCTTAAGAGAGCAGTGAGGACTCAGGAGAAAGGGTGAACGTGAGCAAAACTAGCATGAAAGCTAATATTTTTTTGAATACTGGGAAAATAATTTGTCTAGGAGAGCTCCTAGCACCCATTCTGTATTTTCAGCATGACCATGCGTGAAAATCCCTTTGTATAACAGTGACCTACCTCTGATCAGGTCTTAGTTTATGAAATAGTGGGGAGTAGTACTGTACTAGTGAGAATTTCTGGATTTTCTTGCACAATGGCTACACGTTGACAGTGCTGGCTGCAGCACAGCTACCAGATTACAAGTATCTGAGTATGGATATCCTCTTGTCAGATTAGCTGTTAAAGCAAAATGCAGCCAAAATTGGCAATAAATTAACTGGAGGGGAAAAGGGCTGCTAAGGATATCAAACACAGATATATCACCTCTGCCTGTGGTTGGAGGAGGAGTAATACACCTATATAGCCTAGACGGTCTATAGGTGTATTACTACCTACCTGCTGTGCTGTTATGCTCTTTCCTAAGCTGCTTCCTACTGTCAGAGAAAAGACTCTAGACCTTTTTCTTGTCTGAGGAAGGCCACTCTTCATGTTCACACTGGGGAAAGAGGAGCAGTGAGGCCACTGCATGAGAAGATATGCTAACATCTTCCCCCAAGGATTTCCCATGAAAAAAGAATCAAGAAATAGTTGGAGAGAAACCAAGATAACAACAATTTGCCACAGGCTAAGCAGCAGCACTCTGGTAACACTACGAACAGACTTCTGGTCTCATGAGTTTCTAACAGACTTCATCTTCCTTTGATTGTATTGATGCAATGAAACTTAAAACATATGAAAATGTTAAAGAAGGGAGCTGACGGCATGGTTTAGTGTAAAAAAACCCTTTGTGTTCATTGCCTATGTAATTGTTTTTTGAATACATCCATGGGCACTGTCTGTCTTTAAAAGTAACTAGATGGATTCAGATTAAGAAAACCTCCTTGGCTTCATGGAGGCAAAAATAATTTTGGCATTTTTTACAGCATGATGGAAGAGCTGAAGCAGAATGTGGTGAGGATAGTGTGACACATTCAGCTGAAACAATGCCTTCATGTGTCAGCTGCAGGTACTGCAGAAATTATCTCCTTTCACACTAGATGATACCTAAAAATGCAGTGAGCTCTTGAGGTTATGACAGATACTTCCATAAACACCTAGGATTTCTATAAAACAGCCCAGAGCTCAATAGAGCAAAACAAAAAGCACCACAAAAATTAGCAGTGGAAAAGAAGACACAGAACATTATGACACTGCATAAATCCTTAATATTTGGATTTTCCCACATCTCAGATACTATGTGTAAGTTTGGCACCCTTGTCTTAAAGGAGATACGAGAGAACTACAGAGGAGGGCAACAAATCCATGCAGCTGTTAGCAACAGGTTTTCTATGCCGTTTGATTAAATAGGATAGGACTTCTCAACCTGGGAAAGAGATGCTCAAAGGTGAGGTTCAAAAGTCCAATGGAATGGAGGTGGTGGAGAAGAACCATTTATTCCTTATGTCTCCCAAAGTAAGAACTAGAGGCCATTGTATGAAAGTAGTACATGTCAGATTAAAAAAAAAGACAAGAGTGGGTGGCTATTTATGCAACCAGCTTCCTTGCCAGAGGATGTTACAGTATAGGAAGTTTATGTGGTTCCTGAGAGAGTTTGCACAAGGATCTGAAGAAATAGATACCAAAATGAGAAAATTGCACCAGATTCAGGAAATCTTCTTAGCTGGATACAATGGTAGACAGGGGGCATACACAAGGGAAGCATCATGTTTTCATGCCATATTCTGACTCTCCCCTGCTCTGTGCAAGGCTGACAGAGAAACGTGGGCTACTCTCACAGTTTTAAAGCAAGCTCCAGGAACATTGCCAACAGAGCCGTTCCCAACCGAAGGGACACCTTTGATGCCTCCCTGTCACATTGGAGAACCATGTTGTTACCCTCAGCAGCGCCCTGTTAGGGCTGATGTGCCTCACTAACCTGTGCTGCCCCATCTATCCCCCAACCTACCCCAAAGATAGTCTAGGGCAAGAGTGATGTACTCAATGCTCTAAGGCTGTGGGTGCCAGCACTGGCAGGAAGGGAGGTGGACCTGTCATGGTACTGGTACCACTCGTGACCCCATGACAGGTTCAGTGGGTGCTCAGCTCTATATGCCAACCTGAAGGAGGTGGGGACAATCTGGTAAGCTGCTGGTAAGTGGCCTTCAAGATCTGTCACAAGACTAAGACAAAGTTTCTAAAGCTCTTATCTGAAATTTGCCTTGGTTGTCTTCCCTTTTCTTTCTGTAAGTGTTGTATTTTCCCATAATGACTGGTTCAGGATCACCAGACTGGTTAATGACCTGGAACAAATTCATAAGATATGAACCCGAACTGGAATTCAGCCAAGAAACATAAAAGGTTCAACTACCTGATTAGGAGATGAGCTTAAGCCAATTTGCAAGCAAAACCAAGGTCTGTGGGATTTAAGTCAATTCTTATTGTGGTCATCATCTCAGGACATGAAATGTAAGACAGATGAATCTCCATGTGGTTGGCAAAGATTAGAAAACGTGTTGTTTCCTTCTCATATGATATACTTAATTCCTAAGTATCTGCTGGACAGCATGAGTGGATTCTTTGCAGTACTGACTTTCACAAAGCAGTGTTATACCCTTCAAAACAATGTACCCAAAGCAACATGTTCCTATTAAGAAAAACTACACAGATGAGATATTTGCTTAATTGGAGCTCCTCTCCAGAAACTAGGTCAGCTCCACAGTAGCAGATCACAGTGATGGTCATTTAATTGAGATACGTAGCCAAAGCAAGGCACGCCACACAAGGCCTGTGCAGGGTGTGATACATGTTCAGGTTTCTGGGACATTCATCCAAATGATGAAAAAGCTGACCAGCCCAATACTTGCTGATTTATTTTGTATATTTGCATCGGATGCTTGCCTCAAACTCTTGGCAATCACAACCACAAATCATAGTAGATACTCTGCTCAAACTAGTTTTTTCAGTTAGACGCGTTCAAATCAGGGAGGAGAGACAAGCATGGCTCACCTAGCAAACTCACAAAGTTACAAGATTTGAACAAAATTCACAGGCAGCAACCCTTTGCCTAACAGAAAGCAAACTGGAAGCTTCAAAAGGATGTTTACATTTATGGTGAACTATATCATACAAAAGGGTAATTAGTGATTGGGTTCTGAGCTGAAGAAGGGTTTGGGCTGAAATATGTAGAAGATCAATGATATCCATCAAATGAAAATTCTGGTTAATGCTTTCACTCTTCTGATGCAATGAACTTTCCTGGGAACAAGATTTCCTCTTGTTCATGGCAAAAAGCTGTCAGTGAGGCCCTTGAGATAGAGAACACCATATTTCTTTCCCTTGATCCTGAATTTTCAAACATTAGTGCATAGCAATATGTCTGATGCAAATGGAGTATTTAGTAAACATGTTTTAAAAAAAACAGGAAAAGACTCCATGCACACAGTGGAAGGGAGACGAGCATACAGAATAGAAGAAGAAACCAATGCAGTCAGTAATATTCACCTTTTAAACCTATCAAAATAGCAGGATCCAACCAATTTTCTTTTTATTGTTACTCTGTCAGTGAAACACAGAGCCCTAAATTAAAATAAGCAAAGTGTGAGAAAGTTTCTAATTGAAGCATTACAATAAATTTCCTAGCGGATATTAAAATACCCTGGAATCAGCTTCTCTAGGAAATACAATGCAAAGAGATTTGAACTGTAATTAAGCAGACAAATAAGCCACAAGGAATATAAACAATCCAGCCAATAAACTGTAAAAAAGGTCTTCTCCACAGAGCTTGGTAATGGTCTATGTAAAACTGTGTGTCTAAGATATGCAATCAGAATTGATGCCTGCAGTTGGAACAGTCTTTGGGTTTCCTATAAAGCTAGGATGCAAGTGATCCCAACACTCCACCAACGGCCCACTGCTGTGGAAAACAGCCTCTTCTGCTGTGTGCACCAGTTGGTTTTGTTTGATGTTTGATTTGGTTTTAGTGTTTCTGAGAGATGCCAGAACTGATATGATTGTAGAAAGGTCTCTTGTGTAGCAACAATTCACTCCTTTGCTAAACACTGATTATAACTTGGTCGTGTGCCACAACCATCTTCCAGCTCTCAGTGTGAGAGATTTACTTCACAGATTTGAATCCATTTCTGGAAAATTAACAGAATTAGTCACAGTGATACCTATTGGTAGCAACTGGGAGATGTAAGAAAGGAATTCCTTGACCCAGACGTGTCTGGAAAGAAGAGTACGGCAGGGTACGTAAAGAAACCAGAAAAATCTAGATGTTAATAAGCATAAATTTTTGATGAGCAACTAAAAAAAAAACCTAACCAAAGAGAAAAGGAGATGTTATGACTTTTAATAGAATAGGTAGGAACATACTGGGAACATGAAGGTAGAGGACAGCTTGGATGAGACTGAAAGAGCAGATGGGTCTTAGGAAAAGAAGACAAGATATTGATAATGGTCTTCAGAAAAATGCATTTCCTCAAATGGAAGCAGTTAAGACCCAGGAGGGAACTATTTTAAGAGGAAAAAATGTGGAGAACTGGCAATGTCTTTAGAAATTTATGTTAAAGGAAGACATACAGACTGTCCCAACACAAAAAATGACTTAAGAAAGTTGAAAGAAACTTGCTTGGCCAAACAGACCTTTAGGGATCTCAGACACAGGAAGAAAGCATACAGGATCCAGGAACTTCATCAAAGCACTGTGGGACACATTTATTAGACAAGCACAAATATATAGGGACAAAAATCAGATAGACAAAGAATAATGAAAAACATCTGATAAGTATATATGAGGAATGTGATAAAAGTCCATGACACAGTTGTTCCTCATTTCAAGAGAGATGAAGATGTCAGCCAAAGACATAAAAAATAGTGCTATCTCAAAAGTGACTAGGTATTTTGCAAAATTAACATTACTGAAAAGAAATGGTAAGTCAGGCTATAACGTGAGAAAAAAAAAGATGTAGCAGGTAGCTGATTCAAACGATCTGGACTTGACAACATTCACCTATGTGTATTCTGGGAGGCAGCTGAAAAGAATCACAGAGACATGGCAATAACCTTTGAGAATGTGGGGTGCAGGGTGAAGTGGGAAAAGACTAACACAGAGCCAATCTTTGGAAAGAAGGATGGAGTGGTACAGTGAGTTAGTGTCATTTCAGTTTTCAGAATAAAGTTGCAACAAATATTCAGCCTGGAAGTGTGAAGAAGACAACAGAGGGATGAATAACAGCCAAAATACTTTTTTATAAGAACAACCTATGTTGAAGAATTTTTTTTTTAATTATTTTTTTTTAAGTTAGGTACTGTACCACACTTATATGATTACATTCTTTAGGTCCCAGTCACTCTATCTGGAATGAAAATGTCAGCCAGTATATTGATATCGGCCATCTTGGGAAAATTAGTTCAGACAGAATTTCATAGAATTGTAGCATCCAGTTTTAGGTTGGAAGGGGCCTCCAGAGGTCATCTAGTCCAACACTCTGCCCAAAACAGGTTTTGCTAGATTAGGTTGCTCAAGGCCATGCCCGGTTGACTCTGGAACACCTCCAGGGGCAGAGTATTCCTTACATCTGTTTTTTTTTTTTTCTATGTTTCTTAGAGGGACTGAAGGGGTGAACATCCTACCAATATTATGATAATCCCAAAAGCCAACTTTCAAATCCTACAAGCTGAAGACACAGAAAGGAATGAATTGCAAGTGTAAAATAATTTAAGCAAAGAAAGAAACAGGATGGGAGCGAAGGGGGAAAGAGTTAATTCCTCTTTTTTGTAGATGGCAATATGTACAGACAAAGAGATAACGGGGTGCTAATGTCACAAGTTCTTTAATATTTTGATTGGCATAAACAATGCAAATAAGTCAGCTATAGTTAGAGCTTGTTCTTACATGTCCAGACAGCTCTATAAAAATGTAGAAATTTAAGGAGGAGTGAATCCTGCCAGCGCTTACCCAGACATGTTAAACTGCTGAGTTCAACACCGCTACTTCGGTGAAGAAAAGTTTTCAAGAGAGTGTGCCAGGCATGTCTCTTAAACAGATTAGTCTGTGATCCTTGGTCAACACTCTTTCAAAAGCATATCCGATTCCCAGGCCCTTTTGAAACCTTACCTGGCATTAATTCTATTTGTATTTACAAATGCTGTAAATTATAGGTGCCACATGGATTGATATCTGCAAAAAAGGCTGTTATTTTTCATACTCTATGGTTAGGAATAACAAGTCTTCTTACGGGCCAGAAAACATGATTTCCCATTTGGAAGAATTCAAAGAATTAATTATTTGGCAGAACAAATGTACTTGTGAAACTAAGCGTCAGAACATATTTTGCCCTTTGAGTCCCTCTTTAATTCTCAGATAAACCATTTTACCCCAGATACACAAATCATATACATCAGCTGTCTAGCAAGGAAAAAGGAATGCTATATGTAAGTGAAAAAAAACTCCCTGGATTTTTAAAGAAAGGAAGTAACCTGAGTTGTCTGAAATCTTTGTCAATCCACAAACAATTTAAAAATGTTTGAAATGCGATTATTTTTCTTGTTTTTGTTGATGTTTTTCTATGGTTATCAAAACCCTCATGTCTGGAATATGTGAGAGCTGTTCAGAGAGTTTGTCAAGAGTGGCATAAGTACATCCAATTCTAATCCATAAATCCCCAAAAAATCACAATAACTTGTCAGAACCTGAATTCACTAAGAACCATTCCTATTCTTCACCACCATGTTGAAAATCTCAGCAAAGCATATAAGGAGGATTTATGTACATACCTATATATGTTTATGTATGTATGCATTTAAAAAATAATTATTTTTGCTTTGGATCGATTTACAATAGAGTGCATCAAGAAAACAATATTCTTTTTTTTTTGTGAAACTGGGAAAAAAGGGCAGAAGAGCAACTTCTGGATTGTGGCATCCACATCACATTTTGGAAACACTAAAGATTCCCAAGATGAAGACCAGCTTGTTTCTGGGACATGTCACCACACTTACAGTTGGAGCAGATATATCTAATAGTAGAGTAAAGCTTAGAATCTTAGACTGCTTTTTTTTGGTGATGTATCTCTAACATGGCCAATGCTGCTGGAGGTGACATGCTGCTTTTTTCTTTTACTTACAAAGTAATTGTTTGAACAAGGTGTTTTCAATATTGGACTGCCAAAATTATGCCTATATTTAGATGTAGATCAATGCATTGGTACCCAGAGGGTTTTTCTCACAGAACATACTAATCAGAGTGGCTAATTAGGTAGTGATCGATGAATCAACTGCTAATAGTGTTTGCACTGTGATTACAATTTGGTAACTATGGTTAATATTTGCATAATCACCCTATGCAAGCCATGCTGTGCTGACATTGACAGAACTTGCAATAGCACCAGGGATAACCAGCTGATTGAGTTACTGCAGCAAAACACTTCCGTTTGGTAAAATGCCTTCCAGACATGGGTCACGCTGAAACATGTTACAGCATTAAAGTCAGAGCAAACAAGAAAGTGAAGCACAACTACCCTTGAGGGTTTTATGTTTTACCCTATAGCTGGCCATAGGGACACTTTTAGCACTGGTTGCAGAAGATACCAACTTTGTTTCTGCTGAAAACAGAAAGTGGGGTGGTGGTGTAGAAGGCGAAGCCAAGGAAAAAAATAAATAGTGACAGTTTAGATTTCTATACCAGCAATAGGAACATAAGGAGTTAAAAAACCCAAACAGTCTGAAAGTATGAAGAAATCTTAGCTCTCTTAGCCTATAGTATGGATAGAGAATGTCAGGGAAAGGCAGAAGGTATGAAAAAAATTCCACAGGAGAACTTAATTCCATGGTTGCATTGATATAGCTAAAGAGATGGGAGAGGGAGGAGATGAAACCTACTTCCTGCTTTGCTGTTGAAGAAAAGGGTGAGGGCAGTCACAGAGTATCTCTCTTATACCTGGCCTCCTGTTTTTCCACAAATTAGGATGTTTTCTGTGAGAAAAAAAATATATCTTTGGACTGTAACAGGAGTTACAGTAGAGTTTTTTATAAAAAAGTTACAAGACACACTCAGCAAATACAATTGTGGGCAGTTAATAGTCTGGAAAAGTCAAAAGAGCTGCAAAAACATATTTGAACCTGCACCAAACAGAAGGATGGAGAATAAAATGTGAGAACAAGCTTCTTCCTTTAGTGTTATCTGCCTTACGTTGTTGGGCCCCTTATAAGTTATAAATAAAATGATCATCTTTGTAGACATAGGAAGACACATCATTTGAATCATTGCTTACAGCTACAGGAATGGGATCTGGGATAGTCAGGATGAAGATGGTCTGGAGCACCGGGGCTGTGGTTTGTGAATGTGACCACTGGAAATTACAAGACTCTACAAAGCAGAAGTTTCTATGACCTGCCAAGACACTAGATTATGTTCACAAATTCCTTTCAGTTCATAAATTGGGGTCAGTAACATCACAGTGTAAACTGAGGCACAGGTTGCTGCAAAAGCTTTTGCTCAGAATCAGATCTCTGGCTGTTTCTTATATGGACACTAAACTTTGCTGCCACAGCCCATGAAAAAATTAGAATAGAATAGAATAGAATAGAATAGAATAGAATAGAATAGAATAGAATAGAATAGAATAGAATAGAATAGAATAATTATTAATAAATTTAAAAATGCTAAAAATTAAGTGCAACATTTATTTAGCTTGAGTGTTTTTTTAGAAGAAAATCACTGCAGAGGACATTTAGATCTACCAGAGCTGGTGAAATTTCACCCACCGTTTTGCACCCCAAGAGAGCTGCTGACAGCCTGCTGCTCACCAGAGAGGGATTAAATCCTGTGACGATGTTGTGGCTTTGTCACGGATCAATATGAGAGATGTCAACACCACTTATCTATTAAACCTCACCAAAATTATATGACCTGGAGGAAGAACAGCTTTCCAGAGCAGACAGGCTGTAACAGGTAGAAGCAAGTCACTGGGATTTTATATGGCCATCTCTCTTGCAAAGAAGTTCTCCTGTGGTTCTGTTTTTACTCCATGGGCACATAGTTTAATTTGCCAAACTTTAATCATGCCAATATTAATTATCCATAATGAGTCAGTCATGCAAAGTAAAACCTGACCACCAGGGAGATATTAGAGGTGATGTGTTTATTTTTTATGTGCATATTACTCTGCTAACTTTAAATCTAAAGAACATTGTTAGACTGAAAAGGCAGTCATTATTAAAATTAGGCTGAAACTTATAAGGCAGAAAAGATGCTGAATGATCTCATGTGGCAACAGTGATTTACAAATATTCATTATTAAAAACAGAGAGAGGCTGTGTTTCAGGACTTTAATTTTTCTGTAAACAGTATCTGATTAACTTCTATTAATCTTACAGTTGCTTGTTTTCTTGACCTATGTGAATGACACAGGATTTTGTTAGCATGTTTCATTTATATTCATTTAGTAAATATGTCAAGGTGATAGAGTAACTGAGGTTACAGGGTTGGGAGGGGAAGAAATGCTGACCAATGTCTACTTAGCAGAGTGTACTTATGCTAAGTAAGTGACTGTGAACTGCAGTCATACAATGTTTTTCCATTGTGTTAAACTCGCCCAAAATTGCAGCATTTCTCAGTCTATGGTGTGACATCAGGCATATGACTCTACTAGTACTGAAAACAGGTTTGTTATTTTAATAAGTAGTTAATCTAAGTAAACTACATATTTGCTGACTTCGAGATAAGTTAAATTCCCCCAAAGACAAATAAGATAAGGGTATAATCTGAAGTATTTTAGGAATCTTGTGACAGTGTGCTTAGATTAGTCCAAAGGGATAACCATGTTTCTTTTTTGAGCATCCTTTCGTGACCAGATTTGTGATAACCCGTGTGACTCTGCTCTCCAAGGAGAGCGCTGTGTCTAATCCATTGCAAAACTGTCCGTGCCTTTTACTAATAATCTAATAGACTGAGTCCAGCTCTGAAATTTGGAGTGCCGTGAATATTTAACCATGCATTTATGGCTATTAACATAATACGAGATAGTGCCATTTCATAGTGGCTGATGATTTGGAGAGCGGAGAGTGTCACAGCCCAGCAGAGAACAATAGAAGACTTATAAGAGCCCTTCAGCGTACAGTGAATAACTATTAAATAGCCAAATACGTGGGAGTAATTTGCAGAAAAAAAAGGTCTATATAATAATAAGAGCCTTAACTCACAGAAGGTGAAGCTGAAGATAGTTGTGAAAGGTGTTAGGTCACAGACCACTTAGAGGACCCAGTATTAAGGCTGAAATGCATTTGAAAAAGCATAATCTATAAATAAGATTGAGATAGCAAAACCGTAAGGAAAAGGGCACATGAGCAATGCAGAGCCACAATAAGCTGCCAGTCAGCATAACAATAATAGCATTATAATAGGGCTTTTGCTCAAAGACTTTGAAAGACTACGAGGTTTAAAAAGACCTAAAGGGCTTGTGGCAAAAGCCACATGCCTAGGAGATGGGTTGTTGACTTCTAACTGCATCTGTCTCAACCAATTCTTCAAGAGGCTCTTCCAGGGTCACACAGCAGAAGGAGTTCAGTGGCAGGTGTAGCAACCTGGTTGGCAAAATCTTGCCATGTGGCTAAAACACAGGTGGGAGTTGCAGTATCTCTCATGGGCTCTCACAGCAAAGAGGGCGCTAACTGGAAAATGAATCCTCTTAAATCACTTCAGAGTGCACAGGGAGATGTGGGGCTTTTGCTGGGCTTCCAATTGGGAAGACATGCAGAAGAAAAAGTCTCATATTTTCCATACATTAGAACCCATAGAAGAAAGTACTTTGACTAAGACTTGCTTTACTCTGTTCACAAGTTGCCTTGTAGCTGCTGACAAGCCTAACAACCATTTTAATGAACAATCATGAAGGTGAACTTTCAGTAAATCAGTTCCTGGTCTCCGAGGAGCTCAAGAGTCAAGATTGCAGCCTCCTGACTTTGCACAAGAAGACGGTATCTTGGATGGATGGATGGATGGATGGATGGATGGATGGATGGATGGATGGATGGATGGATGGATGGATGGATTGGTGAAAAGATCAGTTCACAAATCCAGTTTAATTTATAAATACTCCCATGTTTCTCAGTACACTGTTTTTTACCCTTCAAAGACTGTGGTTCAGCACTTGGCATAGGGCAATAAACACATAAATAATGGTGACCTTGGCACTTCAGGCACACGGGTAAAACTCAACTTGGTCTAACAGAGGCAGAGACACACTGCCAGACTCTGGAATATATAAAGAGACTTTGGTGTCCTGGGATGTGGGCCAACCATATCCTTGAGGTGTCTGAGTCCACCAGGCTGAGTTATGGCTAAATTAGTTCAAATCTTGAAGTTCTAGCACTGCATGAGAGAGCAATCCCTTTGTGCTCTACACATCTGGAAGATACAGGAAATGTCTCCGGCTCTAGCTCTGTTAACCAAAATGCTTTAATACACTTTAAATTGTACTAGCAAAAGTTCACCTTAAAAGAGAGTACAGCACGCAGCATTCACTTTGCTATTTTAAACTATTTACATATTCAACATCATGGAGCAGCTGAGCACCAGGACATAGTATTCACACTGGAATCTGTTTTGGAGAGGTTCACCCATGTAGCACTTCCAGAGGATTCCAGAGCAGTGAGATTTGATCCAATTGCCTGGGCTGCAGAATGGCTCTGAGCAGATCGCTGAAGGGTCAGTGACTGGTTACATTAAACATCTAGAAAAAATGGCTATGTGCCACAAAACACCAAGCTGTACTTAGTAGCTGTTATCCACTGGAAAACGAGACTAAATATTCAGATATGCTGATATGCTAATAAATGATTACCCCTGAAATAGTTTCGATCAGCCAGTCCTCTGAAAGCTTTGACATGTATCCAAAGCGCTTTGTCCCTTCCATTAGCCATGCAACCTAGCGATCATGACTGTCCCTTCGGCAGCTTATCCCTTCACAACAAAACAGGGAAATGACCAGGCAACAAAAACACCCCCAAAACAGCACCTGAGCTAAGTGCAAGCTCAGAAAGTTGTAACACTAAATTTTGTTTAAGCACAGTCAGAACAGTCTTTTATTATCCATTTGGGTAATTCTCTTAAACCACAAAAAAAAAAAAAAAAAAGGGCAAAACCTGCAGGAAACCAATTTGAAGGCTTTGCTGCATCACTCCAGAGAAAGCAGGTAATGAGCCCATGTAAGTTCATGCTGGGACGTGTACATGTGATGGGATCTAAAATTTCAGGTTTCAGTGCTCGCATGGAAGTTCAAGTTCCCACCTTTTTTTCCTACCTCACATTTCCTGATGAGAGAGAGAACTTCCTTACTGCTGTTGATTAATGTACAGCCTTCTGGGTGGATTTCTAAAGGAGAAAAATAAGAGAAAAAAACCCCCAAACAAGTCAAGGACCTTAATTGCCTCAGCTGTTACATATCTACTGTTTTGCAGGAAAGTGTCTATATCACAGCTTTGCAGCACATTACTTCTGCATTATGATATCCCTCTAGGCTAAGGCAGCTGAGCATGACACAGAGCTTGCTGGGTTGACTGCAGGGTCTACAGGATGTGGTGGGATGTTATACCCAGGGTAAGTCTCCATGACCCCAGAGGTCCCTTCCTGCCCAGAGTTCCTATGAGAACATCCTGACCTCTTTCTCCCTCTTCTTCACCATCCCCTTAGCTCTCCGTCACAGTCTGCACAGGCAGAATTCCCCAAAACTCAGCCATGCCTGAGTATACTGTCACCTGAATCTTCAGCAGTGGGTCCCACCAAGACTCTTGGTAGGCTGTGCTGCTGCTTCTGCCTCTACCGTGTCTCTCATTCGGTAGAGAAGTGGAGAGAGATCAATCTTCACATATTTTTGTTTGGTCCTTCCCAAAAATTTTTTGTTTTCTTTTCCAAAAGGCAGAATAATTCTTGCCCCTAGTTTCAAATAAATATGCCTGCTTGTGGGCAAAATCACACCTTGGGAGTTTTCAGTGGGAAAAGCAGAAATGCAGGGCAGGTCTGAGTAAGGAACACAGTGGAAAAGCTAGAGGTGGCATTTATGTGTTTTTAAAGCTGTCACTGCCTCTGTTGCTCTTTCTTGCTGCCTCTGAGGATCATTCATCTGCAGAATGCTTTAAAGCAGCTTGCTTTAGTAGTATATTTTTATGTTGATTTATTATTTTTTTTTAATCAGTAGATCTCTAAACATTTTTTGTAAGTAAGTAAAGCAAGATTCCTTACCTCATTTAACAGTAGGTAAAGTGAATTTCCCCTCATCAAGCGTTCTATGCCATTGTCAGAGCTGGAAATAGAACTAAATCTCTTGTGTGATGCACTCTGCTCCACTGCCTGAGAAAGAAAAAAGTATCTTTTAATCCCCCAGAATACTTTATAAATAAATGCTCCATAACACATTGGCATAAAAATGCTCATTTACCATGCTGGAAAGGCCCTTCTGGCACTTGGTGATTAGCAGTCCCGTAGTCACATCCAAAAAAACCGTTGTGTCATCAGTGACCCATGATGCAAGGATGTCCATGTCCTGCCAGGTCCTGGGTGTGAGTGGGGACTCATCACGGGGAGCTGCAGCCCTGGAAATGGTAGCAGAATTTGGGCAAGGTAGTTTGAAAATTAGTTTGCTTTTGCACATATGTACAGGCCCTGGGGGAGATGACTGCTCTCCTGAAATAGTGAAAATGAATGTTTCATGGACCATAAAGACTGTGAGGGGCCATTGCACATTTCTCCCATGAGTTCCTTTACATCATAGGATAAAGAATAATTTTGACATTCTGATGCTAACTACTTTTTGGTTGTATGGTGCGGTTGCCTACCTTATTTTATTTTTAGTAAAATAAGTACTGCTGACAGATATCTGAGGGGGGGCTTTTCTGCTTATTTCAGGCTGTGGCAATGCTTGCCCAACTTAGCTGGCCATGGAGGATGCAGTAAAGAAAATCAAACTGAAATTTGGCACACAAGGTCACTGTGCTTCACTTCAGAGAAGGGTTCAGGTGCAGCTAAAGCAGAACATGGGGAATAACCCATCCTAAATACATTTTCATTTGCTTTAAAACTCTGGTTGTCACTGCAGTGCCTCCCATTTAATCAGCCTCTGACTCCCCCACCGGCATTGTCAACAGTTATAAATACAGAGGGGCAGCTTGAATGAAACAATGCTTTCAACGCTTCCAGTTATCTGTCAACAGCCTCTTACAAATGCAGTAGAATTTTCTCCCAGAAGAAACACTGTGTTTACTGGTGATGTGCATTATTCCCTCTCTCTTGTACATGACAAGAAAATAGAAACAATATGTGGTTTTGATTTGCCTTTATCTCCCTTGCTTCAGTAGTCTCTAGAGGTAGAAATGAGATGTATGAAATTCCCAGGGCAAGTTCTGCTCTCTGCCGCTCTCTGTCGTCAATCCTAAATGACAAATCCTGCTCTGGTGATTCTGGGATGGCCACCTTTTTTATGGCAGAGATCTCCAGGCCAAAGCTGGAGTTAATGAAGAGCTCCTTGTTGAAGAGTCCATCACCAGCACAGGCTGAATTTACTGTGCATCGCCGTAGACAGCCAGGGCTTGTTCCAGCCCTCAGGACATGGCTTATTCATGTCTGTGCATCCCTGCACTGTGCTAAGAGCTGGTTTAGGAGTGCTATCATGCACTACTGGATTATATGTATCTGAGTCCCTAAATATCCCCAGGGCACAGCCTTCAGCCCTGGCTCACCATCCTGTACATCTTGGTGTGATTTTGTCCTATGTTGGTACTTTCCTAGACAGCACAATTTCAGGGGATGCCTTCTGCCAAGGACCATTCCCAAAAGGCAGGACACACAAGATAATCCTGTTTGGGGAGAAAAAAAGTGTGAACACAGCATGTGCCTTGCAGCCAGAAAACAGACTCTGAGTCCTTTTACTCTCCACCGTGTATGTTGACAATATAGAAATAATTTGTGAAATTTGTGTTTGTTCCTTCTTTATTGCTGATGCAGCAACCAGCACTTGTGGGCAACAGAGTGCTCAGCACTGTCAGAGCACAATCAGGCTGGCAGTTTATTTGGCTGCATGGCTCATCGGCAGATGTCTCCCAGTTCAGCCCCATGGCATCTCCAAGCACAGATGTGCAGGACGGAGCATAACAAGGGAAGGAAGCCTTATGGCTCAGCTCTGAAAAAGGGAAGATCATCCATTAGGGCAGTAGGAAGCTACACTTCCTATTTTAAGAGTATTGGCTCATTCTGCAACAAATTCACAGACTGCTTCTGCATCTCAGTTTACCCAGAAGCAAAATTGAGGCAATCCCATGGCGTGAGGACTCTGCGTGCTGACCTGGCCATTAGCAGGATTGTTCTCCTTTGGGGATCCTCCAAAATGATATTATTGATTTTCTGCATCATGTGGCAAATGTTTAGTGCAGCTCTTGAATGTTTGAAGTCCTTTCATGCTTGGAAGAAAGCGTGACTGTAGGAGTCCCATCCACAACAGAACAGAAAGGGCCTGAAAACCATTTACAATAAAAGGGAACTTTTAGAAGTGAAACCTTTTATTTTATCTCCTTACGTTTTTAATTTGCCAGACAAGTGGGAGAGAAGTGCTGAGAAAGACAGTGGCATGAATAACAAGGCAAAGATAAAAGCCATACTCTCCTCCTGCTTATGCTTTAATTTTTCTTAGCCTTTAGCTCGCATTATAGTAGCTGCAGCATTTTGCTGTTCTGGGCTAAAAAGGATGGGCAGAAAATAAAAGGTTTTTTTCCTTAAAGAGAAATCCTGGTCATGTGGTTAGAAACATCTTGCTCAGATGGGAGAGATACAAAGAGGGAGTCCAAATATTGTTCAGCTCTTCTGAGTGGAGAATAACTGACATGAAACAAGTTACAGACTCAGTTGCATCACAGAGGCACTGGGGATCATTTCTATTTAGTATTTTTATGAAAATTTAATCTTCAATATAACACAATATTTCTCAAACTTCACTCTGCTTGTCAAATTTGGTTAACACTGTAAAAATGGCTAAATTTTTTTTAGGGCTGACACAGGAAGACAGGTAACAAACACAGTGTGACTGTGCAGCTTTATTTCCTTCAAAAAGTAGGTTAAAAAGCAGGAGACCTGGCTTATAGTACTTTATTCCTCAGTTTCCCTACTCTACAGGGATGCTATAAGATTTCTATTCTTTTCTAGGGAAGTGAATAGAAACTCCCTGGCTACTGCAAATCAATACCACTAAAATGCACTTAATTTTATTTGTTCCTTTGGCAAATGAGTGATATCCTCACTGGAGCTATTCTGATTCATATGTCCGTGAGACATTGTTATAATTACTGAACATGTGGTCTTCCACAGGTCGGAGGACTTAACAGAGCCCTACAAAAGGTTTTTCACAATATCTGAGGCTCCAAGAAATCACTTCAAGCATGCCGTTCCTTTAACCTTCAGCATTGTTTATCAGCATTTCTTTTAAGGCTCTGGTCCTTACCATTTCTGAAGTCATCATAGCAAGTAGATGGATCACTGGTGTGATGAGCCTAGTTTCATCAGTAGCTGTGACCTCCGTGTGTTTTTCTTTCCTTTTCCTCTACAGAAAGTCCCTTGCCCCTTGCATGCTGCCAGTCTTGTGAGAAGCTTCAGTTCCCTCCAAATATGAACAATTAATCAGCATCTAGACCATTAATGGTGCTCTATAAATGTCATGAAACAGATACAGCCTGATGCTAATGACCTCACAGCTCCATTGGTGCTATCAGCATGCACACAGCATGTTTCTGTGCTGGGTTTGAGGAGCAACAGTTTGGAGATGAACTGAAAGCACGTTAACAAACCGTGTTTTAATGAGGTGAGATGCAAAAAGGTGGAGCTACTCATACCTTCAAAGAGGGTTCCAAAACCTCAACACCATATGAGGGCAAATAACTGTCCTTCAGGAGGTAACCTGGAAAGTATAACACTTAGAAGACCAAATTGTCCTTGTGCTGCTAAAACTCTTTTTGACTTGGGTGTGGAGAGGCAGCCTCCATCATGTTCAGGGCTGGGTGATGGACCAGAAAGCAGGGCTGGGGAGAGGGGAGAATCTGGTCTTTAGAAAAGGGAGATGGTTATCCAGCTGTAGGGAAGGCACTGAACTCAGCCCCTGGGAGGATGCCCACCTGCATATCTCTGCCTGCAGACGGGGAAAATCTGCTCAAACAGTGGACGATGAATACTACCAACAAGGGCAGCTGGCTCCCTTTTGCATGACTAAGGGACATAGGTGTCCTGTTTGGTTACTTCATTTAAGGCAAACAAAGAAAAGCAGGAGAGGGCTAACCTCCTCCCAGCCCAAAGGAGGCAGGAGTGATAGGTACCTTCTTAAAAGTGGTCCAAGGTAGCCCATGTCATTGCACATCAATATGAGTTGAGGTGGTGGTCATGCAAAGGTGGAGTGGAGGTTGCTTTAGATACTGTCATTCTGGAGGTGTTGGGGTACACCTACTCTCAGTCACCAGGGAGACCACAGTAGTCCATACCAGACTGCTTAAGTGCAGTTTTGAGTCCTTCCCCATGTTGAGGAAAGGACCATAGATGCAAGCAGCAGTTTGTCCTCTAATTCTGTCCTGAAAAGATGTATCAAGGAAAGGAGAAAAACATGTGCTTTTGAAGAGAAGAATGAATCAAAGAGATGGTAGATGGGGCAATAAAGGTAAGACAGGAGGAAAGATGCCTGAAGAGAGGCACTTGGTCAAGGATGGGTTACGTTTGGTTTGGAGAATCATGGCTGCAAGAGGAACTGAGCCTGGAGACCACTGTGCCCAGCTCAGATGCAGCATCAGTTGACAACCAAGGCTGCAGGATTTTTAAAAGTGTGCTAGTGAAACCCTGGTGAAAACCTGACATAGCACCTTGATCTTCTTCCCCAAACAAATTAAGTGGAGAAGAAAAAACAACTCATGATTTTTTCTTTTTCCAAAGATCTCTTCCTCCTGAAGTGGTGGAAAATGTTCTTTTCCTTAAAAAGACAACGAATCCTTCTTTCTCCTTGCAAATAAAAAGGAGGATGCACAATGTAAGTGAAAATGACACATGCTTAACATTTTATATTGAAACCACTGAGCAAAAAAGATATAAAAAAAAGAAATCTGGGGCTGTTTTCTCTCATTTTCATCCCCCATTCTTGTTCTGAGAAAATAAACAATTCCATCTGATCAAAAAGACACGTTCAGAACACAACCATAGGAATCTGATTCTCTTCTCACTATCATTCATCTGGAAAAAGCGGAATCTCAACTGGTGTGCCTTTGCTTGTAAATAAAAGAAGATGAAGGAGCAATCCGAAACCTTGAGACCAAATAATGTGCCATGCCTCATGTCTTCACTTTTTCATGTTAGTCCTATCTTGAACAGACCGTGTCCATACTGATAAGCTCTTGTTTGTTTTTTTTTTTTAATCGATAATGCCAAGTGCAGGTTCTGCATTTCATATCCTGCGTTATTGCTATGGGTAGGTCCTCAGGGACATTTAAGGATGCAAAGCTGAGTACTAGTGTTGGAAAACTGTACAGAGGGAGGAAGGTGAACCCCAAATCTAGTCTCATGCATGCTGCCTCCTGGGTGCTTGCAGTGAACTGCTCATCAAACCAGGCTTCACCTTGTAGAAAGCTGGAGTGATGCAAAACAAAACCAGGGATCAAAACTAATGGTTTTGTTCTGTGGGAAGCTGGGGAACAGGGCTCAAGTCGACTCCTTGGCAGAATTTATTTAGCAATGTTGATAAAACGAATCACACCAGGGTGGCCAAATATATGGAGAATCACATGCTAGAGGAACCTGACACCTTGTATGGAAAATGCATGATACAGAAAGGGAGAAATTACTGTTGGAAGAAAATGTGGATTGTGATTATATTTATTGTCTTACCCAGTGATCTCCCACTTACAGGGTAAGTGAATCAACCCACCCACAACAGTTGGTATCTGAAAACAACTAGCTTATGCACACTGGGTAAGCACAGCCCAGTTGGGAAAAGCTGCACCCCTACATCAAGTGAAGCAAGTGTGACCTGTGGAGGTTTGATCAGTTACAGTGGGGAAAACTCACAGAGACAGAAGGTGTGCGTTGGGAGGCTCAGCATACTTGAGAGGAAAAAGGGAATGCTCTTCCCAAGACATTATGAAAAAGACTGACAGGAGAGCTAAGGTGATATTATCAAAAACTGATCATCCTCTGAATGCAACTGGAGTTGCAGGAATGGTGGGGGCCAGGTAGTCTGTGAGATGGGAGCAGACAGAAGGTCTGTCCATCTGGAGTACCTGCCCCACTCTTGCAACTTACCAGGCCTTGGGGATTCACAGCCCATTTACTGAAAGATTTATAGTTAGGAAGATTACCTTCTTCATGTCGAAAGAATTGCCTTCATCTCAAAATCTCCTTTCCTGCAAAGAAAACTAATTACTTTGTGTCCTGCCCCAAAAAGTATTTCCCAGACACAAAGAGCAATGATCCGTCTTTTTGTATGCAGTATTTTTTCAGACGGGCAGAGCACTATATCCTCCCTTCAGTCTTCTTGTTTTGAAACTAAAATATCTCCTTTCTTTCAGTGATTCATTCAGGTAACTTTTTAACACATCTGCCACTTTTGCTGAACCCTGGACTTCCTCCAATTCATTTCTGACTTTCTTAAAGTCCCCCAAACTGGCGTGGTATTGCAGGTGAAACTTTATCCTTTTCTAAGCACAGAGAATTAATTTCTCCTCATATCTAACACAAAGGATTTTTTAAAATTCCAAGAAGGCATTATTAGCATTTTTTTCTGCCAACAGTATGAAAAGAAACTGAAAGGTGACAAATAAAAGGAGAATCCTTTTCACAAGTCGTCCTGTCACCTGCAGCACCCCTCACTGCAAGACACCACGGATGCCCAGCAAGATGCTGCGGATACCCAGCATTTACACAGCTTCAGAAAGCAAGTAGACAATATTATGGAAGGAAAGAAATAATTGAAGAAACATCCACCCAGGGTTATTAAAGTATGACAGCAGTCCCATCTGAAGGAGGTGTATCCCTGTGTGCTTGACCCACTCTCAGTCAGGCCCCTTCTCAACTGACCAAGGATTTGTGAATCCCTGTTTTAGAGGTAGATTTAATAGTCCATCAGGGATGGCCCTCTTGTTGAGGGACTGTCCTGTACAGTCTTATACCCTGACTGTGCTGGCTAGTGGCCTCTTCTCTGCATCTCAAATGGAAATGTTTTCTATCTGCCTTTTATGAATGGGATTTTTTTTAATACCTTAGAGACATCCCAAGGCTACATCAGTGAATGCAACTTATGGGAGGTGGCAGTGGAGGGGAAATTCATTGTTCCAGCACCAAAATGGCTGATGCACAAGGGAGCAAGAAAACCACTTCTGCATGAAGGGGGATGACATTTCAGTTACAAGGAAAAGACAAGACAGTAACAGGAAGAGCAAGAAGCAAACACACATCTGATAGCAGGTAGCCCATGAAAATCAGCACAGACTGTAAATGGCATTGAAAAACACTTAAGAGCAATAGACATCCAAATCCCAGATCTGTCATTTCTGCTGGGAAATTTGCATACCACCAAAGAAAAAACAGTGCTTGGTGTTTTTCACAGAGTGTCACAGCAGGCAAAAGCCAGAGCTTGTCCACCAATGGCAAGAGCTGCAGGAGTGCAGCTATCCCGCAGGGCTTGTGGTGCTCTAGGAGGAAGAAGTGCACCATCCCATGCAATATTCTGGTTAAGTGAAGGTATTAGAATTAGCAGTTTCAACAGAGGGTAATGCTGATTTTTGTAATATCTACACTTTCCCCAGTGGAAAAGTTCTCAATGTTTTTCTGTTTTGCAGGTAGCTTGATGTTTTCTGCTGAGCGGTAGATCCCTGAATAGCAAACTTAAGCTTGCTGACAATAGCTTTGGTTTCTTAATTGCTTTTCATGGGCTCAGATGAAGTCCAGGGACCACGTTTCCCCCTGGGTTTTGTAGACAACAGCCTGAAGGCAACTGATAAGTTTATTAAAGTGTCTGCTATTACTTTGAAGCCCTGGAGTTCCTATTAATAGCCTAACGATACCGCATATGTGCCTAGGGGGAGGAAATTGCCCCCCCTCCCCATCATCTGCTTTTGAATAAAGATAGTGGGACTTTGACACTGTTCATATGTCTCTGTGGAGGATGGGGCATCGCAGCACAATCATTATTTCATGCTAGTATGGCTGAACAGCTTTGCGAAGGTATGCAACTCATGCCTCGATAGCCTGGACTAGGGGCAGAGCAAGCATGTGACTGTTTACCCCAAACATACAGGCAATTTTGCAGTGTTTAATCACAAGAGGTAACATAGTGTCTAACTTAACCTCTGGCTAACAGCAGAGAAAGGACTTCCTCTGTTGACTTTTGAACTGAGTCCAGTTATTTGTTTTCTCAAGCAAGTACTTTCAGCCACGTCATTCAGGCACGATAGTGAGACTTCAGGAATGAGAAGGCTATTTGCCATTGCCCTTCAAAACTTGTCTTTAACTCCTGTTGTTATAAAAAAGAAACTAAACCCTAGTTCTCATTCAAAATCTCTTGTTTTAACTCCAGAACCAAATTACGCATCTTCAGAGAGAACTGACAGATAGGGTCAGTGTCCTCTCCTCTAAGAGAAGTGTGGGAACACATTGAAGATTCTCATTGTGCTCTTCATTTAGACTAAGAAGTACTTCCAGATCCAGGGGGCGAATTATTCAGACCCTGCAATGAAGCAAAGAATTTGCACTATCACGAAGGAGCTCTGCTCTCTCAGGAGCACCTGATACCTGCTTTTTCTTCTCCACTTTTTGTGCCTTATGGCATATATGAGCACTGACCAAAGTGACGACCAGCACATGTGAGGAGGAGAAGGTATGGATGTCCCTGGCTCTGCTCTCTGGGTCAGGTTTGTCAATGCTTTGCACCTGGAGCAAATCCCAGTCTCATTTACACCACTGCAAAACAGCAGCATTTGTGAGATTGCTGTTACTCTTCCCTTTTGCCAAAGAGACTGTGAGCAGAAGATGGTCCAACAAAGGCCTTGAAATGTAGCAACTTTCCCTGCCTTTCTGACACAAGGATAAACAACTGCAGAAGGCACATTTAGAAACCAAGCATGGTAAGTCTGGCTCCTAGGATTTCAGTGATCAGTGCCTCTGTTGGGAAGATCTTCAGCCAATCTCAGTAATTGCAAAACAATATATACTTGGGGATTTCTGCCTCAATTAAGTTTCATAACAGAATTTAATAAATGAAGGGTACAGGGGACTGTAGTTGAAAGGCGGTCAGATTATCAAGTCCTAAACAAAGAATCTTATTTCCTTAGGCTGTGGCTTATGTAAAAGATAACATCTTTCTCCAGCCTCAGCTATTATTGGAGAGTTTAATGACAAAGAAGTTTTTAGGACCTTGAAAACAGACAATTGGCTACAAACATGGCTGAGTTTTTTTGTTTCTTTTTCAGTCATGCTAGCTAACCTAATGAAAAACATTGCCAACAATTACAAACCTTGACTATTCTATGCCCTGTGGCCATTACCTGCACTTCTGCCATCACTTTGTCAAATATACCACTGCCATCATCCTACGGTGGACCACCACGCAGTGCCTAATAATATGAATCTCACAGCTTGGACTTTGCAAGCGAGTGCGAGAAGGAAAACAAATGCCTGTCCTTGTAGTATTTCACACTGTGGTCATTAAAAAGCCTTGTACCCAAGAAGCAGGATGATATTTCTTCTCTCATCTTTCTCTCACTGCACAGATTTAAAGCACGAGCTGTTGTTTAACGTGGAAATGGATTATGGAAAACGTGTTGCTGAGAGCAATTTTGCAGTATGGGGGGGAATAACAGTAAGAGATCAGCTCTTTCCCATCTATGTATTCTATTATTCAGCATCACAGGCTTGATTTTTCTAAAGCTCTCAGCCAAATGCTCACCTGCTCATCACCTACCATCAAAGCAAGGTTTTCAGAAGAGTTCATCTGCCATTTAGACTCTGAAGCAAATTTCCTGAAGAACTCCTCTATGCCTCCCTGCTTCTAAGCCAACCCCTTTGAAAATCAGCATTAGTGATGAGTGGGAGGGAAGACTATTTGAAGACTCTCCTGGAAGCCAAGGTAGGCAAACTTTTGGGTGTATACCAGAAAATGTGCAGAGATGGATTTTCAATGAGATGTCTCACCACTTCCCTGCAGCTGGAGTGGCAATGTTTCTATTTCATCATGCCTCTTCATTTTCCTCCAATATTTACCACTTCCATCCATGTTTGGGGTGACAGATGTGGGGAGAGGTGGTTTTCTTTCTGGGTGAGAAAATCTCAGGTTTCCCAATAGTGTAGGAGTCCCGAGGACTCTGTCTGTGATGCAAAATATTCCTCTGTCACCTCAGAATAAATTTCTACTTGTAAGATTTCCAACTGAAATGGAAAACCAGTGTATTACCCATGACACAGTAGCACAAGTCCTTGGTTTTCAGGGGAGCTGAAAGGATAGAAAGCATTGCTGGAGCACTGATAAGCCTGCATCTGTTTGCAGTTAACACATGATACCATAATCAACAGTAAAAAAAACCCCAAACCTACCAATCCCAAAGCCCTACTGCAATTACAGGCAGATGTAGTGAAACCAGCTTCAAAACTGCGTTGTCCACTCACTGACTATCCCCCAGGCTGAGGGAGAAATACACAATTTCTTGTACATTTTTCAAGAAATATGTAGCAATTCCCAGGAAAAGGCCAGGGTTATGTTTTCTGGGGTCACTTTTTTGCTGTACCTGGGATGAAATATCATCAGCAGTAACCTCCCCACCCTGTCTCGCATCTGCTCTTCTTGATTGCACACTGCAGAGGGAGATCATCACAAGAATGTCAACAGCCTGGCATTCCCAATTTCCAAATAAATCCTTAATCATCCCTGGTGATCTGAATTTGGCCTGGATCCTTTGAACCCTGAGCATTAAACTTCAAGGCAGCTTTCATTTTTCAAAGGAAAGTGCTTGAGTATGGGCTAAAATTGTTGCCATTTCCTTTGCTGTTTTGTTGCTCTCCTATTGCCGCGTGTTCTCTGCTTATGCAAAATAGAAACAAGGAGCAGAGTATCATCATGAGGTTACTCGTTTCTGGGATAATACAGTCTTTGTGCTGTTCTGAATCAAAACAGTTTGGTTTATATCATAGTGAATAATTTTGTTTTGGTGGCTTCTGCAATCTTCTGTGTTCACCCAAACCGTTCCAGTTCCTTCTCAGGACCCATAATTCAAGTTCCTCTTGTTGCAATTCCTTGATGTTTTCTGGCCTTCACAGTCAGACTGCATATCCCATAATATCTTACATCCTCAAGAGCAGAAAGTCTTTTCTTTTGGGAGAGGGAGGCAAAGAAACAGAGGGATGTTTTGGAAAGTAAAGGGCCACCTGGGATCCTTGCCTATAGAGAATAATTTATATAAGAGATGTTCAAATTCAAGCCTTGGATGCATTTGCCAAGTGTTCTGAAATAAAATAAGAAGCCATTTCCTACTAAAACTTGTCAGATTTTTTCTACACGGGATATCCTTTGTGTGATCATTAAGACTTGGTTCAGCCTAGAATTGAAATCAAGCTTGTATACAACCTGGCATTTCCCTAACAGTGCATCTAATCACCAGAATATGTCACTTCTGTCTGTTGAAAGACATTTTTCATCTGCTGCTTCCCTTTCCCTGAGCCAGAGGGCTTCCTGTTGCAATTCTTTCCTAAAACAAGGGCTGCAATGAACCCTGTTCGTCTGAGTGTAATCCTGATAATGGCAGCTATCATTCTTTGTGCAAAGAACGCTTTCTCAAACTGCTTGCTTTG
The DNA here is from genome assembly GCA_013400135.1 of Rhinoptilus africanus. Taxonomy (NCBI): domain Eukaryota; kingdom Metazoa; phylum Chordata; class Aves; order Charadriiformes; family Glareolidae; genus Rhinoptilus; species Rhinoptilus africanus. The sequence goes on from VXBO01007957.1 coordinate 440,275, forward strand.
TTTTTCATTTGAAGTGTTTTCCTGGTCACCACTTCTATTTGTGTTGCTGATTATATCCCACAACTGTATAAATCATATGTTTTATGCATTCCTTGTATTGTTGGTGCAGATTTGGTTTTCAGATGGAGGAAAAAAATCCCAAACTCACAAACAACTTAGTAATTAAATCCTAAAGCCATCTGGATCTAAAGGCAAAGGCCAGATCAACCTTAATACCTGCAGTGGCTGTCCCATGGCGATAAGGAATAGCTCCGATTTCCCCTCCACCCTTCCGAAGCTAGTCAGAAAATTCACCCTGAATTGCGTGGACATTGAAAATGAGAGAGGATGCAAAGAACAGCCTTCTCATAAAGCCCGTACTCTGCCCAGCAATACTCACTCTCCAATCTGGCCCAGGCACGTACAGCTCCTGCAAGCTACGATCCGGCCAACAACTGCACCATGTGGGTGCCAAGCTAGTTAGCAGAGGTGCTCCTCTGCGCAGGATGATCAGGTTACACAGATGGAGTGGTACCCAACAAGTGAGTGGGAGGAATGGGTCCAAACCTCATGAATCAACGCTGAGGGTGCACTTCCAATTGCTGGAAAGAGCACATAAGACTGAAGGGATGACGTGAAGTTTTAATCTGTGCTGTAAAAGTTGGCTGGCAATGGTCTTTTGCTTTTATGGTGTTTCCAGAGAGAGAAATGGGGATTACTGCATGCCTGACAAAGACAGAGGAGCTGAGCATGTATGAGGTGGCGTCTCCTCCACAGGCAGCACTTTCCTGGGGATCTCCATAGTGTGGGGTTTTACAACAATGCTGCAAGGCAATGTGTATGCTGTTGAAGTCATGCTAATGCTTGAATATTCTCTATCTCTGGTCAAACTATATGAGACACAGGGATGGGTGAGAATACGAGCTGCCACAGTCCATCTGTGCCCAACAGCAGTGCACACCCTGTGACGCATGAGAAACTTGGATGCAGAACTTCCCACCTGATTGTCTGTATTGACTCTCCACAACATAGTTTCCTTCTGACACAAATAGTTGCAAACCCTGCCCCCCAAGGAGGATTTTCTGTCATGGTTTATGAATTACCTGCAAGTATGCTTAAAAATACTTCTTTTTGGTTTTAAGTATCAATTTTATTTTCACTTGTGTTTTGTACCCATACACATTTCATGCCAGCATAGTATATGTGTTAGCTCTATCATAGTTTTATTGCATTGTTATTTTATTTACTTTTTCCATTGTGAAGTATGTTGTTAGGTAAACCTCTTATTCCTTAGGGTGGAAGACTAATCTCTTTGGTGGTTGTTCCTTGAACTCTTCTTGTTCACAAACAGTGCCTGGGATTCAACAAATATGTCCAACAAAGTCAATGAAACTGTAAAGAGCATCACCCTGTTTTCAGTCCCACATCCCATACACTGAGTTATCACAAGTTTGTATTCTGTTGTTGGTTTTTTGTAAGCCAAGTTTTTCAGGAGCTGTAGATTGGGAAAATAAGAGTGCAGTGTGGTGCTAAAGAAGTTATAACAGTGTAAAAATATTCATAAATGGTAGTTCTCATAGGGAAAAATGGGATAATTTCTTGGATGTTCCACTAGATCAATAAGGTACAGTAATTTCTAATGACAACAGTTTCAAACCTACCTGCCTGTGGAGGAACCTCTGATGCATTGCACATTTGACTGCGTAGGTACTGGTCTGCAAAAGCTGCCTGTTAGGTGTGGGGTGTTGTCGCTTGAGAATGAAAATGTATACATGTGGAGATATTCAGGAATCACTGTTAATCACACAGTACTTCATTTTGCGTTAATTTTCAAATCTACGCAAGCCTTTAATTATGGTGAAGCCACACAGACCTTGTCTGAGTTGATTTCCTGTTANGTTTAGAGGAGGTATGCACAACATCCATGGGAAAAAAAGCCAAAACCTTGGATGCCTGCACACAGCATGAGACAGTGGATGTGAAGTTGCTTGGGTGATCACCAAGCTACCTGGCTTCATCAGGGAGTCATTAGCACTGGATTCTCAGAGCAAAACAGCTTCTGAAGCTGTACTACCACTTTCCTGCCTCTTCAAGCGTTCGGTAACCTTGTGCTGCTGCCAGAGATCAACCTGTTCCCCAAATACTGGTGAGACAGGCCAGGTAGTCCTGTGTGGAGTTTCATTTCTCCACATGGGATTGAATTTAAGTGACTATGCCTCTTATTTTCAGCTCTGATTGCTTGGAGGAGGCTGCTTAAGGATAAATTTCTTATTCAAAGTAGGGAGCAGAACGGAATCTGACCATTTGGCATTTTTTTCTATAAAGGAAAAAAAGTACAATTTTGAATAAGGAGTGAAGTAGAGTTGCAGAGTAGGTAGTTATAAAAAGATACAGAAAAGCTCTCTCTGCCTAAATGTGGAAATCTAGCTCTTCATGGCCTCATGGAGCAGTAGATGGTTAACACCCAGTGGACATGCAAGGCAAGGTCTGGTGTCTTTCTGAACCTTTTCTGTAGAAACCAGGAGATTCAGCCAATGAAATAGGTTGAGCAACAAATGTTAGAGGAATCAGACCCTGCAGAGGACAAGGAGCAAGGGCTTCTTTGCCACCAAATAGAAGGTGTGAGGTCGTGGAGCAGCTGGGCAGCCAAGAAAGAGAGGAAAAAAAGGTGATTTCACAAAGATTGACAACACTTGGTGAATGTTATGGCTAAAAGTTTCAGCAAAGACCAATACCAACACAAGGAGGAAAAGGCTGGTGAAAGGAAAGGGAATGGGAAAGTCCAAAGAAAGGCAAATCTCAAAGCTTTTACTGATCACCAAGGAAGGAAAATCAATCACATCCATATCAGAGATGTGGAAGGACTCCCACAGGGAACTGCAAATGAAAAGGTACCATAAACCCAAACATAAATTTTGTAGCATAGGGGAGACTTGGCAGGACATGATGCTTCTGACTGTGGTGCTGTTTGTTTTGCCCTTCCACGCTTTGCAATATTTCGAGACCTGTTCTCTCAGTGCAGCAGGCAACCCTTTTGAATGTCATACCCCAGCATCTGCCACTACAATGCTGTTGTTAATGATGTAATGCATGGTCAGACCGGGACACCCGTGTCCCACACAGCACAGACATGGGAAAAATTAGTACTGCTTAGCCTCCTGGAGCCAGACAACTAAAAAAGGCTGCAAGAAAGGAGAAGATAAGACCATTACCTCATACTCTATGGGATGCCCTCACATGATATGGATTGCATTGAGGCATTAAAAGCCTGAAACATCCATAGGCAAAGGAAAGAAAACAAATACCATTGACTCTGTTGGTGTGGTCTGGGAAGGCAGAGGATTAAGCAAATTATCCATGCTCATTCCATGGCTGAGTTTGTAACTGAAACTGCCCTCCACAAGTCAGTTTGGTGAAAAATAAAGCTGATTTTTTAAGTGTGCACAGAGAAAATCAGAAACTCTCAGATCATCCTATTGCTGGATCTCCTAATAAACTAAATGGAGCCAGAACACAGCCTATGATTGGCCAAACTGTGTAATTTTATTGCTTCCTCAAACATCTTCAGCGTATGCTAACTTAGATTCTTCCATATAATACTGGGGAAATTATAAACCTGACTTGTTTTGGGCAGTAGGTTCTCAGACTAGTCTAGCCTTTATTTATTGTGAAAGGTGAAATAGTAAGGGCTTTGCAAAGGTCTTGTGGTTACTTAGCTACTCTGGTGTGATTCTGCTGAAAGCTGCTGTGTGCAATCTAAGCCACATACAGTTTTGCATTTCAGAAAAGACTGATCATCCCGAGAAGATAATGACCTGCAGCATTAGGAGCTGCTATTATCCTGGACGCTTGGAAATCTTTTTTTTTGTTGTTGTTTTTCCTTGTTGGCTTTCTTTCTTTCCATGTTAGAGACTGTATTTGAAAACCTCTAAGGAAGTTCTCATAGTAGGTACAGAAAATAAGAGCTCCATCCCTGCCTATCAAGGCTGTGTGATCTTGGTTTTTTAATCAAGAAAATGCACAAGGATGATATGGTTAAGAGATGTCTGTAGGACATTCCTCACCACCTCACCTATCATGCAGATTTATGGTGATAAATAGATCACACACAGAATCAAAATATAAAATTGTCAGTTTAATGGTGTCTGACTATTTCATGTTCCTTCTTAAAAGGAGGAAATTCTTTCAAGTGGAATGTTCAGCAAGAGCACCCAAAATAGGACCTTTTTTTTCCCCTAACCAGCCTTGGCTTCAAGCTTCGGACTCCTCCCAAGCATATTTCATGTAAGGCTCCAGGCAGTCTCGCCCCAGTAACTGGGCGCTTGGTTGCTTGGCTGGGTTGTCTATACCAGACTTGTTTGGAATGACAACAGGTAGACAAACAGGCTGAGGACTGAAATTCAGGGTCCCTTCCAAAAATCCAAGGGAGCTGTTTCCTTAGCCAATGTGTGGTCTAATGACATTAATGAATGATATTATATGCAGTGAAATGAAAACTAGTTTTGTTTAGGCAATGGTATCAAGAGATTAGCTCATGGGGTGATTGAAAGTACTAAGTGTGAGTCATCAAGGTCTCACGCAGCCCTTTGCGTAATGACTGCATAACTAGAATGGCAGACTTATATGTGCTGAAATAAATAGTTACGCCAAGGCCACATCGGGTACAACTGTTCTCTGACCCTGTTTATGAAGCCATCTTTGTTGGACACAATTTTTGCCTGTCCCCTCAGAGGCTGAATAAAATATTTTTGCAATTTCTTCTGCCTGAAGCCATGGGAAAGCGTTGCAATTCTGGAAGAATGGGAGCATCAGGTACAAAAAAGAAATGCACAGAAGTTGCAGATCTGCAAAACCTGTGTTGAGATTGTCACAGAACAGAAGAATCAAAAGCAACTGTGCCAAGCTCATGAGTTCTTGATACTCACATCCATCAGCATGAGAGCTGCTAGCTAAGGTAGAACTACTTAAAGCCAGGGAACTCCAAAACTCAAATCCAGCCCCAAACAAGGGTCCATGTCCCAAATGCACTCGGGGAAAAGCAGGGATGAAAGGGGACTGCACAGTTGTATTTTCATGCTTATGTTGGAAAAGAATATCCTCTGTTGTCAAAGGGACATGAGTCTACATCTGTATGACACTACTGCATTTCTCTTGCACAGGGAGCCCATGCAGCCGATGGGACAATTAACTCTGTTTGGCTCATGGGACTGAGGACCTCGGTGAAGCCACATAACTGCACTGCAAATGTGTACGTGCAAATAACAAAAATGCTGGTTTTACAATATGTGTTAGGATGTGAGGATGACTGTATATTAGTTGTATGCAGAAACCTGATGATTTACCAGAAGGGGAGGGGGGAACATAACACCCTGGTAAATTTGTATCTGCCTACCTGTTGATCTGTCTGTAGGATCTGTATAAGTCATCCCATTTTTGTGGAGGATGGGAGAGGAGAGCTATGTCTTTAGAAGGATCTTACAGGTCTTTAAGAGAAGCTCTTAGCCACTTATTCCAGACTTGGTTTCCTGGATGTCAGGACATTATGCTAAACCCAATCCAGAGATAAACTGTGTTTCAGCCTGCTGGGTTATGGAGATTTATCAAAAGATGTTTTTTTGGGTTGGAAATTACAAGGAAGAGATGGTTCAGTATAAATGCTTTGAAATGTGTTCTAGAACTCCCTTTGAGAAAAGAAAAGCTGAGGTGTTGTCTTGAACAAGGTTGCATGCCAAAATAAAAGAGGGTTATCAAAAAGGGACACAACTGGCTGTAGCCATCTTCGATGGCAGAGGTATATTGTTCCAACTGTCTGACACAAATCAGATGCAGGAGTGCAGCAAGGTCCTTTTCTCTTCTGGATGGTAATATTTTATCTATCTGTTCTCTGATTAGGAGTAGACTTTCATTGCTTCTATAGATCTCAGGGCCTCAGTCTCTGGTGGGATTTCAGAGCACTGCTGCGCTCCTAATGAACAAATGAACAAGGATCATTCCTTTGTTATTCCCTATAAACAAACCTCATCTCTCATAGTGAGGGAAGGCATCATTTGGAAATTTCCACCTTTTATTGTCTCCGCTGGTCATTTCCATATATATTGTCTCCAGTGAGCAACCCAAGCATCCTGACAGCAGTTGAGATGTGAGCAACGAAAAAAATGTGTCTTGGGATTTTAATTTTCCTTGGGACATTTGCTTGCAAACATCTGCCTGTTTGTGCAATCTGGCTTCTTGCAGCAGAAAATTTGTTCTTCAGAAACATTTTGATGAACCCTGGGACTCTGGCATGGGTGTTTTTTCTGTCCCTAGAGCAGGGGGAGGGATGGGAAAGCGGGGGGTGATTCTGGCAGATGCAGGGAAACTAGCTCTGACCTTCCCATCATTTCAGAGTAGGATGTGAGGATGTTTCCCTTGGGCTTCATCTGCACCATCCCTGACTCTCTTCATTGACAACAGAATAAACAAGGACAGTTCTAAAGTCAGAAAACTTGCAGCTGCATCTTCCGTGTTACCTGCAAGTCACCTTGCAGGTTGCTGTGAGTAGAAGGCAGCTGAAGCAGGGTATGTCTGGCCAAGAGCAAAGCTTCCTCCTTGTCCCAATGCAACCCAGCTCACACTCAAGCAGGTCCTGCCAGCTGCAGTCTCTACTCCAATTCCCAGAAAAAATGTACCAAATGCACCAAATGCACCAGGCTTTAGCTGAGAGGCAGAAACCCCTGGCACCAATGGGAGTGAGTGAGTAGACTGGGAAAGGGGTAGATGGGCTGCTGTGGTTGTCCTCCACCGGTTTAAGATTGGAGGAATGATCTCCCAGCAAGGGCAAATTGAGTGTTAAGTGATCTCCTAAATGAAGGTCATAATTAAAGGAGGACTTGAAGACTCCCCTCAAGATAGACTCCAGGAAGAAGTGACAGCAGAGGTAGGGATGAGCGTGAGAAGAGCTGCTCTGCAAGTTCCCTGCCACCTCCCACCATTCATCTGACAATAAGTCTCTGTCCCTCCAGGCTGGCTCTGAATAATGCACTACAGCATGGTTGCTCAGCAGTCCTGCTCTCCTGGCCAAGCACTCCTGATGACTGCAGTCCTGGGTATCTTGCCTTCAAATCTACTGATAAGATTAAATCTCATGAGCTAACATTTACCTGGCTTTATAAAAGTTAGGGTGACATGCATCATAACCAAAAATTTCACATTCTTCCATAAGGCTTTCTTCAGCCATTCACTGCCGAAGCTTCGCTGACTTGCACAGAATCATTATTCTCATTTTACTGATATGGCACCAAGGAAAGGTTACATGGGATATTTATCTCCCTCAACTCTTAGAAATCTAAAATGAGATTTCTTGCCAGTCGCTGTGATCTTCCATTAGAGTGAAAAAGGAGAAAATGATGCCCTCAGGAGAAAATTCACCTGACAGACTGACGATAACCCAATTTAGGAAGACATGTATCACCCTCTACTATGTCTATATAGGCAATCTGAGGGTGACTAACTTGCACCATGCAAACTGTTGATTCTCACATAGACTCACTTGCTGAGTCTGGAACAGACCTAAGAGCCACCAAATCCTCATCTTTATTTTCCAGGACTGCTCAACTTCATCCCAGCACTCAGCAGCTTGCCTGAGGATTTGAGACAGGTGTTTAGGCTCTACTCCCAGCTGACTCAAGTCAATAGCTCTCTTTTATCTTGTTAATAGAAACTAAGTTGAATGCAATACTGGAAATACGGAAAATGAGGATCTGTGTGGTCTCATGTGTTATGTCAAATTGCAACAAGCAGAACCTATGTCAACAGAAAGCACGTGCTATTACATGGCTGAACAGTTATGCTCTATGTCAGTGCAACCCTGTGCTTTAGTGCTGATTTCTTGACTGGTGCTACACTGGTGTTATTCTGATTTACTTTGAGATCTGAAACAGCCTCTCATGTTAAATCAAAACCTAGGAACTGTTGGCTTTGACAAAATACTCACTTGGCTCATGGCAGGGAAGCATGGATTTACTCAGTGTGGGAGGAGAAACAGGGAACATGCTTCCTTTTTTATGTTTTCTGTCTTCTGTTTGGTGGAATGTGTTGGGATGCAGACACTGAGGCTCTTCCTCCTCCTGTCAAGTACAGGACATAGTTGTACCTGTGCCAGGATCCCCTGGGTGGCTACATCACCCCTCAGGGGTGGCTTCTACAAAAGCACAAAAACCTCTGAAAAAGACCCAGCAAAGCAGATGTAGTGAAGTGAGAGAGACTTTCCGTCTTACTTGGTCATAAAAAAATAGACAGTTCCTAAATAGCCTCACTGTTTACAACCTGCCTCCAGCTTGTGGTCTGTCTTCCTGAAATTGCTGTTGATTCTCACCAGATCCTTCTCTTCCACTAGCTTGGACTTCAGTCCAGAAGTCTTTGCCTCCCTCTGTGTCTGTACACAGGGTGGGAAATGTCAGTGGTGCTGTGCCTGCTTTCTCCTTGCCTTGGCTATTAACCCTGGATCATTTGAAAACAAACAGGCAATTACATCCTTGATACGAGCACCTTGAACCTTCTTTCCGGTTAGAACAGATCAAGAGACTAGACAGAGTGAATGAAGACACAGACACCACACAGCTAAATGGGCAATGGTTGCATGGTCCAAAGATGACAAGTCATTTAAATAACATCTGCTCCTCCTCAATAGCTCCCACTCACTCCATCTTCATCTCTGTGAAGTCTACTAGGAGTCACTGTGAAGAGGAACTTGAGGACAATTTAAAAGCACAAGGCAATGCCCTTAAAAGTTGTGTCGGGTCTGGAACATCAGCAAACCTAACACTTTTCTTTGCTGGGAAGGGTTCAGTGACAAAGAGTTGAAGGGAAAAGAATGCTGAAATCTAAGCATGGGTGATGGACACCCTGGCTGAGGGGTTGAGAAATGTGCTTGGAAAATCAAACTGTTATGCAAGTTTTCCCACTATCTTCACAGCTGGAGGAGTGTTTCATAGGCTTGCCCTACTTTGCATTTTTCAAATGGCAATGCTGAAAACACAAATACAGATTAATCTGCACAGTCTTGGAATAAAACTTTTGATTGTTATGAAATTCCTTTTGAGGATAAATTTAACTTTCAGATAAGTTTCTTCTTATAAGCTGGTAAAAACAGTAATTTTTTTTTTAATTTGTTACATATTTTGGAAAAAAGGAACATTTGCAATTTACAAATCTGAGTTGCAGTAAACTAAGTTCAAGAGGGATCATTAATCTTCTAAACAGATGTGAGCAAAACACGTACTTTCAGTAGATGAAGAAGTATTTTATTAGGTTTTTTTTCTTTTACGCTCTGCAGAAAACATCTGGCCTACATCAGGGCATGCAAACCCCACTCTTATACCTGGATCTAGCAAGGTAGACTTATAGTTAGTGCATAGAGCTGAACTCTGTTGCCAATAATTAAAACTGAGTGAAGATTTCAATGGTAATATCCCAGCACCAGCGTGGAATGAAAATCAAAGACTGAGACTATTCCTGTTGTAACAGGTTGGTGCAACTGTTCCCACTAGCTAGGGGTGAGTTGTCCCACCCTGGCAAAAGAAGCTCAGCTTTATAAATTGAGGTCCTGAGGACACGGTACATGAGTTAGAGAGGAAATCATCATGCTTGTTCTGCTGACTTGCTGTATGCCCAGGCTTTGCTACTCTCTTCTGTCCAAGTAGACTGCAAGGTCTTTAGAGCATAGTCCTTCCTGCCAAATTTTTCTAGGGACCTGTGGCATGAGATCTTGATACAATTTTGGTCATTTTCTGGTAGCTTCATGCCCTTAGTACGGCTTCAGGAAAGAACCAAAGCACTATAAGAAGCTGGAGGCTGAGTGTGTGATAGTGAAGACTGCTTCAGAACAGGAAGAAGGAGGGGCTGGGACAAGATGAGAAATTTTCCCACTCACAACTTTATGTCATTTTCTTCTAGTTTCCCCTTAAAGCAAAGTATAACTCACCGTGATGGTTCTGTGTTGAGTGACTCGGGGGTTTTGAGGCAGAGAGGGGAAGAAGTGGAGCTTTCCTTCTCCTGCTCCCATGAAGAGCTTTCAGTAGCCCCTTCCCTTCCTTGACACAGAGATGCTCACCCTACCTTTCTTTCCTACTGGCTCTTCTGGCTCTGTGCTGCTTGATGTTCTTTTTTAAGCCAAAATCAAACCAGAATCAGCTTTAACCAATTTTGCCCACGCAAAAATTGTAGCTTTTGTTTAGCATGCATCAAAGCTGTGGATGTAAAAGGAATTGCAGCCTGGAGCTGTATTTTTGGCAGCATAGTATTTTCTCCTCTGTCTGGATACAGTTTTGATAGTCCCCTTTCAGAGGAACTATCACTAAATGCTGGCTCAGGTTCACTTTTTATGGTGTAGTTTCTTCCTCTGACATACAAATGAATGGTGTGCTGATAATGACAAGCTGCAAAATTGACCTATGAGAAAAGTGCAACACCTTCACCTGCAGGTAATGCAGAAATTCAGAGATGAGCCAGAGGCATCATCCCCATCAAATAGCATTTCCCATTGGCAGAAAAATATTAAGGTGAGAAGTTGCTCTAAAAGCTGGGGTCCAGCTAGTCTGCTGACAGCTGCCTGTGAGGTGGGCTGGAGTTCTTTTGTTCTTGGGCTCCATCGCCTTTGTGAGACAACTCCAAGTTGTTAAGAAGGAAGGTTTCTGAGAGGGGCAGCCTTCACAGACCTTTTCAGAGAGTCATAGAATCATTTAGGTTGGAAAATACCCTTAAGATCATCGAGTCCAACCATTAACCTAACACTACCAAGTCCGCTACTAAACCATGTCTTTAAAAGCCACATCTACATGTAAATAACTCCAGGGACTGTGACTCAACCACTTCCCTGGGCAGCCTGTTATAATGCTTGATAATCCTTTCAGTTCAATTATGTCCCAAAGCTCCAGTTATCCTATGTCATTTCTACATCTTCTTGGGGCAGTAACCAGTTTACTTTCCTGGTGTATCAGGTTGGAAAACTAGGGTGTACTCACAATCTCCTCTCCAAAGATGACCGTGTGCTGTCTGATTTGATATCATACTTTTCACAGGCCATTTCCTCCCCAGGATGGGGGTGCCTGAGCTTTCTCTGCAGCAACTCTTCTAGCAAGACTTTTGCCAAGAAGACTGCAGTATTGTTTGCAGTGCGAAGTGTCCTTTTTGGAGGTATGTGGCCCTGCCCACAAACCTCAAAGGATGTGAGAAAGGGGATTTAAGTGTCAGTTGGTGCTGGGATGGTGCATCCTGAACTAAGGTGGATGTGGGTGCAGGAACTGATCTACTAGCTATGGCCTCACCCAATGTAAAGTGGGTAAGGGGAGCATTGCTCAGCCAATTTACAACCCACTTGGGATGCAACCTTGTCTCTCCACAGCAACCTGTGCTTTGATAATTTTTCTTTTGTGTTGCTTTGTATTTTAGAGGATGAGGCCAGTCACACACAGGGCTGGATGTCATCTTTTTTTTAGTGACATCCCTATAACTGTGGGTTGCTTCATGCTGGTTTTATAGTTAGGAGACTAACTTCCTTTGGCTAGTGGAGGGGCGTTAAAGGGCTGTAGTTGGTGATTCAGGGCAGATGAATCAGACTATGATCCTCCTAAATTCCTCATATTGAGGAACAATTTTCTTCCACGAACAACATGGAATCCACTATCTACATTCATTAATTGCCTACAGCAGGGTCTGTAGAATATCCCCAAGAAGGGGGTTTCCTCACCAAAAAGAAATTTTCTGGGGAAAAATAAAATTCTACCAAAGAATTTAATTCACTAAAATACATTTTTTCCATTGTAAATACTCCTGTGGCAGAAGCAATGATGCAATGTGTCTCAGGCTCTGGAATCTAGCTGATTCAGAACAAGGTTGCTCATTTGTTCAGACTGTGCTTCAGGGTAGCCTAAGGGAGAAATCCTCAAATACCCTCCAGCTTCCCTCTCTCACTCACACACTTTTCGCCTCAAAAAAAGGCAGAGCATTTGACTTTGTGCCACGCTTTTTGTATTCAGCCCATTGGATATATGAATACTGAAATGTTCACAAAGCTATGGACTTCACTGGTACTGTAAGAATCAGGCCTGCCAACATGATTGCCTGATTTATTGACCATTGCTTGGGTAACATTAACCCTAGATGCACTGTAGCACTGCATCAGAGTTTTGTCTGCCTGGCAGATGTGGCTTTTTGATTAAAAATGTTGTGCCAAATAGCCGTGAGTACAAAAAACTACATGAAGGCAAATGATGAGATCTTTCCTGATAGAGCCAAGGAGAGACAGCCAAGTCTGCTGACGCTGAAATGGAGTACTATCAGCTTGCACCAGCTGAGCATCTGGACCTTGCGATTTCCAATCTTCTCCAGCTTGCGCAGCTGTAAAATTACATTAGTGGAGTTAGAGGCATCTGTGTTATGAATTTCAGCTGTCTGACAATAGGTAAGGATTTTTCCCACACCCATTGGAGAGGTCCATGAACTGCATCTGGAAATCACTGACGAGTCAAGAGTAGTGGTTCTAAGCTTCCACTGACTCTAATACTAATCCAAACAAATGGACGACTTCCAATTTTACTGGGAGTAAACAAAGGGAGACACTAAAGCCCATTATTTTCCATGGTCCTTTGTTCACAGAGTATTTTTAGTCCAGTTGATGATCTTTATATGTATCCACAATGTTCAATTAAATAGATTCATCAAAGTGAATACCTCAAGGAAATTTTTGAAGGCATTGCTCCATCTATCATTTCACCTCCTTGCAATGCCAATTTTACATGTCACTGGGAATCCAGGCATGGTTTTATTATTTTATTATCAGAGTTCTATAATTAACAAAAAATCATCACATCCCTCTTTAATTTCTGGAATCAATGCTCTTCCCATCCGTGGTCCCATTTGTAGTTTCATCCGAAGTGGAGAGAGGAGCCACAATATCTGCTTAACAAAAAATCCTGTACTTTCAGGATGCATTTATGATGCAAGAGGGGTTTGTTATGTCACTTGGTGCTTTCCAGACTGTGTTTCAATCTCAGATCCTCTTCATCTATTCCCCAGGCTCCTATCAGTTTGCTGAAGTGAAGATCTGCAGGTTACAGAGGTGACAATATTTCATGGTGCCCCTCAAATCTCAGTCCTGTTAACCAAGAGAGAGAAAAATTATCTGCCTGTGTCTGAAGCAGAGGGAATGCAGGAGAACAGAGCAGGAATGTCTGGAGGAACATCAGAAAAAGCAGGTGACCAGTGGGCTAAAATATGCTTAATCTTCTGCAGTAAATTTACACCTAAAAACCTATAAAGACATGAAGGGAAGGGCGGAAAATATGTGGTGTGACCACAACCACAGGTGATGTCCGTGCTGGAGCTTGTAAACCCCCCTGTTCCAAATTGGTGCTTCCACATCCACATGATTAATTTAAGGTGTACCTACTTGCATATTCACAGGATCAGATGTGGCTATGTCAGTCACAGAGGGAGTTTTCCCCATGGCCTGACTTCATCAAACCACAGAATGGAGGGCAAGAAACACTCCTGTTAGGCAGCAGAGTTGCCCATATGTTGTTGACACTGCTGTTGCCAGGTTCAAGCTTGGAGGGGTTCACTGGATAAAATGAAAGGACTATTTTCAAAGGGCTTAAATTCTACCTAGACGACCTCACTGCTATTCATAGCATCTTCACCAAACTGGCCTGGGGCTCTAACATACCAAAATAGCCCATGACATTGTTTGAGATTTAAAAGTCCTCTTTTTTTGCTTTTGAAATCACTTGAAAATTAATTTTTAAAGCTCTAAATCATGAAGACCCATCTCATTCCTTGAGATTGTGCTGCTTCTGAAGCAGTGGCATATGAACTGTGGTGGGCGAGGGAGTGAAAGACCTCACTTAAACATGATCTCGCTGACTCCACCTCAACCATAGAGCAA
>VXBO01007957.1:454198-506678 GCA_013400135.1 Rhinoptilus africanus
CTAAATTCCCCCCCTTCCCCCCCCCCCCCCCCCCGCCTTTTTTTTTTCTTTCCTAAGGAAGTCAGAAAGCCAGGCAACAGCACTAGTGTTCATTTGTTTGAATGTAATCACAAGATTTACTCTCTCCTGAGCTTAACCTCCAAGCTGTTTGTACTTCTGAAATCACAGCCTGGCAAGGGGCCAGCTCATCACTTCATCTTGTTTCCAAAGAGAAAGATAAACAAAAATAAACAAAACAAGAAAGCTCCACCCGTATCCTCTGTAATTCCAGGCACTGAAATATTCAGGGCTGGCTTCTCCTCCAGGCTTTCTAGCAGACATGAGAATACAGCAGACACATACAGAGTGGACACTGATACTCTTTGCTGTTCCATCTTTCCCAGTAAGTTTACCTTGAAGGTGTAATGGGCTGTCTCTTTTTTTTTGTCTAATGTGAAGTTCGGTGGGTGGAGAAAAAAATACAGCATAAAGTCCGGCTTTTTGATCTCATAAAACTGATATCTCCTAGAAAATATCTGGAAGGGAATGAGACCACTTGCCTTTCTACGTACTGGAGCACCTCTTCAGAAGGCTAAAATTCCCCTGAGATCCTCATCTCCCTGACTCTTACAGAGCTCCAGACCCTCAGCTGGGATCAGTTGCTTATATAGATGTGCCACCTGAGCCCACCACATACCAAGGAGTTCAGCTACCAGGGTGACAGAACCATGGTTCAGTGACAGAGCATTAGATGGCCCCTTTGCAAGGTTGAGAGAACATACATCTGTGCCTCCTGAGTGTTGCATGCTTAATCCTGCAGTTTTACTACTGGATTAGCATTACCTTTTCATGAGCAACATCTTATACTGCACTGGTGATCATGGCATGAAGGGCCTCGAGAGACAGGGCAGACAGTCCAAGTAATACCTAAAATCCAGGATGGAAGAACAAAATATCACATAGTACACTGAGTTTTGTTTTCATTTCAGATTAAGTTTGCTAGCAAAGGTGGGTGCTGAACAGGTCTGCTAGATGCTTTCTGGTGCAACTCTATGCAGAAAGTTCAAAACTGTAAATTGACTTTGCAAACCACAGGGCAGCTGCAAAAGATGAGGAAAGACGGCTCTTTTTATCCTTGTTTTCAAACTTTAAAAGTAGTTACTTGTATGAAGCAGCAGCTGTTTTATCATGAAAGTTTGCTTTGTATAAGAAAACATAATTTTTTGCTCTGGAAATGTCAAAGAAGGAATGTGTAACATCATATAGTTTTCCTCCTGTTTCCTTACAAATTTTGTTTAAAAAACAGGTGGTTCACTGAAATCAGGTGCTTCCTGTAAACAGTTTTGATTGCACAAAATTGGTATACTCCTGAAAAGAAATCCAAAATAGCCTTACTTTTATCCAGTGGGATTGTTGTCTTTGGCAAAGTTTGATCAACTGAATAAAAGATCAAAAAAAGACCCCCTTGGTTTTGTGTAGAAAAAAAAAATCTGTTTCAGCAATAAATGCCACATCTGAATATTTTTGTAGAATATTTTAGTTAGTTGAGATCATCACAGAAGTGTCATGTACTTTGAAGGAACACAGTACTTCCCCTGCAGATGTGTAATGAACCAAAGTGTCACCTGGAAAAAGGAGGCTACTCATTTTCTGTCCTTATCTTTATAGATTTGCAACACCATCCATCTATGTTTTTCTTGTGGTGTAATTTTGGTGTCTGGCTTTTGCAGAGGCACAAAACCACAACCTTTAAGTAGGCTGTGTAAGGGTGAACTGGGGTATTTCCTGGCAGCCAGGGAGTAGTTTGTGGAATGGAGGTTGGCATAGGTTGTGGAAGAGGAATGGTCCATGCAAGGACATGGACCATGTCTTCGGGTGGAACAAGAAGGACAGCAACAAGCTTGAGGAAGCTGGCTAGATGTACCACGCTCCATGGAATGATATCTGATGGTAAGGGAACAAGGCAGTAGTGGGAACGTATGAGCAAGGAGGAGCACGTCTGGGACCACAGCAGAGGTGAGTCAAGACGAAATGGCAGAATTAGGGTAACAGTTGTGATAGCTGCCCATTGGAGCCAAGGGTTTGCATTAATGAACCCAAGAAATGTTCTCACAAAAATGGAAAAGGAACATCAGAGAGATTTAGAAAGACTGTGTAGAGATGGATATGTGTGCTTACATCTCTATACCTGGTTAGGGCAGGAACAATAGGTCAAAAAGTGCCAGATACGTAGAGGTCAGTGTGGGCCAAATGGGAAAAAAAATTTCTTAGTTTGTTCCGAACAATAATTACGAGTTGCTAAAGCTGCTGCCTGCTTCCAAATCCACTCCAGCCTTCAGGAATTATGTCTCTCTCTCTTCTGCTTGCTTTGCTGCAAATAATGGTATCTTTTCTTGATTTCCCAAGATCTCATCAGGAGGCCCAGATGCTTCTTCTGGCAACTGCAGAAATGTTTATGCTAGTAATTACAAGCCTCAGCGTCGTCCTCTGAGCAGTTCACTGTGTTCATTGTGCCTACAACCACAAATGTATATCAGCAGCTTCTGGTTTTCTTTTTGCAACACGAGGGATGAAAACAAGTCAGTTGTTCAGTCACCTAACTGAAGACTCCTACACCTGGGGAGGATGAACCTCATGCACTCCAGGCACTAGTACCTGCTAGGGACCACCTAGCATGAAAGCAGCTTGGCAGAAAAGGATCTGGGAGTCCTGGTGGAGACCAAGTTGATCATGATCCAGCAATGTGCCCTTGTGACAAAGGCCACCAATGGTGTCCTGGGCTGTGTTAGACAAAGTATTGCCAGCAGGTCAAGGGATGTGATCCTTCCTGGACTACTCTGCCTTGGTGAGGCCCCACCTGGAGTACTGTGTCCAGTTCTGGGCTCCCCAGCTCAAGAAGGACAAGGAATTGCTGGAGAGGGTGCAGCATAGGGCTACAAAGATGATGAGGGGACTGGAACACCTCTCTTATGAAGATAGACTAAGGGAATTAGGTCTCTTTAGCCTGGAAAAGAGGCGACTGAGGGGGGACCTTATCAACACTTATAAATACTTGAAGGGTGGGTGTCAGGAGGATGGGGCCAGGCTCTTTTCGGTAGTGCCCAGTGACAGGACAAGAGGTAACGGGTACAAACTTGAACATAGGAAGTTCCACCTAAACATGAGGAGGAACTTGTTTACCTTGAGGGTGGCAGAGCACTGGAACAGGCTGCCCAGGGAGGTGGTGGAGTCTCCATCTCTGGAGACATTCAAAACCCGCCTGGACGCGTTCCTGTGCAACCTGCTCTAAGGTGGCCCTGCTCTGGCAGGGGGTTGGACTAGATGATCTATTAAGGTCCCTTCCAACCCTATGATTCTGTGATTCTGTGACTACTGTGTCCATTTCTGGGATACCTACTACAAGAAAGACATGGACATAATGGATAGAGTCCAGTGAAGGGACACAAATTTGCTAAAGGGACTAAAGCATCTCTCCTGTAAGGGAAGACTGGGAATGCTGGGACTGCTCAGCCTAGGGAAGAGAAGGTTCAGGGGGGTTTCATCAATGTACATAAATACCTGAAGGGAAGATGAAAAGAGGATGGTGCCAGGCTATTTTCATTGGTGTCCAGTGACAGGAAAAGGGGCAACGGGCACAAACTGAAACATAGGATGGTCCCTCTGAACATTAGGAAACTCTTTTAGAGTGAAGGTGACTGAGCACTGGCATGGGTTGCCAAGAGTTGCTGCGGAGTCTCCCTCCTTGGAGATCTTCAAAAATCATCTAGATGTGGTCCTGGGTAATCAGGTCTAAGCAACCCTGCTTGAGCAGGTGAGTTGGACCGGTTGACCTCCAGAGGTTCCTTCCAACCTCAGCCACCCTGGGATTCTGTGACTTAGTTGCACACAGCATCCCCAACCCTGTTTCTTTGTGCTGATTGATGTCTGTACTTTCACACTTGCAGAGCACACAAACAAAATAATAATGAGATATTAATACAGGAAATATTGGTCTTATTCTGATCCCAGTTCCACTGGCACAAATTCAGAATCGTACCACTGAAACCAAAATGAGAACTGAATTTTGCTCATTCAACTAATGTCCACATGGTACTAAAAAGATGCAGTGTTATTTTTTCTTTACATATCTGAATTGTATTTTCCTTTCTTTTCCTCTCCTTGTCCTTCCTCCCCTGTTAGCCCCTGAATTTCTGGTGTAGAGCTAAGACAGTTGAGAGGGATATCTGTGTGCTGTGAGTGGTAGCGTGGGTGTAATATGTTCACACCACACAGGCGAATAGGTATATAAAAAATATTATAAATAAAACACTGACAGACTCCTTTTGTAGCCTCCTTCATCATCGTACATTACAATTTGGTGAGATTATTTCACACAGTGTTTGACATCAGTTTGATACACATTGTTACCATGGAGACAGGTCTTTCTCACACTTTTAGTTTGGCTTTGGTTATTTCTTGAATATCTTCTTCCTCAGGAACTAGCATTGTCTCAGGGATGCTTACCCCTTCCCCCATATTTTCAAATGAATTAAGCTAATTAGTGAAAATTTCTTAGCCTAAATGATATCGTAGTCTCTCATAATGTTCCAGTGTTTTTCTGGTTTTATTTGACAATGAGAAGTAAAAAGCTAAAAATAGCCCAAACTAGCAAAAAAAAAAAAAAAAAAAAAAAAAAAAAAAAAAAAAAAAAAAAAAAAAAAAAAACACAGTGCACAGGGNAGAAAAAAGCCAATCTCAGTGCACTGAGGGGCAGAGCTCACTGAATTCTATGTGCAGAGGCAATATAGTATGTTGTGTTACAGACTAGGACTTGTGCTACCCCTTGCCTGCCACAGATGGAAAGCGGAGAAATGCCTTGTTACCACCAGGATTCTGGATGTCAGCCCCTCAGTCAGGGTAGGTACATCACTGCTCTGGTTTATCATGTTCTGATCATGCCAAGCTTTCTCCTTAAATTATATCCTGTGATACTATGCTTTCACACTTCATCCCCTAGTTGTTATTAAAAACAAACCCTGCTCTTCAGAAACAGCACAGACTGCATAGAGTTGCAGGGCACACATGGGGAAGTTTATTTCTCGATCCCTAATATCTTTTGATAACCTATAGCCTCATTCTTTCTCCCTTCTCTGCCTCTGAAATAAAAATTCAGCAACGGGACTCTCATATTTCTCTGAGGAGAAAAATACACATCTCAGAAATGCAGTATTTGGTGGTAGGGCATGTGATTGCATCTCTCAGCAGGAACCTTCATCCCAGCACCAGCACTAAGAAAAGATTGTTTGTTTAATGTCCTAAATATGAACTTGGGACCCATCCTTCCAAAACTGTGAATGGCACAAGCATGTCACCAAACGGCCAGGCCTGAGGATGCCAAAGGATCCATGTGAAGCATGTGAAGGGGGCAGATACCAACAGCAAAGGAAATGGTGAGGGTGTTCCCCCAGGGACAAACACTCAGAGTATCAAAACATTTTATAGCAGTGAAAGCTATTTGGCTGCAGAGCCGGCTCCCAGAGGAAGTCCACTTGGAGGATCTCCAAACTATTGCTTGGGGCTGCACAAGCTGCACAGGAGCACACTTTGAATGATGACATTACTGATCATGTTTGCCATGATGGCAGCAAACAAACTAAACCAGCATCCAGTGCAGAAAAGGCCTTGAATGAATGCAAGGGCTGCAAAGAGCCATAGCAAATGTGTGTACAGAAAGGGGCTTTGCAGCAACACTGCTCTCCTTCGCTCACGCTTTGCCAGACTTGTGAATGTACTTCCCCTACAACATCCACCCCAAACAGATCAGGCCACAAACAGATCAAGTCATAAAGCTTGATCACAAATGGATCAAGTCACAAGACCCTCAGAAAAGTGGGTTAAAGACATCTAGTGAGGTTTGGAGACCCTTCTCCTGGTACTCAAAGCATGCCCTTCAGATGCAACCTTGGGAACCAGCCAGCAGTGTCCAGGTTTGCAGGGTGTGATGACTGAATGACTCTAGGAAGGGATGCTTTTCAGGTAACAAGGATGAGTTGCATTTAGGAAAGGGGTGAAATATTTAGGAAGAAAGAAAAGATGGAAAAGAATAGAAGTGTTTTAAAGGTGGGAGCAATGGCCTTGCTGTAGTAACTGTCCTCTCTGGCAACTGGAAACCCCTTTAGCAA
The DNA here is from genome assembly GCA_013400135.1 of Rhinoptilus africanus. NCBI lineage: Eukaryota > Metazoa > Chordata > Aves > Charadriiformes > Glareolidae > Rhinoptilus > Rhinoptilus africanus. The sequence goes on from VXBO01007957.1 coordinate 460,339, forward strand.
ATTTCTTATGACATCCTTTTCTTTGCAGGCTATGCAGCTTTCCTTGATGGAGACTGACTATAACCTCATCCCCAAACTCCTCAGCATGTGGGCAGTTACTTTCAGCTCCTCAAATCTAGCTAGAAGGTCCCTTGCTCTAACTAAGCAGTTGCGGTACGGGTAATCATTAGAGGCTGTAGAGAAAGGGTTATTAGCAAATGATACTCAAAAAAATAGAACTCCTGTGCATAGTAAGTTTTGTGCTTTTGCAAGCTCATTATTCTCCTCATATTCTCCTCTGCTATTTGTGGGTATCAATGAAATCAGCTGCTTAATTCAGCTCCAGAATGAGAATTTCTATACAATTTTTGAAAGCTCACAGGACAGTCATAAGAAAAAAACCACAAAAGTTCTCATACTAATCTCAAACGAAAATATCTTTTCAATTGTAACATGTTTATAATGACCTTCAGTCTGGATGAGGTTTGACTACTGGGAATCCAGCAAAGTACCTCCTCAGTGCACACTACACACAAAACCAGCTTCTGGCAGTCTGCTCACTTAGTGGGTCTTCCTGGCCCTTTCTCATCATGAAACTTTCACCTGAAGAGGGGAAAATGCCCATTTTTGTGGAATGACTTTGTACAGCAAGTGAGGCACAAGCAGGCAAGAAAGGATGTGATGGGACTGGGCTTTTGCCTGCCTTTTTTTCTCCCCTTGTTCTCCAGCTTCAAGCATTTTCATTATGTATTGCAAACAAAGGCTTGGAGTTTATTATATTGTCTGCCATTTTTTCCCAGGTAAGTGAGAAAGACGAACTTTGGATACTGAAACTAGCTCTATTTGAACCTTTCAGTGCAGTTGCTTAAATGTCTTGAGTTGAATCATTTTAATGGTTTTTCTTAAAAAAAGAAATTCAATCAGTGTCCTTATGTCTTCCCAAAATGGAGAGTTTGTCAAAGAGAAACATCACAGAAGACATGCTCCGTGCAAGGTGTCTTTCTTGTCCCTAGGGCTTGCTTGAAAAGCCACTCACTCGTCCTTGGTACGGACAGGGTCCTCTTAATGATGGGCATAACTAGCACTCAAATATCATATATACTTGCAATACTCCTGTAAGGTAGAGCAGAGCAAGAACTACAGCAGAAGTATCACTGAGCGCTACAGAAAGCAAGGACAAAGCCCCTGGCTCCCAAAGGTACATACCTAAATTTTGTCTTTGCATTTTTAGGCAATTAAGAAATCATAGGGGGCGCTTTTTTTTTCCTTTTATTTTTCTCACAAAAATAAACCAACAAATTAAATTCCACCTCTCAGCCTATCTGGAGGTATGACTGAGAAACTCCACATAACTATATCAAACCTGAATACTCCTGACAGTCACAGAGTAGATCTTTCTGCCCGGACTGCCCAGTGTGATCACATTACATTTACAGACTGCCAGCACTGAGTGAAGCAAAGAGCAGTAGATGCAATCCCTCTTCTTCAAACCATATCCAAGCGCAAAGGCACTGGTCCTCTTTTTGTAAGCAGTGGTTTGGGTGTTGTAGGTCTCCCCTGCCTGGGAATGTCCTCCTTAACCTTGAGCTTTTAACCTCTTTCTCCAAAATCAGTGTCCAGGACACTGGACAGTAATAGACAGGAACATAGTTATGATCCTTTCTGTCCATTAGAGTGGACCACCAGCCATGGGAGACTGAAGAGGAGAGAAAGAGAAGCTGCAGGAGTAAGACCTCTTCCTGGCTTACCAGCATACTGTAGTGACCCCTGAGAAACTTTGACAGAGTTAGCAATAAAAAATGAATATATTTGCATCACTTATTGACAACTGCACATTGTCACAGACCCTGCTTGCTCAATGTCTAGTTCTGGTGAGGATGGAGAGATGGGGACACTTTAGGAGAAAAACAACCAGGAGAGAAAAAATAAAAGAAAACCACAATGAAACACCTGTTAGTATATTCAGGATTTAAGAATAGAGGATGCTGAGGAGGACTTCCTTTCAGTCTGTTCCTACCTGTGAGTTATCAAACCTTGCTTTCATCAGCTTTCTCCCATGGTCCAGCACAGTTTTAACTAGCAAGCCTCCTCTACATACCCAAATTTACTGAGAAGAGTTTTATAGCAAGATGGAGAATAGGTGTTTTTCAGCCCCCTCCAGGTTATGTCTGCCACAGTTCATGAAGTCACAGAATGCCTGAGCTGGGAAAGGACCCTGTGCAAACATTTTCTGTGCAAACAAATGGATGGCTTCTGGCCCAAGTAGCCTGATCCAATTCAACAGCGCAAGGTGAATACCACCAGTAAGCCCTTCTTAGAGCTAGTGATGTGTCCTGGCACAGCCCCTTCCCTAATTTCTCTTCACAGATACATCATAAATTTACCAAAAGCATCCTGTGTTGCAGTGAAATATTTGAGTATTTGCTCTTCTCAGGTCTTTCAGGGCTGATTAGCATTTTGGAGTGGCTGGCACAAAGGGATTAGAGATGTTGCTATTGCAAGATATTAGAAAAGAAAATATCTTTAGCAGCTGCCCCCTAAGAAAGCATTAGTCTTTTATCAGGACAAAGAATATTAGCAGTACAATCCAGGCTTTTGCTAATCCATCACATGGGTGTGAAAATAAATTCATCCCATGATACAGGACATTACAAACAGGTGTGACTTATTATAGGTTTTTATCTTCCTTTGAAGCAGATAGCACTGATCAGAGAACAAAACCTAGTAACAGTGGCAGGAGTCTGAAGAGGAGAAAAGAGGGGGGCTTCTGAGAGCCTTCACAGATTAATTACACTGAGAACAGATTTTCTTCATACTCTTGCATGCAGTGAAGGTGCTGTGTGACTTTAAATCCCCTCTTATTAGTGTACCATCTGTCTTTGCTTGGAAATTCCTCATTTGCAGCAGCCTTGATAGGTACATAGTAAGATGGCTCAGGTTTAAAGATCAGAGAAAGCAACATCTATGCCATTTATGACTTGACTTCTACCAAAATGAACTTATTTGTCTAAATTAGGTGCTACAGCCAAGTATAAATAGATCCTGTCTAGACATACAATATAATAAAGAAGCAAGATAAAAGGTTTTAACTGTACCAGGCTCCTGAATTTAATATACTGATCTAGAGGCATTTCCAAACTGAACTAGGATATCAAGAATGGAAAGTGGAAATGGTTCACTATATATTCATCTGCTAGGTTTTCATTCCTTGCATTAAAACAGAGTGAGAGATTAGACCCAAAACAAAGGGAGCCCCACAAAACTAGTGCAATAGTAAAGGAAAAGGGAAACAGCCTGCTGGGTGACTGATTCTGTGCCCAAATTCCCATGTCAGGCATCATTGCAGTGTAGTACCACGTCACCAAGAGCACAGTGAGGAAATAGTACTGCAGTGTCTGCTGATTTAAATTAAAGCTTTGCAGATTTTAGGCAGCTGAAATGAGAGCTGAGCTATCAACAGGTTGATGGACCTTGCATTCCCACGTTGGTAGGTTTTGTTTGGCCAGGCCACATCACCTTTCCTGGCAGTTTCAGTGGAGGCACTTTGCCATAATTAAACAAGGAGAGACAAGAACAATAGCATCATCAACAAACTTGGTGTCATTGAACCCTTAAATAGAACAAGAGTTCAGAGGCAATAGAATCAAGCTAGCACCTTCTTCCAATTTATGTTCCACCCATACCCAAGGAGAACTGATACTTTCTGCACTTGTGATTTTTTTTCCGCCCCTGTAAGAAACAATATTTTCTGAACAACAAGGGGTATAAACACCAATATTTTGCTGGATCTACCTGATTATATTAACCATTTCCCTCGGAGATTTTAAAATGCAGCACTAAAGGAGTCAATAATGTCTACTGAGGGTTACAAGAAGGTCATGGTAGAGAAACTGTTGAGTAGTATGAAACCGTTGCATATATGGCCAATGACATGCTTTGACATACTAATAGAGGATTATCAGATAGGTTGTATTATCTTGAATTCAGCCTTAAATGGACAATTACAGATGTATTTACTCAAGCTCAATATTTATATTTCTATGAGAACACTGAAAACAATTTAAAAGGCTTTTTAAAAAGCAGCAGCAAGTGGTCTTTAAACTGCAACTTTCATCAAGAGATTTAAAAGCTTTCTCTCGTCAGTATCACTATGAGAGTTAAGAGCTGACTTGGTCTCATTTTTGCAAGTATCTCCACAGAAACACCCTTCGTGAGAGAATACAGCTCTTCCGTGATTCTGTGATTTAAGTTAGGAGAAAAGGACACCGTGATAGGTGGAGGTCAGGCTAGAGTGAATTGCTGGAGAAATTCAGACTATAAATAAAGAACAGCTGTTTTAATGGTGACAGAAATTCACCACTGGAAAAACTTCCCTAGTGACTTCATGATTCTTCATCAGCTGCTTTCTTTAAATCATAAGGGAAAAGTTTTTTCCTAAAACTCATTCACTCAAAAGAGAAACTGTAGGCATTTTGTCATCTGCCTGTGTTAACTGGTATGGGTCATGTAGTGTTGGCTTGTATAAAGATACAGGTTTTCAAAACAGAGGGGATTGCATAAGTCAGAAATTGCACTAGGTGCTCCAGGAGTGGTCATGTGCAAAGCAGCAAAGATGTTAGCACGGGTCTTGTTTGACTTTAGGAACGTTTTGCTCATTTTTGCCTAACCTTGAGTGCATATGGGACATGCCCTTGATTATGCTTGCATAGATAAGAACATGAAACCAACTTTGCATTGCCTTTTGAATGTGTAAAGACAGCTTTTACTTTTGGAGAGAGGAAACACTGATTACTAGAATGAATTAGATATGCAGTTCTAAGACAACAAAGAGCAAAAGAGCCACAGAGAAATGGAAGGTTTATTTCCTGGCAGTTTTTAACTGCAAAGCAAAATCAGCAATTGTAAAAGTAAAAAGTCTCATTTTTTTATGCTTCAGCTTTTAGCCTGGGCATCCAGGAGTAGTAAAATCACTTTCTGATGTGACCACACTCCCCAGATTGCATGGTATTGTGCAGATAAGGTGGCAGGCAGGATGACTCACTCATCAGTCAGTGCGTAGGATCGTGCATGCACAAACAAGCGATAGTCCCAGAAGACATCCCTGAGACGGAGATTTAAAAGTCAGTTTATTTCCATGTAGAGTATCCTCAGACAGACTGTAAAAATAGTTCTGTACCTGGTCTCGCTGGAACTCTTCAGAAATCCAAGTGGGCTAATGAACGTCATCTAAAAGTTATTTATTCAGAAAGTTTTTATCCTGATGGTAAAATTGCTTTGAACATATAGAGTAATTAGGAGATGTGGGGTTGATCTCCCACCACATGGCTCCATTTGGCCGTTGAAATGATAGTTGCTTTTAAAAAGAGCAAATAGTCAGTCTATATACCCCTGGTTGTCATAACATTGTAGGAGATCAGAGAGTGGTTAGTGTGGGGGAAAAGATGATTCTGGGTGTTCAAGAAGAAATTTTCCATCAAGAAAAATGAAGCCTGCTTTTAAATTATTTAGGAATCTCAGTTATGGGAATGGATGTGAACAAAATGGACTGTGCTTATTATTCTGTTCAGCAAGATGACAACTTACCAGTAAAATCATTTAAGTTTCAAAAAAATCACCTGGAATAGTGTCTCCAAGGAACATATAAGAGTTTTATAATTGATTTCACACAGGAAAAGATACAGTATTTTGAAATCAATACAGGGAGTTCAGCTGTTTTATAGAAATGGCTAAGGGTAGTCTCAGTGTCCTGCAAGACCATTTCTCAGAACAGTGATCTGGAGAGGAAAAGCACTTGATAATTGGAGGTATATGAGCTCTCTTCCCAAGCCCATGAATCTTTTTCAATCCAAATATCAACTGCAGTAGTCTCACTGCCTGAGCTTGAATTATGTTTGCAATTGGTACCAATCCCTGATGACATCAGAGGAAGGCTGTAAGCCTCAATCAAGTCAAGGATAATCATGGCTCTACCAGCATTGAAGGAATCATGTGGATTTAATGCAGGTGAGCATCTGAAAAAAGCTCTTGTTATCAGTGCTTGCTTTTTGAGGGAGTTTGTTTATTATTACACAGCACCTTTTATTTAAAGGCTGGAGAAGACACAGAAAGGACAAGATGATGGATGAAACTCAGAAATTCTGACTTCCATGGAGACAGGATGTTATCTCTGATATTCTAGGCAAAACCCTGATTTTATCATGAAAAACTTTATCATACACTTTACAAAACCAAAGATATGTATCACCTTTTATGTCTGATTTTGGAGCATTGTTTTAATCAAAAAAGATGTTCCTTCCACCTGAAATCTCAAGCACAGAGGTCTTCAGGTTTGTTTCTCCTTCGCCCATAAACTTGATGATTCACCAAGCAGGGCCTTTTAGAGATGGCAGGACTGAGATGCTAGACTTGTGACTTCACAATACTTCTCTCCCTCTCTTTAAAGGGAGAAACATTTTCTTTCTCTTCTGTTAGTGGTAGGAAATAAAAATGTATTTTGTATTCATATCTCATCAATGCGAACTATTGAAGTGTGGCTGGGTATTTTTAGGCAGGCTGAACAGTTAATTTTAGAATTTTCTATCTAAAAATACCTCCATATATTTGAAACGCTGCAAAACCTTGGCAGGATTAATAAACAGAACATTTAACCCTTGCTAAAAGGAAAACCATTGAAAAAAAGACTTCCCTAGCTGTGTGTTATTCATGACTGAAAAATGGATATGCCCAGAGTTATAGAATCAGAGAATCATCTAGGTTGGAAAAGACCTTTAAGATCATCAAGTCCAACCATCAACCTAACACTGCCAAAACCACCACTAAACCATGTCCATAGGCACCACATCTACCTGTCTTTTAGATACCTTCAGGGATGGTGATTCCACCACTTCCCTGACCAGACTGTTCCAGTGTTTTATAACCCTTGTGGTGAAGAAATTTTTCCTAATACCAATCTAAACCTCCCAGACCAGGTACTGAGCTTGAGGTAAACCAGGGAGTGCCCAAGTTTGTCCTTGTTTGCTCTGTGAGGTCCTGTTTATTGTCTTGAAACTATATTCTGTAAAATCTAAATTTCACAAGAGGGCTGAATGTCTGTGGTCAATGGCCCAAGTTCCATAGTTGCCTGGAAAAAAACAGACTTGCTATTTAGAACTTTATAATTAAAGCTACTTGTATATGCTGTCTTACACATCTCACGAGCTCAAAGTGCTTTTAGCCATGCTTTGCCAACATTCAAGTCTTAATGTCTGAGGTTAGGCCTTAAACTCTGGTCTTCTGTGAGTGTCTCAGAGCAATAAAGGTTTCACACAAATCACAAAATTTTCTCCATTTGTTTTGCACTGTCTTAAAGCTCTAGCTGAGCTTGATGTGCAGGAGCTGAGATTGTCAGAGGGAATGTACTGGGTTTGTGTGGCAAGATTTTGGTAGCGGGGGTGGGGCTGGTACAGGGCTAGCTTCTGTGAGAAGCTGCTAGAAGCTTCCCCAATGTCTGATAGAGACAATGCCAGTTGGCTCCAAGATGGACCCACTGCTGGCCAAGGCTGAGCCAATCAGTGATGGTGGTAGCACCTCTGTGGTAACATATTTAAGAAGTGGAAAAAACCTGCTGCAGAACAGCAGCTGGAGAGAGGAGTGAGAATATGTAAGAGCAACAACTCTGCAGACACCAAGGCCAGTGAAGAAAGAGAGGAAGAAGGCGCTCCAGGTGCTGGAGAAGAGATTCCCCTGCAGCCTGTGGTGAGGATCATGGTGAGGCAGGTTGTCCCTGGAGGGATGGAGGTCCACTGTGGAGCACATATCTACCTGCAGCCCATGGAGGACTCCACACTGGGCAGCTGAATGCTTAAAGGAGGCTGTGATCTTCTCTCTGATGGAAAGCCTGCACTGGAGCAGGCTCCTGGCAGGACCTGTGGAGAGAAGAGCCCACATGGGAGTGGATTTGCTGTTAGGATTTGTGACCCTGTGAGAGAGTTCCTGAAGGACTGCACCCCGTGGAAAGGACCCACACTGGAGTAGTTCATGAAGAACTGCAGCCCGTGAGAAGGACCCACGTTGGAGAAATTAGTGGAGGACTATCTCCCATGGGAGGAACCCCATGCTGGAGCAGAGGAAGAGTGTAAGAAGTCCTCCCCCTGAGGAGGAAGGAGCAGCAGGGACAATTTGTGTGAACTGACCACAACCCCCATTCCCTGTCCCCCTGCGATGCTTGGGGAGAGGAGGTAGAGAAATTGTGAATGAAGTTGAGCTTGTGAAGAAGGGAAGGGTGAGAGGAAGGTGTTTTAAGATTTTATTTTATTTCTTATTACCCTACTCTGATTGGATTGGCAAGAAATCAAATTATTTTCCCTGAATCGAATCTGTTTTGCCCCCGATGTAATTGGTGGGTGGTGTCTCCCTGTCCTTATCTTGACCCACAAGCCTTTCATTATATTTTTCTCCCCTGTCTGGCTGAGGAGGGGGAGTGATAGAGCGGCTTGGTGGGCACCTGGTGTCCAGCCAAGGTTAACCCACTACAGGGATTAACACCAGGAGCTGCAGCTGAAATGTGTCCATTGCTATTGGGAGTGCACCAAGGTGTTAGTTCATTTGCTGCACCTGAAGATGAAGTCTTGCAGTGAATGCCTACCATGCTTGTTCCACCAGGAGGCCCTAAAGGTCTTCAGGATTTCTGCAACCCCTGAAATGGTTTACATGTTGTATAAAGGCATGTGCTAAATGTGTCTTCCTATTTCCATAGGCTGGCAGTGTTTTAATGACATTGTTCCCCTTCTGCAACATCCAGTCATCTATCTGCTTGCCTTCCCATCTCTACCTGCCAATGTTTTTTGTTGGACTTGGAGATGAAGGGACCTCCCCTGGGAGTTGATTCTCCTTTTACCAGAGTGTCCTTTCCTGGAGGTCTCTCGGTCTCATGTCCAGAAGGGCTGTTCTGCTGGAGAAGTTATTTTTATACTCCTACAACATTTTTGCATTCAACTTATTTTGGGGAACCATGAACCGTGGATGCATTTGCAGCCCTGGATACAGTCCAGGCAATTTCTTGATGAACTCCCACCCCTTTGACGCTTTATGGTTTCCTCAAGAGTTCATGTTACCACTTAACAACAGCAATTGCGTTTTTGTGCCATCACAGAATGATCTTGTATCCAGACAGCTTTGCTTTGGCTAAGCACTGTGTTTGTAGCAAATCAGGGGGATTCTGGGACAGAGGCAATCTACTTTCCCTTCTCCAGCCCTTACAAGGTTTCTGTCCCGTTCTGGCAGGATGAGGCACTTTTTCTGATTGCTTTTAAAAGACTATCAGGAAAATTTTTCCAGCAAGTCACTGTGCGGTGACAGGGAAGAGGTCTACTGGTGGTTTAGCATACAATAAAATTCAGACTACTTTTTTGGTGCTCGATCTGAGGGTTGTAGATCAAATATTAAAAGGCATGTACAAATAGGGAAGGAAAGATTTATCCCAATATACCATTCCTACATCTTGGAAACCTGATGATTTAACTAGCTTTCTAAAAATAGTTAGAAAAACGCATGAGAAGGGAATCTTGGTCACTTTTGTGAGACCGTTTTAATACAGCACAAAATAACCTGCCAAAAGAAAACTGGGCAAGAGAGAGCTCGTGGATATGATACTCCATACAGAGCAGTGATTATCATATCTCTCTGACAGAAAGTTTCAAACAGTTGTTCAGAGTACCCATGGGTGAGGGATTCCTAGTTATTTTTCAGAAGTGCACTAATTGATCACCAATTATGAAATTATTTTAATTGGAGAAAATAACATGCCTGGCACCTCTTAGCATTACACCTGCCACAAACTGTTAAGAGTCCTGTGGTCTGATTCCAGGTCTGCTTCGTCTAAATCATGAGTATTGAAAAACATCACTGAATCACATCAGACCTCTATCGTTTTTAGTTTTGACTCAAGTTTTGTTGTGCTCTATTCCTGAGAGATACTAAGGCTCATATTTTCTCCTTTAGTCTGCTAATGAAATTTCTGGTTTTAGAAGAAAAAACCTTAAAACATGTAGTAGTGTCTCTAAATGAAGTAGAACATAGTTCCAGGACTGGAGATAGCTCTCTCCAGCACAAACCATGGCTGGGATACAGAAAACTTGTATCTCTAAGAAAATACTACAATGAGACGCAGAGGTCAGTTCATGAGCAAAGAAATGGTGGAGTTTGGTTTGCTGATGCGTGCTTTTTTGTGAGCTCGAGCGAGTGAGTTCTTCTTTGAAAGAGGGCATTAAACAGAATTTCTCTTCTGTGTAGTCACATACTTATAAAGCATAAGAATTCATAATATATCTGAGACTTCTGTCTGTCCATAACATTTTACTGAAGTTGCCTTATGGGTTCAAGAGTTACAGGGTAGAGGGAGCATCTGGTGGTGTTGGTTTCATACACACATTGAGCTTCCACAAGTCTTTTTCAAGTGTCTAATCCAGGCTTAAGGAATTGACAGGTCTGGGGCATTTATTCCAGGCACATGGAGGATCACTTGAAACACTTATTTTCCCTAATACAGCTGCTGCTTTATCTTAGTTTGATATTGTATTAAGCAGCACATGAAAGACGAAGAAACAGATTATCTCAATTTTTGTTAAGTTTCACACCACTGTTACATTTATGAGTTAGGCAAAAAACTCAGCTAAGGACTAGCCAAATTTTGCCCCCAGACAGCTTGAGTTAAAGGTTTTAAAGATATTCCCAAGACTGTTGCATGGTTTTCAGTGCATGGCTTTCAGAGCATGGTTTTCATGCTTTGAGTAGTCCTTTCTATGCCTGGGCAGGGCCAGAGTTGGATCTGGGTATACCAACAACCCCACTGATGATCAGTCATTACTGTGACTGTCTGGAGAACATTGTGAAAACCCCATTCTGGGGCAAAATCATCAGGATGCAGTGTCATCTATAGAAACAGATAGTGTGAGAATATCATTATTCCTGTGCAGATGCCAAAACTGTAAAAATGTGCTGTCAATCATATGAAGAAATAGAAAAGATTAAAACAAAAACAATGAAGAAGTGTTCACTGTGAAGCACAGCAGGAGAAAGGGAGTCTGAAAGACTTACTATGTAATTATAGACCCAAAGAGAATTTTAAGCAAGGAAGGGGGTGTGCATACAGATATATTCATGCACCAATAGAAAAACCTCTGTAAGGAAGAACTTTTGACCATAAAGGAAGAGCCAGCTGATATAAATTTTCCTCACTTCTTCAAATTTAATAGTACCAAGGGATGACAAAGGTGCAAGGTGCACAGGGTTCATATGTGGATAATGTGTTGAAAGGGGTGGAGGGAAAAAGAAGGTTCAGAAAAGAAGACAGGCAGGGGAAGATAAGATGCCTTCTCCTTATTTTACCATCTTCTCCTGAATGTTTACCTTTACTTTCCCATCTGTCTTTCCACCTTTCCACCATCTTGCCATCATACTCTGTTCATTTTAAGTATCTCCCTAAGGACTGGGAGGAACAGATCTCATCTCTACAGGCAAGACAGTGCAGTGTGAAAGACAGCCCATCACCCTCTGCTCTAAGACATCCCCTAAACATGGATGCTTGCTGGAAAGGCACACCCTGTGTGCCCCAGCACCTCTTTACATCTTCCTAATGTAGTCATCATGGAAAATGTAGGAATGTGTCTCTGGGTTTTGAGATGGAAAATCCTCCTCTTGAGCTTGTTTGAATGGTTTTAAGTATCCGACACACTCCCTGCCCACAACCACAGGGAAAGCTCCTTTTTAACAAAGCAAAGACTGTTCCTGTGATAATCTTGGAAAGTTCATCCAGTTGTTGCCAGGTGTTTTAACCTGTGGACAAAAAGTGTCCTGCTGCATGGTGCCCACACTGCCTGCTAGGACAGAGACTGAGTGTGAAACAGTTGCCTCCAACACTATCATTTCCCATCCCGCATGAACAGTTGTCTCTTTCAAGTTTTGAGGTAGATCAAGAGTTGACTTTTTGGTAGACTTACCACTGAGGATAAAGTACGTGTTAATCTGTACATCGGACTTCTTATCTCAGTTCTTGTGTTCTTTAATTTTCTGAACAATGCGTCTTTTGATGCTTCAGTGGAAATAGCATCCTTTATGAGGACACTGTGATACAGAAAGTCATACCGATGGGCAACACTGCTACACTGTAGCCCATACATCAGTTTCAGAAGAAAAGGGCAAGTGTTTTTATTATTGCATAAAGATCATGTCTTGCTAGATTTTTTAAAAGAAAATAATCATTACATGCAATATTTTTTTATAAAGAGGGCGGAAAGATCACTTCATCTGGGAACAGAATGATGCGCAGAGAAGCAGTCATCCAAGCAGATGACTATCGAATATGCATTTTCAGCAAATACATGTGTGTGCTTTAAATGTCATGCTTCTGTCTCTTTTACATTCCTTCTCCTGAACATTCAAAGATTTTCATGCTTAAGGTCAGGAGTCACCTGGACTGAATGACTTCTTGCGGAACAAAGGTAAGAGGGGGAATTTCACTGAGTTTTAAGAGAACTAACTAGTTGAGCTACCTCATGTTGTTTTAGAAAACTAACCTGTCTTCATTTAAAGACTTAAGAAAAAGTGACTTTGTTATGTCCTGTGGTAAACTGATATAACATTTAGTTACTCTGGAAGGCAAAAAAGAGAGTCTTGATCTTCCATCTGAATTTACTCAGCTTTCCTTGGCAGACATTCCATCTTCTTGTGAATCTTTTTGATAATAGAAAGTGTGCAGTCATATCAGAAATATTTACTTGGCTTAGCCAAAGATTTGGTTCCAGGAGGGCTTCTAACTTTCTTCTGGATAAATTAAATTGAACATCTACACTCTCTCACATCCATGAACTTGAATGACATTTGAACATTTAGAGAAATGCAGAGAAAAATAGACAAGAATAGCTATTGCAGCACATTAAAACTCATCTAGACCATGACTTTCACCATGACTATTTTCCCAAAATTTTTGCTCTTTAAAGTTTTTCCCCGAGCATCCTAACCATCCAAAGGTGATCTATCCCTGTATCTTCACCACATTTGGCAATTTTATGTAGAGTGCAGGCATAAAGGAATCATATCTCCAATTTGTGCATTAAAACCCCTTGAAATGAGAGACACAGAGTCTGTACCAGGTTGCACAGAGTCCCAGCAATTCTGCTATACAGTACTGCTGTAATCGTACACAAAAGTCGGAAAAAATATGAACTTATTTTCTCAAGCCTTGCATTGAGGTGTGATCTCCAACCCTCTCTCCGTGTCTTTAAAAAGTCAAACCTGGTCTGTGCCCACAAACCCACAGATGAACGACATGCAAGATGTCAACTGCCTTATCCTTCACCACCACTGACTTGTACTTTGGAATATTCCTCAGTTTCATATTCACTGGTACAATAGTCTCATCTTTTCTGTAAAGAAGTCATTTGTCACAAATAACTTCAGACCCAACTGACTGAAGGCTGCTAAGGAGAGTGGTGCCATGCAGAGCCATGGTTGTGCTTAGAGCAAAGAGCAATCTGGCAATACACAAATAATTACTTAATGGCAAAATCTAACCCCCATACCCTTAAAATAGCAGCATAGCAGAAAGAAGAACAGCTGCTGTGGTACTACACTTTTTTGGTTGAGCACATACTGGACAAATCTAATTGTGAATTCACCTGTCTGCTGTCAAGGCAAGATCTTTCTGGTGCTTTGTGTTTTCCAAAATTTACTCTTGTGATCTCTCCAGAATGGAAGATGCAGAAAATGATGATGCATTTTTTCAGGAGTTCAACTTTGAAGGAGCTGGTGCACTTGAAGTCAGAGCAAATCTCACTCCTTACTGCTAAATGCAAAAAGAATTTCATAAGGGTGTTAAATAAATGTTAGATGCTAAATGTGTTAAATAAACGTTAAAGTTAAATAAATGCGAAAAGCTAAAAATTATGGATTTCTATTTGTATTTGTTCTAGCATGGAATAAACGTAAAATAAAGATTTTTACTTTTTAATAGAACTGTTTTCATTACATCATCTGAAAGACGGTGAGTTAATTACAGATCAGATTTCAGACTTCAAAACTTTTAAAGATGCTCAAAGAAGGTTTTAGTCACTGCAACTGGGGGCCCACATTCTAGAGCAAGGCAACCGAGTGCCAATCCCTCTGTTAAAATTTGTGTGAGTAAAGACAGGAAATGAATTGAAAGTTCCTCAGTCCTGTTAGACCTAAATTGCCTATTTTCCACAGAGTAGTTGACTGCAACACACAAAGTGGCAAGTTTTCCACCTTACCTTGCCAGGTGCTTCAAGATCCCATCTTAGGAAAATCAGCGAAGATTAGAAGATAAACACAGCAGAAGACCAGGTAAGAAAAACTGGTGAGTTATCAGAAAGGTTATTTGTCATAATTTTATTGGTGGTTATTTTCATACAAGGCGGATATCTGTACTCCAGAATCTGGACTAAGGTAAAATTATTTTTGAAGTATGACATATATCCTGGAAAAGGGGTCATTGCTAGTCACTTTTCTACATTAATTTGCACAGACAAGCATTTCATTAAGGTGTGTAAATTAGTTAAAATCCATTACTTTCCTCAGTTGCACAATAAAACTGATGTTAAACCAGATAGGTTACTGATAAAATGCAGACCTCAAACAATAGCCAGTGATTCTAATCAGTGATTCTGCCTAATTTTTTTTTTTTCCCTCCAGGAAAACAGACTACTAGTTCAGAGACTCCTCCATGAAGGAGAATATAACTGCAGTTGGAGGATGCTTGTGCTGGTGATTAAATATGCTTAGAGAAAATAGGAACAACTATATAATATCTCATTAGAGTTTTGCTAGCTTCGGCTTCGACCTCATTACTACTTTACAGAATAGCAGATTAGCAGTAAACTAGAGCTTGATTCACATCTGTGTACTAGTGACATCCAGAGCCAGGAAAATCCTAGCACCCAAATGATAGAAGAGGATTAAAATTTATTTTCCAACCTTCGTCACCTGACCTTAGTCAGAGTTACAAAGGTTAACTTATTGTATCACGTACGTCACTTGACAATGTTATTGCTCTTCCCTCTCCAAAAATTTTGTAAGGGAATACCATCTACTTAATGTTTTTATTATGATAAAATACCGATGAACTACAAATGGATAATCTTCAGCAGTCAGTGAACTGCATATTTATTTGGACAGGTCTCACTTTTTGAAATGTCTGTGGGAAGTTTCCAAAGAAAATGCTCTGCTTTTTCACTCTAACATTAATTCATGTTCTCATCTCATTGTCCTTTTTGAAATACAATACAGAAATATCTGTCAAGCACCAAGACTCCGATAAACTAGACGTTGAACCTGAAATCACTTAAACAAACACAAAGGTCATGTGTACATTTAGTTTTTATACTAGAGGTCTTATCTCACAGCTGACAGTAGAAGAGACAAGAGTGGTTGAAGATCTAGGGGTTGACTAGGATGTATCTTAATCTAGGATGACTTCACACCTCTTTAGTAATACATCTAGTCCATGGAGAGCAAGGCATCCATCAAAGTGATCTAAGCACAATTGGACATGAAGGATTGTAACGGTAGCCCTCGAGTCTTGATATTTTCTTCTCCCCTCCCCCCACAATGTTTAGAGATATTTATCTCCAAGTGATTCTTTTTTGTTTTTTTTAAATCATTGCTGCTCTGGCAGCCCCAAGAGCATTCAGCAATGTGGAAATGGCACACAGTGAATCATATGGTGTGTTTAGCCAAGATGCTTAGCAAACTCCATGGCTTCCCCATAAGGTCTTTTCATTATCTGGGGATTGTTCTCACGCTATATAAGTGGTAAAGTTAAAGTCACATCTGCTTTGCTGACCTTGCCTGAAGACTGAACATTGTTTGCGTGTTCTATGAGTTGGAACACGCTGTGTAGCTCCTGTGCTGAAGTGGGAAGGAAATATTTTTCTCTATTTCCTGTGTCCTGTGCGAACATTTCCATTGTAAAATGTGTGCTGTGTTGTTTTGGGGTTTTTTTTAAAGAAATTGACTGGAAATCAATATTTTCCATCTGATACACCCATTTAAAATTCACCCCCGGGAATTCTGTGGTTTTCAGTTGGTACGGGAACTTTAATAAAAAACCAAACCAACAGATAATGGAGAGGGAAGAAGTTTGGGAAGAGCTATAATCATCGCTCATTGGATAACGTCTTATTTGTGTGTGATTAAAGTGCCTACTGCAAAATACTGATGATTTATGACTTATGAGACAAACCGAAGGCTATAGGAAAGCTAAAAGCAAAATGTCTAGTTAAAAACCCAAAGGAGGCTATAAGTGACAAATGCATACCTCCAGCCTGTCACTTTTCTAAGATTCAGATAATTGTTGTGCCAGCAAGTTAGACACACTTACTAGAACATAACTCTACCATGGGAAAATTGTCATCTAAATAGAGAAAACATACAAAAATCTGAGTGAGCTCAATAATTTCTTCCATTTTTGTAAAAGTCTCACTCAACAAGTTAAGGAGTTAAATCCAGCAAAAGTTATGTGCTCTAAGTAGGATTTATCTCACCTAAGTAAAACTTCTTGATGTAAGATACCGGGTCTGATACTGTCTTTGAAAGGCTGAGTGAGGGAGGGGGACAGTGAGAGGGGGGAAACCTCTAGACAGTAGCAGTACTTCACCTAACTCTAGGATACAACCAGCTTGTGCTGGTTTTGGTTATGGTGGACTTAATTTTCTTCATAGTAGCATCATAGTAGTTCGTGGCTATGTTTTGGATTTGTGCTGGAAACAGTGTTGATAATTCATGGATATTTTCATTATTGCTGAGCAGTGCTTACACAAAGTCAAGGCTTTTACTGCTCCTCAAGCTGCCGTGCCAGCGAGTAGGCTTGGGGTGCACAAAAAATTGGTAGGAGACACAGCAGGGGCAACAGATCCCAACTGACCAAAGGGTTATTCCATATCAGATGATGTCATGCTCAGCATATAAAGCTGGGGGAATAGGAAGGAAGCAGGACATGTTTGGAGCTATGATGTTTGTCTTCCCAAGTAACCGTTATGTGCGATGGAGCCTTGCTTTCCTNTTTTACTGCTCCTCAAGCTGCCGTGCCAGCGAGTAGGCTTGGGGTGCACAAAAAATTGGTAGGAGACACAGCAGGGGCAACAGATCCCAACTGACCAAAGGGTTATTCCATATCAGATGATGTCATGCTCAGCATATAAAGCTGGGGGAATAGGAAGGAAGCAGGACATGTTTGGAGCTATGATGTTTGTCTTCCCAAGTAACCGTTATGTGCGATGGAGCCTTGCTTTCCTGACAATGGCTGAACACCTGCCTGCTGATGGAAAGTAGTGAATGAATTACCTGTTTTGCTTTGTTTGTGTACATGGCTTTTCTTTATCTATGAAATTGTCTTTATCTCAACACATGAGTTTTCTCATGTTTACTCTTCCAATTCTCTCCCTTATCCCACCAGGGAGGAGCAAGCAAGCTGTGTGTGCTTAGTTGCCAACTAGGCTTAAACCACGACATAGTTGCACCCTAGAAAAGCATCTTTCTACACAAACATTAGGTCAGATGACAGTCTTTGACAGAAGGTGTATTTTAAAAGGAGCTAAAGTAGGTGAAATGAATGATAAACAGTCACAACTTCTATATTCATGACATTTGAAAAGTCATGGCAGTCAGGTGAATGTCCCCGATGACTGGAAAAAGGGAAACTTTACATCTGTTTTTAAAAAGTGTGGAAAGGAGGACCCTGGGAACTACCGGCCTCTCAGCCTCACCTCTGTGCCTGGGAAGATCGTGGAACAGATCCTCCTAGAAGCTCTACTAAGGCACATGGAGGCCAGGGAAGTGATTCAAAACAGCCAGCATGGCTTCACCAAGGGCAAGTCCTGCTTGACCAACCTAGTGGCCTTCTATGATAGAGTGATTACATCAGTGGATATCTGGACTTCTGTAAGGCCTTTGACACATTCCTCCACAACATCCTTCTCTCTAAATTGGAGAGATACGGATTTGATGGGTGGACTGTTAGGTGGATGCGGAATTGTTTGGATGGCTACATCCAGAGGGTAGTGGTCAATGGCTCAATGTCCAGATAGACATCAGTGACAAGTGGTGTCCCTCAGGGGCCTGTACTGGGACCAGTACAGTTTGATCTCTTCATCAATGACATAGACAGTGGGATTGAGTGCACTTTCAGCAAGTTTTCAGATGATACCAAGCTGAGTGGTACAGTTGACACAGTCAAGGGATGGGATGCCATCCAGAGGGACATGGACATACTTGAGAAGTGGGCTTATATGAACCTCATGAGTGAGGATCTCAGGGTCTGCACCTGAACTGGGGCACCACTCAGAATCAATAAAGTCTGAGGGATGAAGGGATTGAGAGCAGTCCTGCTGAGAAGGACCTGAGGGTACCAGTGGATGAAAAGCCGGAAATAGGCCATATGTGCTCACAGCCCCAGAAATATATTGGGTTGCATCAAACTAATTAAGGCCAGTAGATTGAAGGAGGTTATTCTCCCCTCTACTCCACTCTCATAAGACCCCACCTGGAGTACTGCATCCAGCTCTGGACCCCTCAGCAAAAGAAAGACAAAGACCTGTTGGAGCTGGTCCAGAGAAGAGGCACAAAAATGTTCAGAGGGCTGGAGCACCTCTTCTGTGAGGGTAGGCTAATGGAGTTTGTGTTGTTCAACCCCAAGAAGAGAAGGCTCTGGGGAAACACAGCAGCCTTCCAGCACTTAAAGAGGGCCTGGAGGAAAGATGAGGAGGGACATTTTAGCAGGGCCCATTATGATAGAGCAAGGGGTAATGCTTTCAAACTAAAAGAGGGCAAATTTAGACTAGATATAAGTAAGAATTTTTTTACTATGAGGGTGATGAAACACTGGAACAGGTTGCCCAGAGAGGTGGTAGATACCCCATCCTTGGAAATGATCAAGATCAGGTTGGACAAGGCTCTAAGCAATGTGATGTAGTTGAAGATTTCCCTGCTCATTGCAGGGGAGTTGGACTAGATGACTTTTAAAGATCCCTTCCAACCCAAACTATGATTCTATGAACATCTAACTTAAAATTTCCTGACTCCTGAGCTGGTACCTTCAGCCTTAGAGCCCTAATATGCTCAGGAAAAATGGATAACTCTAAAAAGGATATTCAGTGACTGACAGACTGACGTCAGAATAACTCTGAAGTGCCTTAAACCTTTCCCTTTCCATAAGTTTGGTGTGTGGCTCTTACACACAGTGAGACCCTTACTAACTAGGTCATCTCTTATAGCACTAATGTGTACGTTTTTACTTTTAAAAGAATGAAACAGGCTCTATCTGCTCTCTTTGGGTGCTGCAGAAGGAGGAGATAATTGCTGCCCCCTTTAAAGTGTATTCTGGAAAGTGGACAGCCTTCCAATCCCTATCATCTGTGGAGGTCCAAACTCTCCCATGAGGCTCCACTAACGGTTTTGTCAGCAGACAGCCTACGTGTTAGGGAGACAGGGGAGAGCATTCTTTGCCTATCCTGCTGAAACTGAGAAAAAATGCATAAAATCTGCAATTAAATCTCATCTGGATCAAAGAGGGTTAGCAGGAAGGCCATCAGTTAGCAAAAGTAATAGGACCGTCAGCTGAAACAGGGAGGCTGATTTCCAGTTCCTGTTCCAAGCACTATTTATACCCTTTTATCTAGTAACTTTTAAAGGATTTGGTTATGATTACGTGGTGTCCTTCCTATGCTTCACAAATAGATTGGAAAGCCTGGAACTAAGATATCATCTGGTCCATGATATCGGCAAAAGTTGGAGCCAGCTTGAAAATCAAACACCAATTCTGTCTCCATCCGACTGTAATTATGTGACAGAGGGGCAGGAAATCTCTTGCTCTTGGATTTTCAATCTAGCAACATTTGCTGGAATAGAACCAAGTTGCTCTAAGAGCCTGGAAGAGATCACACAGACACAAGCTGCGGGAGCAAGTTTCTTTCCAAAGTAAATTCCTATGGAATGAAAGTTGTGTTTCCGGTCATGAGGACTTCTTATACAGTGAACTCCTATAGAGCGGGAGACATGGAGATGTTGGGATGACATCTCCCATGCCTTTGGACCTGCAGTCTAAAGGCTGTCAGATACATAATTTTCCCCTTATGTTAATGACCATTCTGTTTCTCCTTTGTTAATCACATGAACGAGAGAAAGATAGATACCCATCAACTAAGTTTATCAGAGAAACACTGAAAAAAGCAACTGTTGATCAAATCGTCCTTTCAATGAACTAATCCTGAAGATACCTAAAGTTTTTAAGCAAAGTTAAACTAAAAAAAAAAAAAATACATGGATGAAATAAAATCTATGGATATGGCTTCACCTCTAGGACTCTGCTTGTTGAAAAAACCCAAACCAAATAAATTTCTGGAAAGTTTAATTAACAGTTTCACAGGTATAAAATGTTTGGCACACATGATCACACCTGTGTTTTCCTCCTAATGTTCAGTGAGTAGAAGTAAGCTCAAAGTCAGGCTTTTAAACATATTAAATACTGAACTTTTTCTGATTTCAGGTTACAGGGTGTTGCCTGAGGTCCTTGGAAACTTCCAAGATCAGCAGTGTGTATATGTAGAGGGCAGCTCTACTGTACTATCTACTGTCCTGTGCACCATCTGTAGCACAAATAAAATATAAGGCTTGCATAAGCAGATTTAGATTAAAGGAGCCTGTTTAATAGCACTTGTTAAAGTTTCGTCAAAAATCAGAATTATTTGTTCCTGTAAAATTTTAATCAATTAACTTTAGGTGAAAAGATGTGTTTGAAAATGTGAGAGCTGCTACAGTCCTGCTTTCAATAGTGCATCTGTGCTTGTCATAACAGCATTCAATGTGAAAGCAGTAAAAAGACACCTTATTAGGATACATCCCTTACTTTCACATATACGTATGCATAGACACACACACACACAGAAACAGTTTTATTTTTCTCTCACCCTAGAAAGATGATGACTCTACACTGAGGATGCATGTATTTGTTCAGATGGAAAAGCCAAAAATCACTAGGGAAAAAAAAAAGGCTAGCAGGAAGCCATAGAGATTGTTTACTATATCCCCCTTCCAGAGGTGTGACAAGCCTGTTCCCTTTCCAAGGGATTCCTCTCGCAGCTGGTGCTCTGACTCCCTGTAGGCCCAGCTTTACCCAGAAGGGTTCTATTGAGCCTCAGGACAAATGAATTCTTAGGCTCAGAATTTTGTTCATGTTTTGTTTTATGACACGTCCTCTCCAGTGACAGGAGCATAGTTTTGCCAGTTAAAGTAATCTATGGAAGCCAGGAAGTGAAGAGGACTCCATGTCCCCATGGCTCTCCCTGTCCCTGCTGAAGTTTAATAATGTCAAACATAGCTGTGATGCTGTGGCTCCCGCAGGGTGGCTATTTAAACAGCTGCAGACTCCTGGGAAAGGTCATCCATACAACTCATCTGCCACCATCCGACCAGAAATATTCGGAACTGGCTGCCCACAGTCAATATCAATTAAGATGGGCCCTGCCAGTCCCAATCACATAAGACGTGTTCCTGAAAAATTGCTTTCTACATGACAGTTCCATTCTCTCCTCATGGAGGACATCAGACTACGGACAGATTATCATCCATACCACACCTACCCCTAAACATCCACACTGCAGACTAGACCCAAACTGGAGAAATAGATTTTATTGTCATTTTCCCTTTATACAGTCATCTCTTTTTTTGCAGACCTTTAATCATATGGTTACAGTGAAAGGGTGATTAAAGTGTAATCACATGATTACACTGAAAGGGTTGTTAAGCATAGGAACAGGCTGCCCAGGGAAGTGGTTGAGGTACCATTCCTGGAGGTATTTAAAAGACGGGTATGTACAGTGCTTAGAGATATAGTTTAGTGATGGTTTTTGTCAGGGTTGGGCTGGTGGTTGGACTAGATGATCCTAAAGGTCCCTTCCAACCTAGGCAATTCTATGATTCTATGATTTTATGATTTGATCATTCCTTGGTCAGTACTTGCTTAGTACTTTGCTGCATGCTGTGGGTGTAAACTATGTAGGATGCCCTAAATTTCCCTAAGCATGAGAGCTGTCAGGAAAAAGGCTTGGTATCCTACTAGCTGTTGAATCTAGGAACTGCTGAATTCCTGCTTTCTCCTTGTCAGTTCATTTAAACAGGTTTCGCAGAGTGGTGGCAATCTGTAGATACTGGCTGGTTTATAAATCTAAATAATAATAATAAACGTTGCCACTTTCGAAATTCAGTCTCCAAGCTTTTATATTTTATCTTCAACTTTTTAAAAGACAATAGACAATCACTGTAAATAAATAATTAGGTTGTGTTTTGCAGTGGAAGCCCATAGAGAAGGATGTATTTTTAAGTGAAAACTGATCTTCCGAAATCTGAAGCTGCCCTCTCACATATTCAAGGCAGAAGATCAGACATGATAGGACATCTTTATTAATGTTCTTTCTGTCAGGTAAGTACAGTCTACTGGCAAATGAAAATTGTTCTACCATTAGCACTGCCTTATGCATGTGCTAGTTTTGCTAAAACTGACCACAATGACTTTTCATCTCAGAACGTGTAGAACAAAATTATCTTTAAAAATAAATGAAGGTATATGAGTTTAGCTATTTGCTATGTATCATAGTCAGCCTTTCTCCACAGAGTATAAGTACTCAGATACTGTCATGGTCAGGTCATGGCAGTGTCTAGATACATCTTTAGACAAATCAAGCAGTGCCTTCACCCATCCTGGTGGGTAAGATAATTAACAACAAAGAATGACTTCTGCCTATACGAATATGAGGTTATCTACTCATGTGCAGCACCAAGAGAATCAGAATGCTGAGGCAGACACCCTCCAGTTGGAAGATTTTAGAGAGAAAGAGAGGGTAGAGGAGTTTGCCCGTACCAGTGTTTTTCCAAGTCCAGAAAGACAAAAAGATACAAAACTCAAGTCAACTTGCGGATAAGTTTTGACAGAGCTAAAGCATCCAACAGACCCCTTCCACATTTCAATTACTCCATGCTGAGCAAAAATCCAGTACTCCAGTACTCCAATGCCCGAATGCATAGTTTATTACACTAAGAGCTCAAAATTCCTCTCAATAGATAACTTAGGGCTAATCACAAAACAACTCTTTTGGATTTGAGAAAAAGTAGCCTGAAGCAAAATGCCATTCTCTGTTTTCCCTTCTCTTTTATTCAGTGAAAATACAAATCATTCAAACAAGTCTGTTCACTGGTAGCCACAAAGAACCAGCAGATCCCATGTCCCAGAGGTTTATCATCAGTTTTCTTCTAGCCTAATATAGATAATTCAAGCCAGAATGTCTTGATAGGAAATAATCCAAAACACCTGAAAGGTGTTCATATCCTTTCCACCACTTTGTGCTCTGTGGGGGTCATCACAAAAACCTCAATTCAGCTGTGTTTCACAGTCAAAAATCCATACACTAGAGATATTTAAAAACTGCAACTTATCACAAATGCAAGAATCAGGATGAGGACAAGAAGTAAAAACGCAGGTACTCCTGTCATCATATCATGGTTTCGATCTCTGCAGTTACCTTCACATCATCATCTTTTGCAAAGTTACCATGTGGTTTTTGGCTTTGCTCATGGGACTCCCATAGTTTTGCATCTGCCTCAGCAAGTCCTGTATCATGCAGCTTCTTTCCTGGTCACAAGAGCCACTCTGATCCTTGAGTCATTGACCAACTGTGGCTGGTGCTTGTGGTGATGGAGTGGAAGAAGACCTGTAAAGCTGTGCTTGCATCTTATGGGAAAAGTATCTAGAAGAACCTGAAATTCAGGTTAGTGAGACCTGCTCTACCTGTAGCTTCATGCTCTGTTTCCTCCTCTCTTGTTTGACCCCTGTCGAAAACATATCTCCAGTCAGAGGATCAAACTCAAAGCTGTCTCTGGCACAGGGAAATGCAAAACATGAGTGGTCTTACTGGGTTGTATCGTTAAAATAAATCATAACAGAAGGAATGTCTGAAGCCGTATTTACTTGAAAATATTTAAACTAGCCTACAAATCTTTTATAATTTGCCTTTTTCGCCAATAGGTGGTGCCAATAATTTATGCATTCATGTCTTCTGCTGGGCAAATGACTCAGAATAGATAATTTAGCTGCACTGACTGTGAGCAGACCATCTGTAGGGAAGAGTTTTGACCCAGTAAACTGCTAGGAAAGTAGATTTTGCTGAAGTAGCCACAGCATAAGGTGGAAAGTACTGAGGAGAAATCCCTTATGTTTCAGGGCAGGAGTCATATGGGTAAACCACAATATGCTTCCTTTGCATGATTCAGAAAAAAAAATTAAAATCTCTTTTTGGCAAGATGTACATCATTATGTGCATTAATCAGCAAGGGACTTTCAGAAATGCAAGTCGGTGTTAGCCCTTCCTTTTGCACTAAGTCAATAGTAGTATGTCAGAGAAGGCAAAAAGAAAGGTCAAGAGGGAATCTATTCATTCATTGAAAAGAAAGTATCAAAAAAATATCCTTGTGATAAAGCCTTCTACATTGAAACCCACAGCTGAGATTTCTGTTGGGGCATAGATCGGTTTTAGCTGGACAGCAAAATGCAGATGCTTTCTTCTTCAGGTTAGATATTAAATTCCTTGTTTAAAATAATAGATATTATTGTATTTTGGTTATTTAGGGTTTTTTTTCTTTCTGCTGTTTAAACTTCTTGACCCTTTCCCATTGTAAATTTGTGATCTTGGATCAATGTTATAGTGGAATGAAATGTCACTAATTACATAAAAGCTAAGATAACCTTTGAAATATGTTTAAGCAGCTTAAACATATTATTTTTAAAATATCAGATTTCAAGGCAACATATTCAATATTTGATGGGAGAAGAAAGGACTGAAGGATGCCAGGAGACAACAAAAAGTGCCAGAAAGCAGGTTCTAGAAGCCAAATCCTTAACTGCCAAGTTAGGTCTAGTTGGCTTTGGAAAGTGTTTATCATTAGTTTATTGCATTGGGAAAGAGTGTATGAAGTATAAGTTGAATGAGGTATGCTTGGGTATTTGTAGAAATGATGCCATTCTCTGGCAGGAAGAGGCATTAAACAAATTCTAAACATCCCCTTCAGCAGTACTTACGGGTATCACAAAAAAAATGTACAGTGTGTTTTGCCCTCCCAAACTGACTAAGGAGGAAACCCTCTCCTCCATAAACCTCTGACATTTTTCATTTGGAAATCCTGTTTCCTCGCTGCCCTCTCTCAGAAAACTTCTCCTCATGTCTTTAGTGTTGTTTATTAAATACCAGTGTCCTAGCTCCTGTGCTGAGTGTTGGGGGGCAGGGGAAACTGTGGTCCTATGTCTTGGCCAAATCATACTTGCTGGACTAGTGCCCTGACTGTCAAATCTCGGAAACACAGCAGTTTCTTTTGTTGATGTTAATTTATTACTCCCTGTTGTTGAATCACAGTTTACCGGGCAGCTTTTGCCAGCTAATTTTATGTCAAACTCGCAGCATATATACTTTCTGAAATAAAATTGTACATTCACAGTGGGAGAGTGGCTGTAGGGTCAGAGGGCATGAACTTACAGCCACCAGTGCAAGAGTGTTTAGAACATTTAGGCAATGAGTCTAACTGTTAGTCAATTCACAACAAGGATGAGGTACATGTGGAATCACAAAAGACCTTGCAATGATGATGAAATCAGTACAACTATTTGTTTCGGTCAGTAATTAATAGAAATCTGTAGGTCACTGGTCCAACATATCAAAGAAGGGGGAAACAGATATTCAGGGGATGTGTCACATCTCAGTCTCTATCATTCTTTGTTTTCTCCAAGTCCTTTTCATTATACTGACCAAAGATAATCGATGCACAAAAGTCAACAGTGCAGTATCAGCCTGCATTCAGATGGCACAGAGAATTTGGATAATGAACAAGTGTCAAGAGTTTTTTCTTCCCTCTCTTCCAGTTTGTGACCCCAACTGTAATAAAGCACAAGATTTCTTTTCTTACAGTTGGACTCCAGAGAGTTTTGGTGCTATAACCTCACAAAGCTTCCAAAATGAAGGCAATATGATGTCCATGGCTGTAGCAGTAACCTCCTCAGACATGCTCTAAATTAAAAAGGAATTAATTGAAATGGAACTTTTTAGCATTGAATGTAATGAAGTTTTCCTTTTACATAGCTACAGGCCTGGCCCAGTGGACGTTACTATAATTACTTTTGGCTAGAGTTTATCTTGCTAACATGGTGTACTTTTGTGTGTTTACCTCTTATTTTTAACATATGTGTGAAAATATTGATAGTTCTTTACCTTTATAAAATGTCCATTTGTGTCAATCGCATGTGAAAATTATCTGAATTGATACTGAATTATTTCTTTTGGGTAGAGTTGGTGATATTACAGCTACCTCACATTTTCTGCAAATATTGATCTCTCTGCAGCTCCTAGAGGAGCTGTCTAGAGAAAATCAATGAACTTCAACTGAAGAAAGGAAGAAGAGACTGAAGAGGCAATGTTTTCATATATGTAAATTGCCACATTTATTCATCAGAAGGAAGGCAGGCAAAAAGTAAGACTAAAGTCTATAGGAACATACTTTACAAAATCAAATGAGTCTCTGTTACTCCTGTAGCAAATAATACATGAGGCTCATGGAAGAAGGAAGGAAGTCATTATGAAAGCAGTTTAATTCTTTCTTCCACAGAAAAGCACTAATCATAAACTTTCTACTTTAAGTGCATAAAAAAAGTAATGAAATATATGCACAAGAAATATCTTTAATGGGTGAACTTTTGCATTGCTAAATATAGCATCTCAGTACGAACTCTATGAAGCCTATGATACTTATCTGAAGCAACCAGAAGATGGATAGTCTCAGTCCGTCTTATTGTACCAACTCAAGGACTTTATATAGATCAATAATTAGCTGTTGACGTGAGTCAAAATTAGAATCCAATCGCCAAGTTCCCCAGGAGCTGTATATGTTCAGAGCTGAGCTGTTGGTTTGTCTGGGGACTGTTTTGTCTTCTAACGAGCCAGATGTGCCAGCTGCTTTTTGGAAAGCCTCAGGCAACCCAGTCTCTGGCCTGAGCAGACCTACAAATCCTGCCTTCAGTGGCTGCCTCATGGCTTCCAGCTGTTCTTGCAGCTCTGTCTGAAGACATCCAGTAAACTGTTGCTGCATTGCTCTTACAGATGTGACATCTATATAGTAAAGGTCTCTTTCATAGCTGGGAACACATCAGGCTAGTGTAGCTGTTGTTAGTGTGTCCTATCTCCTTTGATCCGCCGGGCTGAATCCACACCTTTTCGCAGTGGTAGAGATGGGGAGGAGTTATAGGAAGAAATCATATGTTGTCTGCTGTCTCTGCCTGGAATACCCCAGGCCATCATCCTGTCATACCAAACTATTCATTTTCTTCCACAGGTGAATGTATTTTGTTCAGTTAAAGTTGTTGCTGAGATCTACAGACCAAAACACCATTTAAGAAATGGTCCTATAAGAAGGATTATAAGTGTGTGAGCACATCTATGAAATATTATCACTTCCATTTTTCAAAAACTTACAATCTCACAGCTCTGCTTTATCATGATTAGCAAGAGTATCTGGCACTTATCATGAGGAGCAGGAACACGAATCCCTGTCTCCCATCAAGCAGTTATTTTCTACTCCTTGTCTTTTTGAGCAAAGCTGCAAGGAACTGTTAGAAGATACACATGTGTTGGCTCTGAGTCAACATATCGGCTGTAATCGAAAAGATTAAACCTCCAGGAGCATAAGGACTGAATTTGCACCTGCAGCACAGCAGTGCACAGCATTGGGTTGTACCCTCTGCTAGATGCATGCTACATGGCTCCCTAGCATGGTTATATTTACTGAATAAGGTCCCTGTGACCTGTGATCAATTTTAAGTCCATCACCATCCAGTCTAATGCAGGCCATTCTGTAAATCTTGCATCAATTTCCAGCTTAGCTATAACGTCTCATTCTGCATATAGTAATAATATAATTAAACATTTCAGCAATGGAAGAACCTGCTGTTTGCCTTAACTATCCCCTTCATTGAAATTTGTGACCTTGCTTCCTCTCCCGCATCCCACATACTGGATCTTGTTGGGGTAGTTTAGACTGAAGAAAAGATAACGGAGTAGTAGTATCTCCCCAGTGCACAGCATGCCAAGGAAGAGTAACTGCATCAGCTTGCAGTGCCTAAGGTAAAGTAGGCTTTCCAAATCCCTTGGCATAATGGTCTCTGTTCAGAAGGACATAAAAGCTTCCTTCTGCTACCAAGCTGCTAGCTTTGGCACATGCTTTTAGTAGCCACATGTTCAGAATGGAGATAAGATAGTGAGCACAGATTTATTCATGACTTTCCTTTCCTCAGAAGCTCAGGCTGACCATAAGTTGTCTTTCCTTCATTTCTCTATCCAGATCTTGGACAGTAAACGTACTCTGTGCCATTACTACTTATACATAGTCTCCTAGCAGGATTGAACAGTCCTCAGAAGATGAAAGAGATCTCCAAATCCTTCCATCAAGGAGCTTGGTATCTTTACATCTCCTTCAATCTCCTCTATTTATGAAGTTCAAATTTTTTGGTCAGGGACTTTGCTACTATTATTTTTGCTGTATGTATAACAATTGAGATGAAGCAGACAGAGTAAAAGCCCTTTTCTCCGCTCCTAGGATGATAATAAATATCCCTAGACCTTTGATTTGTTCTTTCCTTCTAGCATCTGCATTTTTGGATTAATAGCAGGATTAGGTTTTGTATTGCACACCCCATACCCCCCTGCCTCTTCCCCCCTGAAAAATTTGTTATGAATCAGATCAAAATCATTTTGTGATCCTTATTTCAGGAACACAATCAATGCTCCCATTCCATTTATTTGTTTGATAAAAACAAACAAATAATCCAAGTGAAAGACTTGTGCTAAATCATGAAAGAAGATGCAGTGAATAGGTGGCTATTTCAGGACCTCTGAGAATTAGTGTTGGCTTTAAGGGTAAGTATACTCATTCTGTCGGTTCCTCAAAGAACACTATATCTCACGGAAAGGTAAAGACAACTGTTGTGGGATTTGGCTCCTAGAAAGCAGAAACACGCAGGAGAATGAACCAGATAAGAAATCATAGAAAGCCAATGCTCATCTTGTGCTGGTCTTGTACACTCTGTTCTCAGCTTACGGAAGCAAAATGAGACCCCATTAAAAGGTCAGCTTGGAAAAAGAGGAAACAAGACAGTTCTCAGGAGACGTTTTTGTCAAATTTCCAAGAATCTAAATGCAGTTTGGTCTGAGAAAGGGCCCTTTTCAATATAATACACTTCTAGAAAAGAACAGGTGGGTGAGAACTGTGTTACTCTGTATTTTTCTTGCCTTTGAGAGTCACATGGTTGCTCTGCCACTCTGCCAGAGTTTACTCCCTCAGCACCTCCATCCATCTCTCACAGCTATTTCTGTTCATCACCCAAACCTCCACTTCTAATTGGATTATTCTTCTGTCTTTCTTCCATTCAAGTATTATCACTCATTTAGGAGAGATACCACTCTCCAGTGTTTCCAAGACATATAGTCTTTGCACTGAAGAGTTCATACTTCAGACTGTGTTTTCACGGATGGTGTCTAAGGAGGAGACAGAAGACAGTTGACTCTCCACTGTCTCCAGGCTTTGCTAAGGAGCAGAACAGTCATCTTTTGGGGAAAAATTTAGCAACCAAACAACCGTCTCCTCTTACTAGGTGTTCTGCCACTTCTGGAAAGGCTGATGACTGGGGAGAGGAAGGAGCTGAGAAGTTCCACCACTTAAGAGATGTGGTCTTAGTCTCTGCCTATAATGGACAATTAGCAAAAGAAAGTTGCAAGAAACTTCCTACCATGTTGTGCATCATGTACAACTGTCAAAGAAGCATCTTTAAAGACCATGATCTGCAACTTCAGTGTTAGCCTCCTGGCACTAAAGAAAGTGGTTGCAGAGAACTGTAAGTAAATAAATGATGTCTTCAACTTTTTAAAAAGACATTAATAAGCACAGATGTCCAGCTTGGTATATATAAGGACAACTGTATTGAAATACGTGACATGTTACCATTTATAATCATTGAGGATCATTGACTAATCCCTGCTGTTTTCTGAAACATTTAATTGAGTTATAAGCAGTGAGATCTTGTCTCTGTTGAAGTTAAAGGGAATTTTGACAATTACATCAATAGGTGTCCAGATTCACATAGGAGGTCTCTGTAGGCTCTGAACTGTTCTAGCCCAAATCTAAATGAACCCCACTTGGATCTGAAGACTGAACTCACATTTACAAGAAAATAGCTGAGAAAAGAGTTTAGACTATTCAGTCTAGTTATTAAGGAGAATCTATCATTTTAGGAGCTAATCCAAGTTTCACTTCCCAGAGTTAAATCAGGAGGAACACTGCAGTAGTCAATGGATAAGTTTGAAATCTGAGTCAAATCAAAGAAAAAATTAGGGACTGCAATTTTCTACAACCAAGTTAAAGCACAGTATCTTAGCATATGACATATGTAAGCAAAGATCAGATTTTCTGGAGTGTTTAGGTACATAGCAATACAAACAGAAAAATCATTCAAAAGACTCCAAGATCCTCAATGACACAGTGCTACTCAAAGAATGGGTCATGTGCAATAAGAATTTGTTAAATATCACAAAAACATATGAAGCTGGACAACATAAGCATTCTCACATTCCTGAGGGCATTCATTGTCTCTCATCCCCACTGCTTTAGAGCTAGCTGGGAGTGCAGAGTGGAAAACTGAGAGAAGAATATCATGGTCTGAGATCAGTACAAAGCCCATGGACTCAGAGGATTTTTTTCTGTGGGAGTTAGAGAGAGATGATATATATACCCTTGACTGAGAAAGGTAGTGAAATAAGGAATAAGACAGATCAATCAGAAAACCAGGAAGGAACAATCTGTTGAGACCTCAGTGAATAACACCAGCTGAGCCAGGGAAAAGGCTTAGTGACATAAGTCCTTTCAACCATCAGCATCTTTGATCAAAAACCTGAACCAGTTTTAAAATGCCAGTTTCCTAATAGCAAGTTCAAATTACAAGGCAGAAGCAGAGTTCATGGAAAGACAAAACTCCTTTTAAAGGTTAAAGGAAGGAAGTGACAAGGCTTATTCTTTTCATGCCCCGTTAAAAATTACTCTGCTGAGGTTGAAAAGCTGGATTGAAATGTTAACTCTTTTCTCTTGCTTGCAAGAAGGAGACATTCAGCAGGAACCTGAAAGGTCAAGGCCTGGCAAAATGCATCTTACAATATTGCCTTGTGCTTCCCCAGTGTTTTTCACCCACAAAACTCTCTGTATATGTGGGGCTCCCTGCAGTGCTCTGGAG
This sequence comes from Rhinoptilus africanus, assembly GCA_013400135.1. Lineage (NCBI taxonomy): Eukaryota > Metazoa > Chordata > Aves > Charadriiformes > Glareolidae > Rhinoptilus > Rhinoptilus africanus. The sequence goes on from VXBO01007957.1 coordinate 491,672, forward strand.
AGGTAAGCAGAGCAGTTGGAGAGGTCTGTCTTTTTGGCAGATCTGAATCTGCAACTGGGGCTGCCTGTCATCAGTTTGCAATTAGATAGCAATGTTAATGTTCATATGAAAAAAACCACTCAAGAACACTGAAACTTTGTCACATATTCCCTTGAAAACTGTTGGAGCTGATTTGGACTGAGGTGGGGAACATACATGAGGCCATAGTGGAGTGCAATAGATGAGTCTTAGCCAGGGTAAAATGAGCAGACCTCTCTCTACTGCAGCTGTCACCAAGTGGGACTCAGGTCCAGACCCTTTTTAAAATCCTCCTTGCTTTAATGTGGCTTTGAAACTTTTGCTAGAAAGTGAGAGGGTAACACTCTAAGTGCTCCTTTACTGAAGTCTACCACCCTGGAGAGCCATCCTTACTGGTGTTCAGAGCATGAGTCACTGCTGCTAACACAGATAAAACCATTCATCAAGTTACTTTCTCAAGTTTTTTGAGTACAAGTTTATATCCCCTGTTTATTTTTGGAGGCTGCTACCCACGCTGAGAAACAGGCATGGCTAAGCAGGTATCTGAGCAGAGTTTCCTTCCTCACACTGTTTTTTTTTGTGAGATCTCCTTCAGCCTTGCTGGTCTACCTGAGTTTCTATCTGGGAAGCTGAGGTGGACTAAGGGCACAAGCCCACCAGGAGGTGTAGACAAAATTCTTGGATACTTCAGAGCTGTAAGTGTAAAGCTCTAGCAGTAGTTGCTGACTAAATACTTCATATCCCCATGGCATCCAGCTGGGTTTATAGTGTCTTGCTTAAGCTGGCTCTGATCTCCAGCATCTTGAGGATCTTGCACAACTTGGGAGAAACTGGGACCTAGATCTTCAGAATGTCCTTTTTATTCTGCAGAAGCAGAATACTGTCTGTCTCAGTCAAAACTAGACTGTGCTGAAAAAATAGCTTGGATATTAGAGTCATTGCCCCAGATTCCAGTTTTGTCTATGTGGGTCATCAGCTCCACCTGTGAATGCCAAACTGCAACATATGGGCATTCTCCAGGTTCTTCACATTGATGTGCAAGACCACAAGGAGTGCACAGCTCAGAATGCTGGATGGCATATTATGCTGAAGTATGACTAGCAGTAAGGATATATCTCAATCCCAGATTGTTCTTCGACAAAATATATTTTATCCGGGAAGCCAAAAGCATAAAAAAAGTCCTCCAAATGCAAGAAAATCTGCATGCCCTGTTCTTAACTAGTGTAAGTCAGTGTATCTTCAGTAACAAAAGGGTTGAGAATTTGGACCTAAACCAGAACTTTTGATTTTCTAAAATAGAAAGCAGGAAATGACAAACAACGAATTACAAATATATGCAAATTATGTAATTAGTTATTTCTGTCAACAACTGAGAATTAGCTGAGTATTATATCCAGAAAGCCTCAAACATATTACTCTAAAAGTTTTTCCAAAACAAGATTGTTTTCACAGGTACTATTGGAAATCCATGAGCCTGCACCAAGAGAAGCAGTTACTTGATAAAGGGCAGAGTGTTGCCTGCAAAGCCTGCCTGCACAAATCACATATATTATTGCTGTATAACGTCACTAAGTTGAGAGATGGTGACCTGACTGACACCTGAAGGAGATGAACCTCATCTTCTGAAGCCTCCAATTTTGTTTCTTGTCCTCAAATCTGCAAGTCCAATCTGCAAGATCCCTATATGCATCATTCCTCATTTGCATAAGCGTGTGGCTTTCTGCAGCACTCGCTGCAGCCAAGAGGATTTTACTGAGGAAATGGAAAATGCTGCTTGCTGGACACACAGAGAGTGAATAGTCCAGCTGGCAATGTTTTCTAAGAGTACTAAAAATTTCCATCAGATTCAGAAGTCTCGGCACCAGGGACCATATAAGTACTGAAAGTAGAACTTAGTCTGCATTAAATTGGAGGATGTGGAGGGTCTAGTGGGAAAGGAATAGGGGCTTCTTAATGAGGTAACGTCATCCCAGAGGGTGGGATGGGGCTTTCATCCTCTCCTCGAGAATCTTTATTGAGGATTGACTTTAGGAATGAGTCCACCCTTGGGCTGCCCTGAGGACTATTAGGCTTGACTTCTAAATTGCAATGAGTGTCAAGTTCAGTCCAAAACTTGGAAGAGCTGGCACTTGCTTTTCCACTAAGACAGAGATTGTGCCAGCCTGCTCTAAATACATTCCCTCAAGTCAGACAATGGGAAATCTGAGGAGTTACACCATCTAACCCAGAGAAAAAGAGACCAGAATCAGTTCTGTATTGCAGACAGATGTACTCCTTCACAGCAGTGGCAAGGCAGATAGGAGTGGAGCCAAACTGTAAAGACAAGGAGTTTGACTGATAATGGCTCTCTGACACCTTTCAGGAGGAAGAGGGTCACTTAAGTGAAAACCAATCACTTTTCCTGGAGAATGAATCAGCCAAACTATGTGAACAAAACGTATGAAAGGCTACTGCTGAGTAGATGTACTGACCATTGCCAGGAAGGGATTTCCAGTGATTGGGTTCCTGGTTCTGTCTTCTGCAACCTACCTTGTTATGGCTGTGATAAATAAAAAATTAGGATATCCTATGACATCTAGCAAGGTATGGGAAACAACTCTCTGATCCTCAATCAAAAAGGTCCAGTATGTGAATAATCACTCTTCTTCCTTCTTCTCTTTGGAAGAACCACAAAATTTGAAAGTTGGTCATGAGCCTCGTTGGTAAATACAATGCTTGCATTGCAAAGCGTGTTGGTAAGGCTATGAACCTCTGTACGGCCACTGGCTATTCAGTTCATGGCAAGGATTACTAGATGGGATTTCTGAGTAACTCAGGCCTTAGAAGCCAGAGTCACTAATTGATATATGCTTGAAGCTGAAGAAAACACTGTCTGTTTTATGAGTTTTGTGGGCTGTGCTGATTTCCATGAACTAAGGATCATGCTCATCCCATTTAATAATCATAACCATAACTGGTAACAATTAGGAAATCTCAGCAATGAATTTCTGAGAAATATCAGGAAGAGGTGCCTGAAAAAATAAGCCTGCCAGAAACACATAAATTGGGAATGCAAGATTTCCATGGTCCCTCTTCTCCATAATCCTACCATTTCAAACAAATGGTAAAGTTTTGACTTGGCAGGGGAAAAGACAAGAGAGGAAACCTGAACTGGAAGCAATAGAGATGGTATAAAAGTTGTATGACAACAGGAAACTATTTGGATAACACAAGTCCCCCCCTCTGTGCAAGACTTTTGTGGTTTTCTCATTAATTCCTATGACTCATTGCAAGTTTTATACAAGATTATATAGGACAAGGCTGACAGAAGCTGTATTGCTGGATGGTGGGAGAAAAATACTGCTGAATAAGTTTATTTTAGAACAGCCCTTAACATTGGTATAATTTGGCTATAGAAAGACACAGCTTCTCAGGACCTCAGTTTCCCACACAGGACATTCTGAAAAATTTTAATCAGTTACCTTTAAAAAAAAGTGACATTATCGTCCCAGTTAAAATTTAGAAAACCTCCCTCGCCTTGGCCACATATCTTGACTGTACCTACATTTAACATAGGTACTTCCTGAATAGGGAGAAACATTATTTTTTCTCAAACATCTCAGGAGGATTAAACTCACCCTGGAGTTAAGTCTGTCCACATTAAAAGGTCAACATCACTTGAGTATTTAAATCTACCTCTTGTTGCTCCTGGTGGTACTTTGCAGCTGGCTTGCAGAAATATTTTGTTTATTTCATCCAACAGAGGATTCTGTAAAAGAAGAAAAAGAAAAAAAATAGAAAAGTTACAATTGGAAAAGGGTAAATCTCATACCATATTTATTTACACCTTCTTCAAGGTCATTTTGTCCTTCTCCCTAAATATGAGAGCTGACAGCCTGAAAGACTGAACACAGGAGGATGATAACGTCATCATCATCTCTTGTTCTTCACAGAAATCATGAGTGCAGCCTGGGAAATGTGCTTGCTCAGAAACCTAATAATGTTGTTGAAAGCTACCCAAACAAGCACAGAACACACTTGTTTGTTTGTCAAGTGTTGGACAGAGGCCAGAGGAGGGTGGAAGACAGAAAAAAGGAGGAGAATAGATGTTTGTAAGAAAAATAAAAATAATTGTATTCTTGCTAAGACTGAGAGGCAGTTCCCATCTGCAGAATGAATCCACATTAACTTGCTGCCAAAGGGGGACGTGCGCTGCTCCCTGATGTGCAACGCTGCTATTAAGCTGGAGAAGACCTGCCCTCTGCCTTCAGTCCTGCTGCCCTGCAAAGGAATGCAGCCAAGCATGTTTGCAGAGAGGATCCTGACAGCAGACAGTTGGCAAGGCAGCATGTATCCTCTAAGGATATATTCCAGAAGGGACGTGCTCCTTTCTTGCAAAGGGGAAAAAAAATGAAAAAGGTGTGATTCATCTTCTATCATTTATAAATGTCTAGAACTTTGATATCTACTCTAAGAGTGTCATCCAAGGTCCCTTTGTAAAAAGCAGAAAGGTGAGGGGTCTCCATGGGATGGCTTCAACTCTTTTCTTCTAAGGTTGATGTTTCAGAATTAAATTGTTTTCTGGAGATGTTTTTTTTCTCCCCACTGTTTTTCACAATTTCTGAGATTAGATATGTTGGAGCTTTTTTAGGCTGAAACTTTAGTGGGATCATTCTTATACACAGGGCTTTGTTTAAACTGCATCATCATTAGCCAACCTACAATGCATGCCTAGTTTAGCATTCACACCGTCAGTTTCAGAGGCAGCTGGCATATCACTAAAATGACCAGTAAGATTTGAGATGATGTTGAGTTTCTTTTACATCTTTTTCTTTCTTTCTTTTTTTTTTTTTTTTATTTTCAGGGAACATGAAAATCAAGGGATTCAATTAATCTGCTCTGTCTGTACGTTGTGTGATAGATACAAAAGGTTTTCTGAATAGAGATTTTTTCAGTGTTTCTCAAAGATTGCCAGAACCTAGGCCTCGCTGGATTAAATCCCACAATAAAGAAAAAAAAAAAAAAAGTCTGAGATAATAAATATTGATACTCTTGAGAGAATGATAAAAAGAAGTATCACACTTTTCACACTTTTAAAGGAAAACAAGCCAAACCTTACCTCTGAGCTAACCTAAAAAGAACTGCCTGCCCTATCACATTTCAAAAAAAAAACCCCTCTGCCATGCCAAAGCTTTCTCTGTTGCCTCCTAAGGCTACAAACACACTCGACACTCAAACGCTGTTTCTACTTTTGCTGCTGGTGCCACAGTGGGAACACCGTGCCCGCACAGATGGCAGGTTCAAGAGGGGCAGTGTGAGCAGGTTCAGCAGTGGGGTAGACAAGATCACTTACATCACATTTCCTGCTCCCTGGAGGCCTGTTTCAAGAGGAGGAAACTCTTTTGACTGTCCTTTTCCACCGAGAGCATGAAAACTGCTGCTACATGAAAGTTGGTCAGGAGAAAATCTCAAATACTCATGCCTGCGTATTTTGTGCTGTCCCCCAGACACGTCCTTCATTTAGCTGTTCATTTTCTTTGTAGGTTTCATCAGCCTTGCTGGCTAGAAATTTTCTTGTATATCCACTGATTCTGATGCTCGGTGTGAGATGCTTCTAGGATTCTCCTGTGATCAGTCATCCTTCTAGAAGAAGGTTTTTTTTCCTCTCTGTAGTTTAAGATCTGACCTTCTTCAGTGCCTCGGGTTGCTCAGATAAAAGTTACTGTGTCCTGTAGACATGCATATAGGTAAGGTCCAAGCTTTGTGCTTTTATACTTTTTTGCTTCTCAAGACTTAGTGAAAAACTTTATCTCACCAAGCATGTATGCTTATTTAGGTTGTCAGGAGAATCTCTTGCTAGACCAGTAAAGACAAGATAAAATAAAATGTCAAAATCTCTAACACATGATTAATTAGGTATATTATTTGTGCAGAATTAGCAGCTCCAAAATCAAACCAAAACTCTTCACAGATATGCAAAAAAGCAAGTGGAGAGATGACAATAACCTGAAAATTGTCCATTTAGTACTGTTACATACATGTGCATTAAAAAATCCTGAATCATAATTGAATGGAGAATTTATATAAAAAGATGTATATTAGTTTCCCCACATAAAATCGCTCTAATTACTGCACTTGAGATTCTTGCTTTTGTAGTCACAGGGTTCAACTGCTTCTCCCTTCCTTGCACTATAATTTTGTAACCTTGTGTTAATCTTGCAGTGCAAAGAGATATTACTATGTATGCAGACAGTAAAATAACCTTGGAAATACGGTTAAGTTGCTTAAATGAATAAAAAAAATTGAAACCGAATTTTCAGTCTCTGAAAGGGTGAAAGAGCATTCCAGGAGTAAAATGGGGTCTATCATACAACGCTGAAAAGTAAGGTCTAGGACACAGTTTAAAAATTGATTGGAGTTCCAAGCCTTAATTTAAAGAAAACAAACCTGCTATTTCAAAAACATTAATAAAAAAAAGAAAGCTAAAATAGTTATGTGAGATAATTTGCCTTGCACTTGCCGTAAGCCAAATGGAGGCACATTGCCATACACCACAGATCAGCTGATATGCTATAAATTCAGCTAGTTAAGCTCTGTGTTACTAAATGGAAGTCACCTTTCACAAACTCATTTTCTCTATGGTCAAGGAGTAAAAACCAGAGGTGATGCATGCAGAACAGCCTCTGTATAAGGAACAACTAAGCTGGGTAAGTGTGTCTTTCAGGTTAAAAAAATACAGAAGGGGAAGTGTTGAATATTAAATCTAGAATTCTAAGAGTGGATGCTGGTCTGTCCATGAGTATGTAGATAACCTACAAAATTTCTTGCTTAATGTAAGAAGTCTGTGGATTCCAAAATCTATGAGACTCCTGGAAGGGAAAGTCTTTGAGGATTATTAAATGCAAAGAAAAACATTTTGTTTGAAATTCACATATATCCAAAAGCTGGGGTAGGATTTCTTGAAGAAGAACCAAGTTTACCTTGTTTCTGTACCTTTCCCTAAGTCTCTGCCAAAGGCCACTGTTGGAAAGGGGTTTAATTGATTGTTAATGAGTAGTTAAATACAACTGTTGCTCCTGAATCTACTCAGCCTTCAGAAAGCAATCGGAGCTCCTATGCAGGAGCTGCCCCCACATAAGCTGAATACATCAGCTTAAATTTACAGTAATGACTGCAAACCAAAGAGCTGGCTTTGTATGGAGTCATCCATCAACAGAAAGATAGCATCAGTTCAATGACATGAGAAAGAGTCTTAAAACTCAGCAACCATCACCAGAGACAGAAGCAGTCAAAACCAGAATTTGGAGAGATGTGAAGAACCTGTCCTCCAGCGAGATGTCTGACTGGGTAGATACAGCAGCTCAGCACAAATGATCCAAGGAATTTTTCTGAATGTGCCAGAGTGATGAGTGAGCAGAGCTCAAGTTTCTGCTGCATACGTGGAGTTTCTCACTTGGTGTGAAGATCTGGAACTCAGGCTGGAACAAAATTCCTTCATCCGGGACCTGCTCCAATGGCATTACATTAAAATCTTGAACAACACGTGCTGTATGTAGCTAGAGCAACACTCAGCTTACAAACAGCATTCCTTTGCTGATCTTCTTACACGATACTGAGAATACCCTTGCTATTTTTCATGATGTATTCAGGTAACCTCTGTACTCATGGTGAATAGTTGCCTCTTGAGTCTTGCAGCTAGTCGGAGCATTAGGTGTCCAGGGTGAGGTCACAGTCACCCATGTTATTTGTAAGGCTGACCAGGAATGGAGAGGGCATTTAGTTACCCGGCTGGACAAGAAGAAAGTTCTTCCAGATGTCAGCATGCCCTTTGCAATGCTTCCCAGGGCGTGTTTCTGTAAACTGGCGTTGTGGGAGATTTGGCCTGATTTTGTCCATTGATTGTTCAAAGCCCCATCCAGCCTGGTCTTGAGCACTTCCAGGGATGGGGCATACACAACTTCTCTGGGCAACCTGTTCCAGTGCCTCACCACTCCCAAAGGAAAGAATTTCTTCCTAATATCTAATCTAAATCTCCCCTCTTTCAGTTTAAAACTGTTATCCCTTGTCCTATCACTCCATTCCCTGATATCACTCCACTCCCTCCTCATCTTTCCTGTAGGCCCCTTTTAGGTACTTGGAGGCTACTGTAAGATCTCCTTGGAACCTCTTCTTCTCCAGGCTGAACAACCCAAACTCTCTCATCCTGTCCCCATAGCATTGGTGCTCCAGACCTCTAATCATTGTGGCCCTCTGCTGGACCCGTTCCAACAGGTCCATGTCCTTCTTGTGCTGAGGACTCCATTGCTGCATGCACGTACTCCAGAGAAGAGTTGAAGATATCCTTGTTCATTGCAGGGTGTTTGGACTACATGACCTTCCAACCCAAACTGTTCTATGATTCTATGGATGATAGGATGGAACGAGCACTGAGCAAGTTTGTTGAGCAGTACCAAATTGAGTGAGTGGTTGATATGCTGGAGGATGGGGCTGCCATTTAGAGGGAACTAAACAGGCTGAACAAGTGGGCTGAAGCAACCTTCATGAAGGTCAATAAAAAACTAATCCTTCATTTGGGATGGGAAATCCAGAGTTGTGTAGTAGAGACCCTTGTAGTCCTTGCAAACACTCAGCTAGGAAAAAAACACCACTGACCTGATCCAGTAAACTTCAGAAGTTCAGCAAGGGATATTTCTATTCCTAATACACTAAAATTGTGTCAAGAAATCCACCACCTACTTGCAGATTCAGATGCAAAGGCTCTTTCTGGACTGACAGCCTCTCTGGTGTTTGCTGGGCCCTGTCAGGCTCACAGGAATTTGGAGCATGCAGGTATGTACCTTTCTCTTCTGCTTACAAGCACGGTAATTCAACCAGCGGCTCCACCAGTGACCAAAAGGTCTTCCCTGAGAGAGAGAGATTATGAGATGCTGGTCTTTTGCTAGGACAAGCTCAGGACCTAGAAGCTCTTTCGCAATACCTGAGCCACAAAAGGAAGGTTATAGAGAGACATATCTCCTAGCTGGGTCACCCAATCCATACCTTCATGGGAGCAGTGGTTCTCTGAGATAATTTAGTAATTCACAATAGATGTCTTCCCCATTGAGTCTGAACTTTTATCATCCAAGACATCCTTTGGCAATGAGTTCCCAGGTTTATCATATACTGTGGGAAAACTACCTTTCCTATCCTAGCACCTGCTAGATCGGTCCTGGAATTGGATGAGAAAATAAAAGTCATTCCCTAGTCCTCTTTGTCACAGTACCCATGATTCTGTAGACCTCTTTCCAGTCCCTGAATTAATCTTCTTTTCCAGCATGAGAAGACTCAGTCAATGCACTTGCACTTTGTATGGAAGCCAATCCATATCTCTAATTGTCCTCATTGCCCTTCTCTGTAGCTCTTCTATTAAATATAACATTTTTGCATACTGAGCAGCAGAAAGGTTCATGGCATTCAGAGTCTGGGAGAATCATGAATTTATACAGTATTTTAATGATTCTTACCATTAGATTTAGCATTTTTTTGATTACTGTTGAGCTCTGCGCTGATGTTTTCATGGAACTGTTGCTGCAATATCAAGTTCTCACTTGAGATGTAATGGTTTGATGAGAGCCCATCAGATTTGTTTTCAGGTATCCACCTTTACATTTGTCTCCCCCTTCACATTTATACACAGTGAATTGATTCTGTGATTTTAGTTCTGACTCAATCTTGTAAAGTGTTTTTCCAATTCTTCACAATTGGTCTTTGTCCTTATTGCTCCGGAATAGCTTTATATCAGCAGCAAATTTTGTTAGCCTACTAACTTTTGTTAGTACTTTTTCTAGGTCACTAATGAATTTGTTCAGCAGCAGTTTCCTACAGAATCCTCATTTTTACCTCCTTCCATTACGAAAGCTACTTGTTTACTCCAACCATCCACTTCTGATCTTTTAACCATATCAGGAGCAACCATCCTGGTACTCTTACATAGTTCCTCTTTTCAGGTATAAAAGCAAAATTATCCTCAAAACCATCTGAAGTGGCTCCTGTTGCCCTTTAGAGTAGCTCATTAGGTTGTGTATTCTGGTGGGTAGAAAAAAAGGTTTCTTATATTTGCTAAACTTAATAATATCCTGAGGAAATTGCAAGATGGGGCTAGGCTCTTTTCGGTAGTGCCCAGTGACAGGACAAGAGGTAATGCGGAAAAACTTGAGTATAGGAAGTTCCACCTAAACATGAGGAGGAGCTTCTTCACCTTAAGGGTGGCAGAGCACTGGAACAGGCTGCCCAGGGAAGTGGTGGAGTCTCCGTCTCTGGAGACATTCAAAACCCGCCTGGACGCATTCCTGTGCAACTTGCTCTAAGGTGGCCCTGCTGTGGCAGGGGGGTTGGACTAGATGATCTCCAGAGGTCCCTTCCAACCCTGTGATTCTGTGATTCTGTGAAATCTTCAGCTTACCAATTCTCTTGTGGTTTTTTGGAAGCAGTCTGTGATTTAGAGGTGGATTTTGCTATGTTATTCTCTTGTCTTACTCTGTGCCTTGAAAGTTTTTTACTCTAAAAGTGAAATTTTCAACAATATAGCAATGATCAGCCTGTTACACTGTCAAACCATGTCCAGGCACAGATTCATCATGGATCAAGTAAGTCTAGATTTTAACTTCAATATTTCTAAGCTTCTCCTGTGGTCTGCAGAAAAAGGAGGTTCTTTTCCCTTCCACCTATTTTGGGATAAAGGGGATATCTTAAAAGCTGTTTGTCTCTCTATTGATTTCAGGGATAATCTTGACAGCTGGCTTAACTGAGAGTCAGCCTCCCATAAATGTGGCTATGATCAACCTGGCAGAAATCATACTGTGTAGGTCTTTAGTGAAGTGAACCTGTCTGATAATAGTACAGTTTTGCTGAAATAGTTTTGTGTTTCACAAAGTGTCTTCTGCTGGCAGAACTTTTCCAGTCAAGACAAACGTTGTGTCCCATCTTTAACACAGAGAGTTGTGCTGGCAGGTGGTACAAGTAAACTAAAAGACTGTTTAAAGCAACCTTCAAGAATTACAAACCCAGTGAGATTTGTTGCAAGAACATTGCAGGACACCTCAGTGGTTCTTACGAAGGGAGAGCTGAATCCGTCCCCTTGGACTGCTAATGTGAATGTCAATAGGAGCTCATTCTATAGCACTTGTCGCAAGGAGTCTTCGACGCACCTATATTTACAAAAGCAATGAGGTATTAGCACAGGTTACAAGCCTGAAGTCTGCAGAAATCTAGAAGTAATTTTATTGCTGCTCCTTTTAGGGTCCTGTTCTAGTTTGTTTCAGATGATAATGTGGTTGTTCTTTGAGAGTTTCTGTGAAAAGTCAGAAATATGCAGAATTAAAACTCATTCTAGCCATGCTTAGACCTGAAGCAAATCCCGTGTAATGATGAGATGATGGTTCTGGCATGAGTATTCAGATTTCAGGAGTTCACGTTGCATCAGCTGGGCTGACCTCAAAGCCTTGCTCATTCTGGGAAAAACCCTCCTTTCTAGGAATCCTGTTCAAGCAGATCCCAATGTGCTGCTGTTCTGGTAAGGTACAGTGGTTTTCTTTTGCTGTGGAGATGGACACAGCATCTGCATCCAACTGCAATGGTTGAATGGTGAAGCTCCACAATGCTGTCTTCTGTGATGGACTGACAGAACCTCTTTTGGGACATACAAAGTCTTCCAAAAATAAACTAGTTCAAGATCCATGCAGGGGGCAAGAAGGTTGACAAGGTAGTGTAGAACATCCTACATTTATTAACCATCTTAAATGCAAAAGGACATAATTCTTTACAAATGGAAGTGGTCCAAATAATAAGACCAAAAGAGATAACCAATAAAACCCAGACACAGTCAGGAGAGTTGACTGGTGTCAGAGAGGGCAGCTGGGCTGAACAGTGCAACCAGGAGATTTCGATCCCTCAAATCTCTCTTGACTGCTCCACGGGAACCAAGAAGGGCAGCAGCAGATGCTGTCCAGATCTAGTCTTTTGCATAAAGGAAAGGACTTGCTTAGATCCTGATTTCTTCTTTGTGCAAGAGGAAATTCAGTCCCAAATCTCCACTTGAGGATGAATTGCGATAACTGTGGAAGGGTGCTGATCTTTTCACTTTACAGTGCATCCGGTGAAGAATGCCCTCCCTCCGTTAAAGGTAGCATAGAACATCCTTGTTATTGCTCCATCCAAATCACGCGTTTGTATTTACTTGCTTTTGGTTTTTCTCTGCATGGAGATTTCTGAGTGTACTAAGCAGACTGAATTCTTTGCAAGAAAACTGCCATACCCTAGTTCAGTCTGTCCTTTAATGACTAGATAAGTAGCATGTCAGATCCATAATCTCCTCCTGCTGGTTATTCTCTGTCAGCAGCATATAAAATGAATATCACAATAAGCTCCTGGATGGTTGGCAGTGTCTCCATCGACTGGCTCTGGGCCTGATGCTCCAGTTCGTTGTCTTTATGGGCAGCTGAAGCAACCATAGAGAGCACTGAATGAGAGGGAGCACTGTCATCCCAAAAGCACTTCCCAACAGTGGAGTAACTCTCTGACACAGTACTTACTCGCGAGAGACAGTAAAAGATCTGGATATTGCCATACAATACCCGAAGGGCAGTAATTAACAAGAAAGGAATGGATTGCCATAGGTAACATATTTTTCGGAGATTAAAAGCTTTTCATAAAAGTAGGTGAACAGATGGTATGGGATGAAATGATGGGCCTAGAACGATCAGTGAAGATTTTACAGGTATTGCATCTACATGAAACAGAGCTGAGCCTGGCAGTAAAGATATTTTACACAGCTTTGTGAAACAGCCAGCGCTCAGGAGAATATAGCATCTGTGCGAGATTACAAAGAAAAGTTACATTTTATTTTAGTTCAGAAATCAATAAATAATATTGACTAAAGTAATAAGGAGGATATTTACAGAATATATAGAGTATTTTCATGCTATCTGACTAAGATTTGTCACTATATTAATTATGTATAGTACTCAAAAGCCTTGACTCACTCTGGTGGCATGAGTCAAATGATCAAATGTGGCTGTGAGCTTTTCTAAACACACGGTCATTCCACTACTTCCATATTCATGTTATTAAATAACAGTTGTAGAAATGCTGGTTGAAAGGGAACTCTGAAGGTCTTGAATTACTCTTTATGCAGATATTCCAATATCCTGTCAATAAATTATATGTACATTTCTTAGTTAGGTAGAGAATGCAAGTTAGTATTCATACGACCAGCTTTCATTTTTCATAGAAATAGAAGACTGTCCTAAGGAGACACCTGGACTGTTATAGAAATCCTCATCAATAATGCATCTGCAAACACTCCTTGTTTCAAGGAAAGAACACTATGTACTTTTGGCTCAACCTAAAACTTGTTATACATCACAGGAGTGTCAAAACTTTGGTTATAATTACAAGAGTTAATTAGGACATAGTCATTAGAGGAGGTACAGAACTCATCAGAAAGTGACAGTGTGAATTCCTTTTTCAGGATTCTGTGTGTGGGTTCAGGAGCTGTCAGGGTCATTAGATGCAGCCAACAAATTAGCACATCTCCACAGAAATCAAGATATTAGTCTAGCTTCCGCATGAGTAACTAACAGCTCTGGAAATCAGAGGGACTGAGCTCCCTCTTATTGGCATTCAACCAAAGACAATGGAGTTGCTCCAACTAATACTGGTTGGCCCAAGGATCCCATCCACTGAGCATATGCAGCATATATCCATAGACATTGTAGGTACCTTTTTTATAGTGCCTTATCAATTTTCCTGAACTGTGAGATGACAATAGAGAGGTAGATAACTGTGGAGGATTACCAAAACGTCCTATCATAAGAACCATTGTATTTTAGGTCAGGGATTGTCTTTTCACTACAGAATCTAGAAGGATGTTTTGTAGTACCTTTTGTATTTTCAGGAACTTCAAGCCAAGATCCAGCACTTACTTTCAGGAAACAAAAGCACCCACAGGAGAACAGTTGTGATGACCATAGTGTGTTGAAACATGAGAAAGTTCCAGTTCTGGAATAACCATGCTGCAGATGTTATAGACACAGGATCGAGGATGAAGATGAAGAAGAAAACATCAATAGCATGGAATCATACTATTATGGAATCATACATTAAGACCAAAAAATTACAGAGAAATCTGTTCAGACAAACAGTCCTAGCATTCACCTCATATTACTTGGAATCTAAATCTCTCTTGTTTCTTTTGGTTTCTAGCAGAAAAGATAGAAAAGACAGAGCTAGAAAATTGAATGAATGCCATCTTCAGAAGAAGCAAGCAAAGAAAATATCTTCCAAAATATTTTCTTGGTAATTTTCTGTGTAATTCTAAAACCCAAAAAGGTTTGTAATGTGGCAGCGTAAACTGAAGTTTAAATTGAAAGATCTATCTATCTATCTATCTATCTATCTATCTATCTATCTATCTATCATCTATCTATCTATCTATCTATCTACACACACACAGACACCACCACCACTGAAGACATACTGGACAACGACGATCTTATGCAAGACTGTCATCTTGGTCTGCTAGTTTAATGAATATTCATATTTCCCACTTCTTTGTTCAAATCTGGAGTGTTATTGTCTGTGGTGTAATAGCTTTTTTGCAAAATGCTGGATAGAGAAGCATTCCTCGGAGCTGTCCCATCTGTCTTTGATGTCTTTCCTTGAAAACTGCTTATTTGTGGAAAAGGTCTTTTCCACTTTCTCAGCTCACTCGTTCTCCAATTTGTTGTCATCCTTAATTTTGTTGTCCCTTCTAGTGAATTTTCTTTAGTTTAACAGAGATTCTTGAGTAATTTTGCATGACAGATAGCATTACAGATACTGCAGTTACTCATTTGGAAAGCCCCATTACAACTCCTGGAGTAAATATTGATCTTTTTATATAAGCTTTCGTGTCCTAAGATTACTGCTCTTTGGTAGCATCCAAACTAATGCTTCTACAGGATCAATGCAAGAGGCACATAGAATCATAGAA
>VXBO01007958.1:785-26915 GCA_013400135.1 Rhinoptilus africanus
GAGGACATTTGGGGGTCATAAGACTGATTAAAATCTCTTTTAGAATCCTGTTATAAAAATTATCTTGAACTATCCCAGTATGGGCCATGGATTTATTTTCTGTGGTAGAATCTGCCTCAAAAGGTTTTGAAGCTCTCGGAGCTTTTGGAGGATGGAGGATGAAGCTGTTGGCATGGCATCTTTGCTTTAGCCATCAATTCCTAAAAGTATGGCTTCTCTGGAGTTACACTGCAGTTGAATTCCCTGAGCCAAGATTGCCCCAGGGACTCCTGGAAGAGAGACTGGAAAACACCATCAATGGCCATACATTTTCAGAAGGGAAATAGTTCATATTTGCAGGTTAAAGTAAAAACTAGTAGATACTTCCAAAAAAGCAGAATTTTTTTATAGTTTTTATAGTATCCTTTAATTAGGTTCTATAGGTCTCAGAAATTTTGCATTCATGTATGAACTTCATTCTGTGCCTATGTTCTTGTATTTATTGCTCATATTGTTATTTAATATGAGTGAATCACTTATATATTCTTACTCTCTTATTGTGCTGAGACCACGAAAACATTGGCTACAGAAGCTGTTAAAAGAGAGATCTGTTAACAGACTCCTGACAGGCAGTTGTGTTTCAGGTTTTCCAATGTTGTCCTGACAGGATCCTTCATATTTCCCTAGAGGTAAGAAGAGTTTAGCTGCTGCTAATCACTGCTGCAATTCTAATTGTCTTCACTGCAATTAGAAGTTAACTTGGGCACAAAATAGTCCTAAAGATGGCAAGTGGGGTGTTTTCATGATACCCATTAAACTGTAATGCATTTGATAAGCTCGAAGTCCTAAAGAGTACTGACGTGGCCCGAGATTCATGTACTATATCGACTCTGACACACAGCATCCTTATAGGTTAAGCTCAAGTGACTTTAGAAAGAGGAGCTGTAATATCCATTCAGTGGTCAATAGTGGTTTTTTGAATCTGCAACAAGATTATTTTTGTCAATTGGTGAATTACATATTAGAAAAATTTTAACTGGTATATTTTCTCTCTGACTTTTCCCAGAGGGACCAAGCTTGTACTTCTGTATTTTTATTTTCTCATTTGGCGTGCTGTAAATACATTCCATTGTAATTGGACAAATGCTCATCCCGAGCAACTATGCACAGATGTTATAGAAACTGCAGAAATGGTGTAGAGATTAAAGAATATAGCACTATTTCTTACTGCTTGAAGCATCAATAGTCAGCAAATGAACATATATATTGTATAGCACCTGATTCTTATTTCTTATTTGTAAAGTAGGTTAANTCTTATTTGTAAAGTAGTTTAAGGAATGCATTGCCATTAGCAGCAAACCACTACAAACTGGATAAAAGCCATGTTGTTCTTCTTATACGCCTTGTTTTTTCTCTGTATTAGAATGAGTTTCTGTGGTGTGGGCATCTTCTAGATTTTAGGGGGAAATACACCATTTTGTAATGAATCAAAATGGAACAAGGTCACAGTTCTATTCTATACGTCTTTCGTATCTGATAGAAAGGTGAAGGAATAAAACTGCTTTCATTCCACATAAAACCAATACATTTTTCTGATTCCTCTTCATTCTGTTATTCATTTTGTGTTAGTCCAGTGTGTTTTAGAAGGGCTGTAAAGAAATCAGAAATCCAGCTATGAATCTCATTCCTTAAAGATTCCCTGTAATGTTCAAATTCAGCAAACTGGCAGGGGAACTCCTCCCCTGTCGCTGTTTTTCCTCAGCAATTCACAGAATTCCCCACTCTCCTTTTATTAAAAGCAAAGTCCAGTAGTTACCAAACTGATTGCTATAAGTCCAAGAAAAGCTCAACTATTGGGTGAAGAGAGGTCAATTAACTTCCAAACCACAATAAAGACTTACGTGGCTTTACTGAGCACAAATTGAACCTTAGTAATTCACCTCAGTTGAACACAGCTCAGTTTCAGAGAGTTAGACAATCAATACAGTGTTTTCGTGCATTTCTGTTACTTCTCATTTTACGTCAAGAAAGCCCGTCTCTGTGAGTAGGAGGCAGAACTTGTGCGTTTAGTGCCGTAATCAACTTCTGCTTGATTCCAGAAGTATGTGTGATATGGGAGATGTATGTGGGTGTTTTGGCAATACATTTTATACATATTTTCCATCACTTATCCAGGGGCCAAGTAAAGAAACTCAGTAATCTACCTAAAATGAAAATGTTGGTAAAAAATGCCACTGAAACAATATAAAGCTCACTGTTTCATTCTAGTGGGTTTTCATTTGAAGAAGTCCATCCTCATGTAACTGCCTGTTAAAGTGTCTGGTTTTGTTTGTTTTAATTAAAAGATGATACTATATCATATAATCAAGCCAGCTTGTCTTGGACAAGCTTCTATGGGGGCTAGAGTGCTGGTCAAGTGAAATAATCTGTGTGCATGTTCAGCCAGTCAACTTGCAACTACTGTAGCCTGAACAACATGGTTTCATCTCCATATAGCTCAGAAAACGGAGAGACTTGAGAAGGAAACGTAATGGTTTTTCAGGTGTCAAGTTCAGAAAAGCTATGTCAAATGAAATGCATTCTTGTCCTACTGTGTTGGTTTTGAAACATCAGTGATACCTGGTGCAAAGGAAGAGAAGGCTCATGCTCTGTGCCAGGTGGGATTGAATAAGGACTTCTTACAAAATGTTGGTAAAAGTACTGTTTCTTGTAGGAGCTCTCAGCAAAACTGTGAATGTCCTGCTGATGGCTGGCAATGTCTTTCTTGGGAGAAACAGAATTATTTTTATAGTTTTTTGAAAATACTTATTTATTATAATGACACTTTGTTTCTCCGGCATATCAGCCTCAAGAAAAGAAGCTGCCCCTGCATTGTACTCAGCTGTTACTCTCTGAAGTACAAAGCTAAAGCTTCACCATATTCAGGAATTATAGGAAGCAAAAATGGAGAAATATTATTTTGGGAAGAATCAGAGTTGGCCTCTGGAAAGTGTTTTTAGTAGGATTATAGTATGATTTTCAACTTTCGTGTAGTTATTTTGAATTTTTTTATGTTTTCCTTTCCAATCATTTGGAGTTGAATAGTCGCACTGTTGAATATTATTGTTGTTGGTACTCTTCCCTCTCTTCTCTCCATGTGACTCAAAACCATCAAAATACAGGCCTCTCTGGCTGGTTAACTTCTCTTTGAAGATGTAGCAAAATGGCAAATTCTCTTGCAATGTTATTAATATTCTCTGTGTACCTAGCAAGTTTCACAGACATAACAGGGTTTAAGTCTCTCATGTCCATATGGGATTTGCTTTAATAAAATCATAGTTTTGCTTGAATGTTAACACATACACTCAGCAGTTATGTATTTTGCTGTCATCTGAATTGAGCTCAACTTTGCATTTTTCATCCCACAAAATATACAGCAAAAATAATGGAATATTAGTTTGGGTTAGGTTTTTTGTTTTTCAGGGATCAAAGTCCTTTGGGTAATTCTTGACTAAGTATGTTATAAATGTCTTAAAAGAATACGCTAAATAGATTCAGGTGCTTTTTTTCTCCCCTTCATGTTGTAATTGTATGTCTGTCTGTGTGTGTGTGTTTCTACTACGTACCTGAAAGTTTAATTTTCTCAAAAACAAGATGTGCACATGATTAGCTTTGTAAAAGTTATTGTAGTGGAATGGAGTATTTATTTTTAACCTAAATTCTTAAGGAACCATTGACTGTAAATAAAAGACTATATTTTCCTCCTCAGTATTTTGTCCATTTTACCAATTGTATTTTTAATGCAAAATATATTGTTGAGATACTGTAGGTTTCTCTGTTTGAATAATTCTGTCTAAATAACATTTTTTATTTACACTGCTTTACTGATCCACTTAAGATTTCAAGTTCAGTGCGCTTGTTAAAAAGATACACAATATTTTGGGGATCTGCAAAGAATTCAAGCATGTAGCTCACTGATGTAAATTTGTTGAAGGCATTTTAATAAACACTGGGGAGGGGTGTGCCTCAGAACAATTTGCACTCATGTCTGGGGATATGGATTTCCTTTAGTTCTCATGCCACTTCTGGCAACTCGTCACATTTCCAAACAAATAATATTGACAAGCTCTTCAATGCTGTTTGGTAACTCAGAGCATACTGCCCACTAAATTATACTAAAATAGTATCTCAAACATATGTATCATTCATGGCTCCAGACACTAATATTTGGGCTCCAACGGAGCCCTCTTTTTCATCTAAGGGGAAAAAAAAGATCTATAAATTATATCTGTATTTTACTGTTACTTGTATTCCTCAACTCATTAGCCTAGAGAACCTTACTATAGTTCATTAGAGATATTTTTGCAGTTTCTCTACAGTCAGAATAGAAAACAATTATAATTTAAGTATAAAACTAAGCAGTAATGTCATTCAGCAACAGACAAGTGGGGGAGTACAGAAACTGGAAGCATCTTCACCAGGATGCTCAGCAAGTCTCCACAGATTGGTATATTTTAGCCAGTTTTGAGAGGGAGCTTGGCATCACACATTGTATAAATTTAAACTAGAACGACTGTGATTTGGTTTTAGATGTTTCTGAGAACAGCATTAGTGTGTTCATTTGAAAGTCATTATCCTTAGCCAATCAGAGGTGGGAGTGATCATGTCAACAGAGAGTAAGAGCAATGATATGCTGTGAAGGACCTTGAAAATCCAAAGAAATTACTTAGGTTAAAAGAGGGAGTCAGTGGAGATGCTCAACAAATCTACAGCAGTGTGATCAAACCAGTGGGTTTTGAAAAGATGCAGTTCTCGTCACAGAAGAGACTACTGCATTGAGAGTGGAGAGGACAAGAACCTGAGCAAGGATTTCAGCTACATAAATGGATTTCAGCTACGTAATTTAATTCTATGTAGAGATGCCAGACAGAAATAATTAACAAGATGTAGACATTAACCAAATATGAAGACCTGTTTGCAAACAAATTTCTGTAGAAGAGAAGGAGATGCGTAGATATTGGGAAAACATGCAAGATGCTTAAATACCACCATGATGAGCATGTTAGAAATATCTAGATAGGCACTGAACAGTTAAGCAAGTATGTAATGACTTACATCATCCTAAGTAAAATTGGCTAAACTGAAGCAATCCAATTTAGGGGCAGTTGCTCTCTTTTCCTTCTCTTATTATTTACGGTCTAGTTTCTTGATGCTTTAAGACAATAAAACGGCGTGCTGCTGAAGAGATGGATGTTAGAAGCTTGGAATCCCATTGATGTCTTGTTGTGGTTTAACCCCAGCCAGCAGGTAGGACCATGCAGCCGCTCACTCACTCCCTCTGATTGGGATGGGGGAGAGAATCGGAAAAGTAAAAGTGAGAAAACTCATGGCTTGAGATAAAGACAGTTTAATCGGCAAAAGCCGTGCATGCAAGCAAAGCAAAACAAGGAATTCTTTCACTGCTTCCCATGGGCAGGCAGGTGTTCAGCCATCTACAAGAAAGCAAGGCTCCATCACGTGTAATGGTTACTTGGGAAGACAAACACCATAATTCCAAATATCTCCCCCTTCCCTCTTCTACAGCTTTATATTAATCAGCGTGGCATCATATGGTATGGAATATTTCTTCAGTTACTTGGGGTCAGTTGTCCCGGCTGTGTCCCCTTACAACCACTTGTGCTCCCCCAGCCTGCTCGCTGGTGGGGTGATGTGAGGAGCAGAAAAGGCCTTGCCCGCCTTGCAACAACTGAAAACGTCAGTGTGCTATCAACAGTATTTCTCATCCCAAATCCAAAACATAGCACTGAACCAGAAAGTTAACTCCGTCCCAGACGAAACCATGACAAGATGTTAGATGACAGATTGTTTTTCTTTATCAACATGAACAACGGATTTAGTGTTCGTTAAGAACCTAAATTTGACCCTCAAGTCTAAAAGAAGTATTGGAGTCCTAGAGTTCTTGAACTGTCTTTATGCTTCTTGGAATCCAAGATTTTTTCAGCAACTCACAAGATCTAGCCAAAAAGCAGTATTTGCCATAGTGCTCTGCCAGTTATGCTGAGGGAGAAATACCACAAGCAGGGAAGCAGATACATCAGATAAAGTGAATTTATTTCCAAGAATAAACCCACATAATAACCCCAAAGCTGAATAGAAATCCAAAATAGTGAGACCAATCCTGAAGTTCTAAAATGAATGCTATTCTTCTGAACATAAAAAGCTCTCATCAGACATAAACATTGTTTGCTATGCTGTAGAATTCTTCATTAGTTAATTGTTATTGACAAGTGTTATTTCATAAATACAGAATGGATTTATGATAGACTGCTGTTATGTACTATAATACAAATTGTCTGCTTCTAATTAATAAGCAGGTTAGACTCATATAGTCAAATAATTTCAGAAAGGTGTTGTTTAATATCTGTAAATATTACAACTATTTATCCATGGGTTAAAGTTGGAGATAAAAGCAGACAATTCCTAAGTTATTTTATCTATAAATATGCAGATGAATAGATATAAATATGTACATTATTTTTTTAATATATATACACACACATGTCTAATACAAGCCATGCTATTTATATGGCAAAATAAATTGATCCGGTCGTAGATCTCGTATCTATATTTCAGTAACATATAATGACATTTTCAGACATCCATTAATTCAGGAAAACATAGCATAAAATTAATATCAAAATCTGGAATACCGTAGTTACTGAAATAATTCAAAAGCAAATGAGCTGATGACAATAGCGTTTGAGATGTGCTTGTTAGAAAACTTTAATCAAAGCAGACTGGCGATTTCTATGTGTAACCTCTTTCATGTGACACATCCCAAGGTGCACTGCAAAATAATGAAATTAACAATGCAAATATTGATGAATACACTAGGTCGAACAAAGCAGTCCTTGGTCTTAAGAGTGACACTACCATGAGTCAACAAACCAAGGGATTCCAGATGCAAAAAAAAGCACAAGCCACACAGGCAAATAGGATATCTGCCTCTCACTCTGTCCTTCTTCTGGAAAGGACGAAAAAAAATGTTCAAAACAGTGTGCAAGTCTTGCTTTTGCTTTCTAGGTAACTGTTGCATTTCTTGTGTATTCACTCTAGTTTTTTAGTGTCTTACAAACTATCTTTGACACCTTCATAAAAGTGACAAATCTCTTCTGTAAGATGGTGGACAAACAGGTGTGTGGGCTTCGGAAGTTTCTGGTTTCCCTACAGGCTATCTAATGCATGGGCTACTGCTGAAAGAAATCCTGTTCCTGCATAGGCAATTCACACACACTTAAGAAAACTTGGGATTTTTCAAGTTTGGTCTTACAGTACTGTTTTATCTGTCCTTGACAACAGAAACTAAAACTCCACAGATCACAGCTGAAGACAGG
This sequence comes from Rhinoptilus africanus, assembly GCA_013400135.1. Taxonomy (NCBI): domain Eukaryota; kingdom Metazoa; phylum Chordata; class Aves; order Charadriiformes; family Glareolidae; genus Rhinoptilus; species Rhinoptilus africanus. The sequence continues at coordinate 8,138 of VXBO01007958.1, forward strand.
CTCAAAAGAAATGAGTGGTGATTTAACTTTTACAACTTATTCTTTCTGAGTGAAACTTGTTTAGGCATGCTGGGCCTTCATGAAAACCCTCTGCAGCTTCTTAAAAAGAATGTGAGGGGTGAGTAAGGAATAATTTTTTCAATCGCAGTGTGTTATAAGATTTCTTTCTTTTTTTTTTACTTTTGCATTGTTTCCTCTTTGTAAATTTTTCTGTCTCCCTCTTTCTCCCTCCCTGTTTAAGAAACCATTGCTAGTTTCCTATGCCTTTATCCAGCTCCAACATTTGTTCATTGCTAATAATGAAATTTATTCAAACTGTAAATTCCAGGACTGCAACGATTAAGCCATTTGAAATGGCTCCATTAATTGATCTCCAAATTTCTCAGCCAGATTATTGGTCATGCTTGTAACTATTTCTACTAATACTTACAAATTTTTATTGCATACCCTATTGGTCACAGAGTCAGGCACAAAAACCTACCGCACGATTCATAACTAATCAAAATAGTGCAAATCAACCACTGAGAATTCTACAAGTACGTAATTAGCTGAGCAGTAAAATTTGGAATTAACTTGTTAGGAAAAGCTTGACCCGCAAATGACCATATAAAGTGAGCTCCGAAGGACCATGTGTGTGAGTTAAGGGAAACATTTTTAAATTTTGATGTTTATATTTTTTATCTTTTGCTTCTTTAAATAACCTCAAGAAATGGCAACGTGATGATGTTTGAAAGTGCTTTTTGCCAATCTCGCTGCATCTATGGCAGTATTTTGTGCTCTTGACCGGTTATCAGAGAGAAGTGTGCTGTGCCCATTTTTTTTTACTTTGAGCATCTTTGATTTCCAGTGAAGTACTGATGAAGAACTGGTAGTGCTAGTTTTAGATGTGATTCAGAGCAGTTGTAATGACCCTGTCTTTGAGAGATGCAGCGGTGTGATGTGAATGTTCTGAGGAGGCTGTGCATTCATGATGTGGGATAATAGGGTTTTAATTAGAGAGCACAAAATGCTTTCGGATGTTTAAGGTGTATGCGTTCCCAAAACATTGCTCCCCTTAGAGTCTGAAGTTCAGCGATTTTAACGATTTGAAAGATTTTTAAAGCTCTCAAAAAGCACACATGGTTTTAAGGGAAAGCACAATGTGAGATGTATTCTCTGAGTACAGAAATCAGCTCCTAGAGGATGAATAAGAGACAAGAGTTAAGAGAGAGAAAGAGAAGGTGTTTCAGCATGTGAATTTTGCCCCTTTTTTTTCTGATTTAAAGTCATCATCAGAAACTCCTATAATGATCTTCCTCCCACAGCCTTTGGATGGTGCTTTTCAAAACTCCAAAATGATGAGGCACATCCAAGATGGGTTCTAAGACCGCTTCACGCACACACTTCTGAAGGTGTCATCTTTATTGCGTACATTCAATAGCATATTTTTGGAAGTTTTCACAATATCACAAGAATACTTCTTCTTTCTACTCACTGCGCTCTGTTTGGTGATACTGCCACAGAAAGCAAGTTATGGGACCATATGCCATGTCCTGACAACAAAAAGAACGCCTTGAGATTTTAAAAGAAGTTTCCCATCTCTTCTGGTCTTAAGTGTTTTCTAAAATATCAAAACAAATCCATCTGAAAACCTATTGAGAAACTACTACATTAATTAAAAAGTGAAGGCAAAACAGAGTTTCCAGAAGCTGAAAAAAGAGAAGATTCTTAAAAAGAGAACAACTTGCATATGAATCTAAAAATCCTATTCCAAGCCAGGCAGAAAATCTGGATATTTTCCAAAAGCAAGATTCAATATAAACTTGCATCACACTGTGATGTTAGCGTGTCCCTTCCTTTAAGCAGTGTTGAACAGCTGAGAATCATTCACCTTACTTTAGCAGACTTCTTTTTGAGAGAAAGAGGACAAAGGCAATATTAATTTTTAAGTAATGTGAGCACAAGAAATCTGATGCCAAACTGCCCTTTTTGCTCCTGGGATTGTGTTGAGCTAATTCCCAAGGCATCCTGAAAATGTATCCTTTAGACTTAAAAAAAAAAAAAAAAAGAAGGCAAAACCCACCGTCTTAGTTCCCTGTGTGAATCTTCTGGTTTGATTTAGGAATGTGCTGCTTGGTTCCCATGTGCATTGTTGTTGTAGTGTTTACTTTGGAAGGAAAAGTGAGTATACGGTTCACGCCTTAACCTTGTCAAGCTTCCCCCTTACCAACTTGAACTGACACCGTACAAATTCTGAAAGGAAAGGCCACAGCCAAAATTAATCATAAACATTAACCATAAAATATTACTCTTGACCCTACCAAGGGGCAGACCTCTAGGAATAACATCCTGCTCCTTAAGAAAATAACATCCCTCTCCAACCGAGAGGAGCAGACGGTCTTGTCTATGCATGACGGACATGCTGACCTGTGCCTCAGGGAGTAACATCCGTTTTCAACTCAGAGGGCAATAAGCACTCCGGGCCTTACATTATGGAAGCCCTTCCCCAGTCACAGCCCTACATATAAGCTTTGGCAGCTTGCACCGTCTGCAGAAAACAAGTCCTGTCTGAGGTTGTGCTGTAAGGTTAGGGGTTTTTTGCAAAGCCAGACTAAGGCTGAAGCTGGAAAAGCTAGAGTTGCCACCCCAGCTTCCAGGCCATTTTGACCGGAATGAAAACTGTATATACACTTCCCATCCTTGTACCAATAAGGAGCCCTGAGGAAAGGTTACAGTCTGTAGCTCCTTTGTAACATTTCATTTGGATCCACTCTCTGCTTAGTTTATTCTTAAAGGCACAACCCACAGATCGGAGAACTTATTTCCATAGCTATCAGGCAGTATCTTGTTCAGCAGCCAATTGAATTAATACAAACCTCAGAAATCTGAAAAACCCAGAACCAAAACATGTTGCCCAATACTAATTTTATTTGGAAAAGGAATAACAGATCAAAGAACAACTTTATTGTAAGTCAGTGGAGACAAGACTTATGTGCAAACAAGACTTATCAAGCAAGACCTGCAACACTGAATGAAGCTTTTACGAAATATCACAAAAAATCTGGGCGTGGAGCAATAAACCAGATTGCTTCCCAAGAGATGTTGGTTGTACTGGCACTGACAGTGAGAGATTTCAGCAGCAAGCTGTTGAACTTGTGTCGAGGATGCCCTGCAGATATATTTCTGATATTGCATTCCTGCCTGAATTCTTTCCCTTGCCAGCAAGGACAAGATGGAAATAGCACCAAAGCCCACATCGCAGGGCTTCCCCTCAGCATAAACCCCCTCCTCGGTGTCACCTCATCAAGCGATTTGGGTCTTCCTTTTCCCAATGTGTCAGGCCCAGATGGAAGCTGAGCTCCTGCTGGGACAGGAAGGTTAAGTGGGAAAAGAACTGGGAAGAGAACAGAATGTCATTCCTCAATGTTAGTGTGCTCAGCAAGGATGTGATGTAATCGTTACAGAAGATTAAAGGAAAATTTCCCTGATAACTCTTGTTTCTCCCTATGCTGGGACAGAAAACAAGGTTTGTCTTATCCCCTGAAAGATGCCAATTAAAGAATAAACTTCAAGCTTTTGCAATTACATTATTGCTGGTAACCATGTTTGTACTTGTAACCATGTAACTTACCCCTAGCACACTTACCATGTGCTACCCTGAAGTGCAGCTGTGCCCCCAGAAAGCGAATGTGACAGGTTTGATAGAGATGGCAGAGGTTACTGCGGTGTCGTCTCCTGGATAAATGCCTTGAGGTAAGTGAGTATTTTTGCAGGAATTGATCTGTACTTGCATAGTCTATTCATATCTAACAAATCTAAACTGTGCTCTACCCAGGTGGTTTATTTCTGACAACACAATACAAACTGAATACACTCTTCCTTTCACACTAACGCCAATACATCTCTCCTGTTACTAATAAGCTATTTATACACGTTCTGACAGCAGACTAGACCTCATCTTTGAGATCAGTACCTGACGCTCATATTTCTTCCCTCTTGCCCTCTGTTTCTTTCCACCATCCATCACACTGACTCTTACTTCCTATCCTCTCCTGTGAAATAGACACTACCTTCTTTTTTCACCAACAGTAAAACAGATCAAGGTGGTTCCATGTGTTGGGAAAGATAAATGTTGAGGCTAAAATCTTTCCTTGTGTGGCTTCCATTAAATTTCATTGGGTAGCACTTGCACACCTTTCAACTATGATGCACAAAGGCTAGTGTTGCAAAAGATTTTTGGAGTCTCATAACATCGTGCCTTTTTAGGAAACCAGTGCTCCTGCATTCCTCTTAATTGAAATCAAATGCCATTTAAACCTCCCAATGTTTTGTGACTTAGTTGTCCAGTCTTTCCGAATAACCCCTTCTGTAATGGTACAGGTGGTACTTTATGTCTAAGAGAAGGTGGACAAAACATGCCTTGGAATTATGCAAAGAGTATTTCAATGTAATTGTGATAAACAAAGACAATAGACTACATTAAAGATGTTTTAGCTCTGGAGATGTAGCAAAGATAAGTAAGAAAAGATGTGAAGATGCATTTGAACCTAAGGCAGTTCTCACTGGGAGAGATTTTTTCTTTACCCAGCTTCTCTCTTGGGGTGAGGTACCCAGAAGTCTTCTCGCTTGTCACGTTAACATGCTAGGAAGAGAAGAATATTTATTACCATGTATCTGTGTATAGTGTTTTGTTCTTGGTAATGAGCTAAAATATTTGGTTCTGAAGGAAGGAAGTTTTCTTTTGGTTTATGAAGGACACTGGTGCAAGAACTAAACTTGGTGGCAGAGACGAAGGGAGGCTGCCAGCTCCTGATGGCCCACGCGCGCTGCCTGTCCCCAGAAAGCTGCCGGGGAGCTGTCCTCTCAGCCGGCTGATGACGGCAGTTTCAGCGGCAGGCAAAGTGCAGAATTTCCTTCAGAGGAAAATTGAGTCTGACTTTTTGAACTTTCAGACTACTGGGCTGAGCAGAGTGAAAACAATTGTTTAGAGACATCATGCATGGATCTAAGGGACAGATGGCTCTGAACTACGCCAGAGAATTATGATAAGACATTCAGGCTGCATACCAGGGGTTTTTTCTATTTGTTTCTTTTTAGTCATTGCTCTTGCTCTACCATTTGTTCTCAGTCTCACTTGCTTTTCATTATTTCTCAGTAACAGTGAATATACGAGATACCATGCTAGAAACCCGAGGCCACTTAACAGGCAGCTGTAAGCTGAGTTCAGCTCACACTCAGAGAGCAACAGCCTCCTTCAACATGAAGATCCAAACTGAAGGTAAGTTGGATGCGTCTTGGATGTTATGTTTTCTCAGAGGCTTTCACTGATGTCCGTTCACAGGCAGCTCTCCTTTTAAAGCATATTCTATACAAAAAGAATCCTAGAAGCAACTTAACGGTGAAATTAAAGATCTACATACATTACACTCCCAATGCAAGGGAATGGATTAACTTTTCTTTCAACTCCTGCTGCTTAATGTTGATTTAATATATTGTCCTGACTTCTAATAAGGTTATTGAAAGATAAAAGCATATAAGGAGCTGTGCCACAGATGCGACAGTCAACTTCATATGCAAAATAAAAAGAGACATTATAATAAAAAGAAAATTGAATGTTGCTTGCATAAAAATCTGGCTTTGTTTTGATGCATAAAACAGCAAACAGTGTTCCACACTGAGGTTTTCAAGAATGTCTTAAGTATACAACGCTTCTGATGCCACCCCAGTTGCCTATATATAGATCTGTCTTGTGTAAAGAATTTAAAAAGCATTAGAATGGAGAAATCAAAGAGACAATAAATTTTAAACCAATCTTATTGTCTGCAGCCTAAAGTGTTATTAAGATCAAAGTGGAGCAAACATCTGGCATTTGCCTTTCTGCAAAAATTAGATCAAATTACCTACCATAGGATTTAGATCCATTCGGCAAGTTCTTTCCATTGTACACATAGTTTTCTTTCTCCTTTTTATTTGCTAGACCCAGCTTAATGCCCAAAATCTAGCCTCTTCCTTCATTTGGAATCAAAACAAATTAACAACAAAAATGGATATATATGTTCCTCATGAACATCTGTTTCCTAAGGAACATTCAAGGTCCTTCAGATCCCAAGGAGAGAGGTTCAGCTAGCCTTCATCTTTGCCATCAAGTGTAATTGTTTAGAAATAAACTTTACTGAGTACACGCAACCCTATCCCCCTCCTTGAAAATTAAATTCTTCATGCCTACTGTTGTAATTATTGTCATTGTTGACTTTATTCTGTACTAATCACTCATAAAGTACATTGTTAAAAAGCTTGGCACGCTGGCCCATACTTCTATGTAGGAACTTATCAAATGTAAAGTATTTAAAGTATCAGACTTTTAAAGGTATCTAATGCAATCCTAGGCTTTTGATACCTTTGTTTTAGAGAGATAAATGCATGTATGTTATAGCTATATAACAAAATTTTTTTATTCTCTGAATAGAATACACCAATATAAAGCTAACGCTGCGAATATGTCTCTTTTCTTAAATACAATAAAGAGACTGTGCCTTCATACCTCAACAAACTAGTTACTAACCATAGAAATTCAGTAAAATTTAATTGAAAGGAAAAACAATATTAAGGTCTTCAAATTCATCATTAAATAAATCAAGCAAACTTAGCAGTGCTCTGTAGTGATGCCATGCAATAACTATAAAATTATGATTAATGAATTTGAGTGTTGGTGTCCCAGATGAGCTGTAACTGACACATTAATTCTTTCCAATTGCTTTCTTGCTGGAATCCATATTGATATTACTAGACAGAAGGATAAGATATAGCTCTCAATTATTCTAGAGAGAGATGGAGATATTATTTTAACCTTTGTTCTTTTGATCTCTTGTAATATGAATTGGAATATGGCTGTTTCCATAAGGCATTCTTTAAAAAAGAAATGCAAACATGGCAATTTCAAATTTTATTTGCAGAAGTTTTATTGGGAGTCAGTGTAACTTCTCCATTTGATTCATCCCCAAGTTATGTGACTTACATCTGTATCACAGCAAGGAGGAGTTATTGCTTATGGCAACTTGGAAGTTTATTTTTTTTCATGCAATCCCAAACATTCTTCTTTTATGTCAGTATATAACTTGATCCTCATATCTTGCTCCTTGATCATTTAAAAGAGGTAGATTGTGAGTTTTATTTTCAATATTTTTAGAAAATAATGGGGAAGGGGGCAAGTGACAGCTAAAATTTCTGCACTCCTCCTCTCAGACCCATAAAAGCTAGGGGAGGAATTCAGGCAGCCAGAAGCCACACGTTGTCAAAGGGCACCTTAAAGTCATCAGCTGCGTTCCCAGGCAGGCAGTGCAGACAGGCTTCAGATGTTTTTATGAACCTGCATTACAAGGTAGCATCAAAAACCTGCACTACTGGGGTTCGCTACAATACCTGTGCTTTACTGTGTATTTCTGGCTTCAGTCTCAGCTGATTTAAAAAAAAAAAAAAAGCATGGTATCTGAATCTTATTATGATTAATCTTCTTGATACCTTAAGGCCAAGATCTGAAGGTTATTAAAAATAGGTAGCAGTGATATCTCCAGTGTTTTGACTCAATCCAAATATACGTTCCTTTTTCTCACTCCCTTAAGGTTTAAATGATGCAGCTCTCCCCTTTAGAAGTCTTTGGTTAGTACAACTGTCCAGGTACACAGAATGACTAAGGGAAAATTTAGGACCTTCTTCTGCTGATATTAACTGCTGTATTTCAGTAATTAATGAAGTGGCTTCTACGGCAGGTTTGAGTTATTTGGAGGGAATAAGATGTATGTTTTTGAAAAAGCAAAGGAAGAGTGTGTGAGGGGAGCACTGGGTTAAGCAAAGCAGCATTCTCTTCTCAATCTTCTACCGGTGACTTGGTGCTTCTCCTTAAGGAAACCTTTTGGAACCAACAGCTCTCGGTTCACTCCTGTGCACTGCACAGCACAAAGAAACACCAGTCTCCAAGGGTATGCTTCTCCAGTGCTCCTTGGGGTTTTTTTTTCACTCAGGAGAAGGTAAATTACAAGGTTAAATTACTGCATCATTTTTGCAAATGCCATATCCCTCTTCCCAGCCCAGCAGGGCCGCTGACAGGCAGCTGGCGGGTTTCCAGCCCGCTGTCTGCTCCACTGACCCATCCGGGCCACTCCAGGCCCGCTGCGCGCCCGTGCTGCTCAGATGTCTCGCACATGCTCGGCGCATCCCACAAGCTCTGGATGCCTCCGTCCTCTAACGCGTGTGTGAATCAACTGCGCGGCACATGGATGGCAGAGCACTCGCAGGAATCTCACCCACCCCGCTGGGGAGAGAGAGACCAACAGTCTTCTTTAAATCTGTGTCCCTGGAAGCCGAGTAAGGTGCGTGAATTTTCTCTCTGGTACTTTCTTTTGATCAATGCAACTATCTTTAAAGCACACGGGACTTCACAGTGGACGTATCTTTAATTGAAAGCTGGTAGGTAGGGCAAATGTAAATTACAATGCCAGTCTGCTCTTGTTAGCATATAAATAGTAAGACCATCAAAGTACCAGAAAGGTAAGTCCAGGAGGCTTTTCTCTCTGTCTTAGAGCTTCAAATAAAGATAAATATGTGCAGCTTTTCAAGGAAACTTATTCTCTCCAACTGTGCCTATATTTCACACCAGAAAAACTAAATTGCCTTTTAGAAATAACAGTTTTAATGTATTAGCCTTTCTGTAAGTTTTAGAAGCACACATACAGAAAAAAAAAAAATGCTAGAAGAGAAAGAACATTAAACCAAAAAGTTTTTAAAAACCCCAGACAACCAGTACTACTAGACTGCTCAGCTCCGTTATTTCACAAGGGCTTTGCATGAAGGAAGACCACACCAGATCTTGCCAGCACCCAGCTTTCTGTTGTTCACTTAAGTGTTGTTCACTCAAGTGTTGTTCACTCTTAAGACTGTATATCTATGTCATTGACAGTCCTTTGAACTAAAAGGTGGATGACTGAAACAGGCCTATATTACTGCTCAGAAATTATTACTGTGAAACCAGAGACCATTCCAGTCCAGTTCAGTGAGATGGTGACCCCAGTCAGAGACACTTTCTCCACAAGGGCAGAGGATGCCATCACTGCAGCAGGATTGCACAGGGGGCTGCAACAGTCGACCAAGTCCCTCACACATCTGACAGGGTTGGAAGGGTAAAATTTATACCTCTGCTGCCCATCTCCCACTGGCTGGGTGGAAAGTTGGAAGAAACCTGTTCTCTGTGGTTGCAGTCCTTCCTCGACACCAGCCTTGCTTAGGTACTGCCAGCAGGGACAGAGAAGGCAAAAGGAAATGACAAATCTTCCTGTTCTCTTTAATAAATATTTTTCATCTCCTCTGTCCCTCTTTACAGCCTGTAACGTGCTGCATGGTAAAGGTGTTCCTTACTCTTTTTTTCTGGAAGTGCAAGTAAACTGCTCTCTAGAGGTGAAACCAAGTGAAGGTGTAAGGCAGGCACACCGACGCCAACTTTACAACAGTTCCGGGCTCATTTATGTTTTGAACTGTCACTATATGGTTTACAAGGGGAAAAGCGTGAGTAAAGATAGAGATTTTTTCCTTCTATAAATTGTGGAAGTGTGAGGGGGAAGTGACAGACCTCATTTAAAAACCTTATTGAAGTAGCCGTGTTGAATGATGGTGCCATTGCTTGTCTCTGTGTCTCATTGTCATAATGTAAGCCCTTTTATAATTAGGAGAAACCACAGAAGTCAGAGTAAAGTACAACAGATCCAGAAAGAGCTGGAAACTTAAGGAAGAAATAAAAAAACCCAAAACCAACAAACAACAATAGACATGGGCTGGAGAAGATATTTTATTTATTTGTTACTAGTAGTTAAAATGACGTACAAAATGCTGGGAAGAAAAAACTCCAATTCTATTCAGTTACAAAATAATTAAAACTTCATTTTAAACCAAGTTTTGCTTTGTGAGACCGAGCATGAAAATACTGCAGCCTTAGGTTATGTAGTCCATTGTTTTTAGAATAAAGCAGACATTTAAATACATATTGTGGTTGATATTAAATATCTCGTATAATTGTAAGTTAGCAGAACTTTCTTACTCTCAGGCAATAACTAGCAATTCATAAAAGTTCTTTGTATAAAATTTACATACTGGGGGGGAGGGGGGGGAATCTGCCTCAAGGGGATTTCCGTCATGATCTATGCACAGGCTGTTTTGGAACATAAAGATTTGTAAAACTTTTATTAATGCTCCTGCAGAACACTAGCCTAATCTTAAATAAAGGAATCAGTAATGTCTGAAGCTTTGCTCAATGACTAAGGGTTCAGGGACATGGCAGCCTAGGACAAAAGCCCATCGCTCTAAAAGACAATGAGAGTTTTGCTGTCAACTTCACATGGAGAAAAAAACCCTCATTCTTAAGGTGTGTCCATTTCTTGTACAAAACTTTCAGCAGCGACCGAGATTGGCCCTTTCCCCTGCAAACCAACTTAAAAAAGTAATTTAAAGGAAAACAAACCCTGCCAATTATCAGTGAGAGAGGATCTCAATTAATAATAACATTAAATATCCATATCTTTCTGTTTAACTATTCACATTCCACACAGTGGAAATCTACCTCCTGTAATTCCAGATTTTAAAACTGGATTTTAAAATCCATGAAGAAATGTGTCAAACCTGCTGAGTGAGTGTACACCAGATGAAATGCATTTTAATAATATCAATGAACGAGTTGCAATCTCTTAATCTTACAAATGCAGACCTCACAGCAGTGGATTTTACAGTAAAAATATATTCATTGCAGAGATGCAGGATATCGCCAATAACTGTGTGATGCACTGTGCAACAGCTGGGGCATCTAATATAATGACTGCACACTGGATGCATCTGTGGCATTTTTCCCTTTGGACATATTAGTAAGACCAGAATTGTCTTTCTCAGTGTTTAGTGGACAGAAATGCTGTCAAGATAATCTCCTTGTGGCTGAGAGAGGCATCTGGTGTGAGAGGGAAAAGTTGCAGCGATGGTGGGGACTAGAGAGTATTGCTGCTGAATGGGAAACTGAGTCCTGGACTATCCAAACCCCATCGTACAATTAACATGGACCTAACTCCCATTTCACTCACACCAGTGATGCTTTCCAGCCCAGTACTGACTCCACCTTTCCTTCTGTACCCCACCGGACAGGATGGGCAGTCGGGGCCATGCAGGCAGAGGCACGGGCATGGGCAGGGGCAGGAACATGTGCAGCAGCCTCTGAGCTCTTCACCACCTTGCAAAGCCAGCACTCGGAAGAGCCTGAGCAGTCTGCACGCCCCACGCCGTGAGATGCAGCCAGCGAGGAGACAACCCCACAGGCTTCCCACGGAGCGCCCAGGAGAGCAAAAGCAGCATGCACGGAAGGGCTGCCTCTCGGGTCCCATGGCCCAGGGTCCACCTCGCTAAACCAACTTCTTCTGCAGGACCTTCTGTGCTCTTGCCAAACCCTACAGCCCTCATCACGTTTAAGCTCCTAATCCTGAAGGAAAGAAAAGGCAGGATAACCTCACAGGTGAGACTCATCAAGCTGTTGGAAGTAATGTGTCCCCTTTTATGTTTTTTTCCCCCAAAATGAGAGGGGCAGTTAGCCCTTAATTTTCAGGAAATTCTCTTTACTTAGTCCAAATCCAGCTTAAATGCAAGTCTGTGGTAAAAGATATAAAAAGAGGATTATTGCTGGCAAAGTTCTGCATCTCTTTTTCAACAAACTGCATGCCTGTGGCAAAGCTAAAATAACAATAACAATGCAATGTTTACTAGTCATGAATGTCGTGTCTTTTGTCTCTTGTGTGGTTATTGCATTTGCAGTCACATGATGCTTGTTTTAATTTTTGCTTTGCTCTTTATGTACTAAATTACTGCCATTCTGTACTTGATCTTGGTTAGCAAGATTTTTGTGCTGTGGTTATGTATGGTTTTTATGTATGTGTGTGAAAAAGAGCAGGAGAGAGTTTGGATACGCACAATGGAGTATGCATACTCATTGTACGTACGTACAGATACCAAGGACCAAAAGATACTGCATATACATATATATGTAGATATGAAGAATAACTGATATCAGAAATACAAGACATCAAATGGATCTAGCGGCACAAGAACAGGTTTTGATTGAGTTAGAGAGCCATTAGAATTCAGAAGTATATAGCCTTGTATATAGTTTCTCTTTAATTTATGTAATATATGACTAGGTATATAAATTAAAGCAAAACGTAAACAGAAGACAATATCTCTTCCTCTGTGTCTTCCTATTTATGTATCTTTCCTTTTTCTACTCCCTTTTGTACTCCTCCTGCCTACTTACTTGGCCTTTTGCTTTCTAACTTGCCGCAGCTCTGTTTTCCATTCACCTATAGTGACTTTTCAACACTCCCGTGTCCCCCCATTGATCTCCAGACATGGCTTTTGGATTACAGTTACTTTTTTTGAAGAAGCATGTTACAAACTCTTGATACAGCTGCTATTTTCAGTGATGGTTTTGCTACACTTTAAACTGCTTTTTGCCTACTTCTTATTTAAGAATAGATTCATGCTTTCAGATATATTGTCCTCTCGCTTTGATGTTTCTCTTAATACAGTAAAAGCAAATAGCATGGCAGGTGAACATTAGCAAAAGCCACAGCTCCACTTTCGCAGCAAGCGGCAAAAATGTGAATATACACTAGGAAACCTAATTCTTGACTGTGGGTAAATAGATTTTTTTAATATTTCATACCCCTGTTAAATTTTTTTCTCATAGTGAACATTCATATATTTGCTTGTATACATCCTTTTTCTCTCTTACACGCAAACATACACATGCGTGCCTTTCCCTTACACCGATTTTTTGGGGGTTTGGCATTTTTTCTTGTTTTCGGTAATTCACAATTTTGTCCAGCCCCGAAGGTACGCTAGTTCATGCCACTCACTCTCACGCTGGCAAGGATTGTGCACAGTCAGAGTGCAACTGGTACCACATTTCTCTCAGTTTAGTCCAAGTCAATAGATATACACCGGCATTCCTTAACTCGGGTGATTCTTTTCTTCTTTCTCGGGGGCTGAAGCTCAGGGCAATTGAGTGTAACAGTCATGGTGGTGAATTTCTTGGGCTTGCAGAAGGAACATGATTGGAAGGAGCCTTCCTCTTTACGGACGTGCCTGGGGATGTAGAAGGAATTGCACTGGCCGTAGCAGAACCTGTTGATGATGGTACGACTGTTGCAGCCTTCTTCGTGGATAGTTTGTTTGAGGGGTTGCGTTTTACACCAGTCCCGCTTTAGGTATTTGCGCTCAGTGATGTGCAATGCCTCCTGACTAGACTCCAGCACCTCTTCAGCAGGCATGGAGGTGCCTTTTCCTCGTTCTCGATGCCTAGAGCCTGACTGCTGCTGTGTCTGCATTTGCTCCGAATCATTGGGCTGATCTTTGTCGGGAGGAGGGATAGCACCTTGAGATCCACGGTTCCTCTTTCTCCCTTCTGCTGCCGGTAGCAGAAATGCCATCAGAAGGAACACAGCGCCGATGGCATACAGTGTGCGGACCATCCTGTATGGAGGAAGGTGAGGGAATAAAGCACAGTTGTGGGTTTCAGCTATCAACAGAAGTCAGGTATACAGTAAATGTTCAGTTCCAAAAAATAAATATGTCTGTGTGTGCACGCACAGCTGTAAAAGATAAGCATTTTTGCCTTTAGCAGCTGCAAAGCTGCTTCCAAATTACCAAGTGACAAAAACTCTAATGTACGGTGACTGAAAGTCAGAGGCTAAAGTAAGTCCAAACAGAATTTCATTTTGTGTAGCATGCCTCTTTTTCCAGCTCTTTTCTCCATGCCTATTACCCCAGTTAAAAGTTCCCATTCCCTACTTACAGCTCACTGACATTAGGAACGTTGCTCCTGACTTACACTGGTGGAAGAACAGATTTCATGCTACACAAGGATTTACATGACATAGCCATCTGCAATACCCGAGGGCTAAACTCTTTGATCAGGAGATCCAGTGCAGCTATGTGTTCCTCAGTCAGACTCAGAAGCTTTGTACAGCTTCTTGCATAATATACATCCAGAATATAACGTGCATGCTGTATCCACCTGTTGTCTGAATTACAGCATCCCAGGGTCTGTCCCACTGCCCCTCTGAATTGGTCCAATGCGTCCGAGTGTAATGAAGCTTAAGGTAAGAGATGTGCAACGAGACAGCTGACTAACATCAAAGAATATTTAGGCATGGGTTAAAAGAGATGCAGCTGTAATTTCAAATTACACCTTCTCCTGCATTACTCGGAATCCTTAACAGAAGTTACACAGATGCAGCCACAATGTTAAGAATTTTTCGGCTCTCTGAATTTTATTCATTATATACAGCGTGATACTGAAAGGACATCTGAGGACAGCAGAGTTTCATATATGACATTAAGTATCATGAGGTATCAGTATCAGAAAAAAATGTAGTTTGTGTACACACACAAAAAAACTCCTTCAAGAAGTGCAGTGAGTGGAAACTATCAGGTTCTGCAAAAAGGCAGCCCTGCTCCAAACCTAATTACTAGTGTAGGAACAGCCTTTTTTGCCTCCCTCATTCCACCTTTTCTGCTGCTTCCCAAAGCTCTGAGCCCTTTTGACTGCTCAATCAGCTCAAGACACCAACCAGCTGGGAAGAAACTCATCAAGCTCTCACAGTTTCCCCCCTTCCAGAAGTACTGTGGTCTCCGTGTTGTTCTAGAAAGCAAGGGATGTGGCAGTAAGAGAGGCAGATCGGGGAATGAGGCTCTCAGGGGACCCTCCCCATGGGGAGCTTGGAAGAAACCACCAGAAATGAGCAACTGCTCTCAAAAACCCCATAAAACAGCAGAACTGCCAAGAGGCACATGCATTAAAAAGGGGAAGAACTGTGGAAAAAAAAAAACCTGAGGACGTTGGTGTCTTCTACCTGCTTGGAGTGGTGCGGTTGTATCCCTTATTTGACTCATTTTATCAGTAAGGAACAAATTAGCGTTTGAGCGTCCTGCTTGTGTTACTACCCAAGAAACACATGTGAAACCAAGGGCACGGTTCTGGACAGCTTTATCCACTCTGCCTGAGACCACACAACTAGGCAGGAAAGCAGCCAAATGCCAACGCTGGAAGGGCCACCTAGAGACTCAGTAAAGGCTGAGGGTAAGTGCCATTTGCTATAAAAGATAACTGTTAATTTCTCAGTTACTAGGTCCTTCCAGACACACGGAGAAAATAAATGCTACATTATGCTGTTCAAAAAGCGCTTCTCACCGAATGGAGTGGGAAAGGAATTACTGGAGTGGAAAAGTATCAGAGAGTTTCCATTGCATCCAGGGATTTGCTTGTGGATCTAATATTTTAAGTGTTTGTCTACAGATTGTTAGAGCACCTAGAGTTTATAATATGCATGATAAATATATGCATTCATTTTATTAATTTATGCACCAGTACAACCCATGTTTGGCAGAAGCCTCGGGCTTCAAGCAAGGGATGTAAGAATGACACTACTGCCGACTCCAACAGACAACGTGGAAGGGCTGCTTTTAATATCTAAATGAAATATGGTACAGAACATGCAATTTTAATAACCTTAAGGCTCTGACATAGGGCACATTAAAAAAGTTGGGCATTCTAACTGAAGACTAATGCAGCATAATTTCAAGTGTCGTCTTGTACTTCACATGTGCTGTTTTCTCCCCATTTCTGTTACAACCTGAATGTTATTTGAATATGTTTCTTTTACAATTTAATTTTGTCTTTAAAATAATTTTTACAAATGAGTTATAAACCACTGCTTATTTCCTCAAGAGACAAGAATGACTCCTTCCAAAACTATTCCTATTTCCCCGGCAACTGTATACCCATGCTGTATTTAGACAGTATTTTAATATGCACTTTATTTACTCAACATGGTGCCAGAGCCTTAAAAGAAAAAGAAAAAAAAAAAGGTCATTGCATGCAATTGGAAATGAATTACTAGTTTATAAGCAGTGCCAGGAAACTTCAGGTGTTTGTTTAGTGTCCCATAACTGAGCTGAAGTTCCACCAACATGCACATTCCTGGACTACTTTTATTTCTAAAACTGATGATCTCCACATTGCTTCACATTCAGGTTTTGTGTTTGGGGTTTTTTTTGGTGGGGCAGGGAAGTGTCAATGTGCAATTGATGACACAGTAAGGTCTAGCCATGTGAAAATAAGGTGTACTTTGGGATGGGAATTTGGGGAAAATTTGATGGTAATGTTTACTATTGTAAGATCTGTATCCTAGATTCATGCATCTATTATGTATGTGCTTAACCCTAAGGAAAAGCAATCATGTGTTTCAATATAGTCCTAAACCGGGGCAGGAAAGGTAATTTTTCACCGAGTTGGTTTACAGCCTTAGAGGCAGAAGCTCTATTACATGCTCATAAAGGAAACTGTGATTCAAATCAAAATTAGTAACTCAGCAAAGCCATTTGTTATGGTCACTTCCAAAGCACACATCTAAAAGTAAAAGTAATCCAATCATTTAGGAAGAAATACAGTTTAAACATAGACCCGCAGAAGAGGCTGACCCCCACAGCAGCTCAAGCAGGACCTTCTTTTAATAGTAACTTATTAGACGTTTATTTAAAAAATTAAGATTATTTTTTAAAAATGCAAAATACAAAGGCAAAAGAGGTGGTATGCCTCAATAAGGAAAGCAGGCAAGATGCAGTGTGGGCATTCTGCACCACCTCTTCTCCTAAGGCAATTCATTTGCTTATGAAAGAAGACAACACCTCTGTTTGCTTCGATTAAGAAAGAGAGTGGTTTGTTCATCTAGAAATTAGTGTTTGTGAATTGTTTTCTTAACAGTTTTTTCTTTAATTACTGAAAAAAAAAAAAAGAATATGGACGAGCACAAGTATCTAAATCAGTATTACCATACCCAAAGTTTTACCAATAAGAAATCTCTCTGGAAGTAAATGATTTTCCCTTGTCACAGCCATAACTCTGCAGAAGTAATAACTCTGGAGCTTGTGTAGGAGCTGTGAGGAATCAGGCTGTAAAATCTTATATTCCAAATTTCTGCAAAATTTTCAGTACTTGATACCGGCTGTTACAGAGGCACTAGCATAAGCAGAAATCCTTTTAAGAATCCATTTGAGAATCCTTTGAACAAACTGATGACTACAATCAAAATGCCTGGTCAATTCCCACTTATTTCATTCAGATCTGGAGACGTACAATAGAATAATTATTTATTTTTTACAAGTAACAAAATACTTTAAACATTATTTTTTTCCATATTTCTCTGCTAAGCTGAGTTCTACTTTTCATCATCTGTAAGCTCTTAGTCCTCAGGCCAAGAGAAATTTTTTTGCTGACTTCAAACAGGAGCAGAATTGGGCCCTAACAGTCCCATCACCTCATATGTGGTTTATCTAGAGCCTGGGATCTCATCATCTAAAACAGATTAGGAATTTTGTGGATTAATGCTAGCAACCGTTCATAGAGAAGTGTAAACGCTTTCAGGTTTATTACTTCATACAATTAAGCTGTAATTTTTTTTGTTTATACATTTGCCACTATAAATTAAGGATCTCCACATGTCGGTTCATAAACAGCACTTCCCGGTGAGTTCCCAAGCAGAGTCAGAAAGTTATTAATGAAATTTTTAGCACAAAGCAACTCGTTTAAAAGAACTGGATGGAATCCTGGTTCTGTTGAAATCTACAGCAAAATTCTCACAGACCTCAGCAGGCCCATAATTTCATCTGTGAACCATATTTACTAGGAAAATATTATGATGAGCCATGGACTCATGTGCTTCACAGAAAATATGAAAAATGATCTGACAAAGACCTAAAAAAACATAAATGTATTTGGTGGGCTTTAAATGCCAACAAAAGAAAGAGGCAAAACACAACCCTTTGACTACTGAGAAAACTGAAGTGGTTTATGTCCCAAAGGATCAGAATCATTTTATGCCTGGCTTATTATATATGAATTACAGAAATAGTCTTATGTAATGTTTTCATAGTTCATAGATCCGTATTTTTAAATATACAAAAAGGCATGGTAATGGCAGTTCCCAGAGAACCGTAACGGTTTTTTTCTGAGATCAAGACAGCAAAACTAACATCTCTGTTTGGTAGAATTTGGATACATTTACATTTCAGATAATTTCTTGCGAGTCATGGAGATGGCTTTTTTTTCAAGACATGTAACGAGTGTAGGCAGCAATAAAAAAGAAAAAAAGAACTTTGAAGCTTTGAGAATTCTCCCTTTAAGAAAGCATCGCTCTGTAAGACATCATCCTACGGGACTCCAGGGAGGCTGAACATCACAGTGAGCATGGCTGGTACCAAACCCCAATTAGACTTGCCCTGAAGACGCCCACGCAGCCTGACAGCTCCGCTCCCCAGAGCGAAACTCCTTTCAGACGGATTTTCTCACGGAGGCCGCAAAACACCAGAATAATTTTGCTACTGCACACAGCCACGCGTACTGAAAAGGAGAAAGTCTTCGGGAGAAACTACGCATTTCTGGGTGACACCGCCGAGAGAAAAATAAATGCTTTGGCACAGTTTGGGACTGAATCCTAAAGAGGAGCAGAAAGCTGCGGGCATCGGCGCCCTTTATCCCTTACACACAGCCTCCACCGCAGGCCAGTTGGTGACTCCCGGGCTTTTTTGGGCGCAGCGAGGAGCGGGGGCAGGAGAGCAGCGTCTCCACATCCCGCATGCCCGGGGGAGGCTCAGAGCCAGCTCTGGCTCGGGGCTACCGCCGCTGGACCCGAAGATCCCCGCGCACCTCCCACCAGGGGGAACT
>VXBO01007958.1:28738-81253 GCA_013400135.1 Rhinoptilus africanus
GCTGCCCGAAGCTTGCACCGAGTCTGCGGCCAGCCTGGGGTTGGGGGCACCCGGGGGCAGAGCCGAGGGGGGCGAGGGGGCCTCGCAGCCCCGCAGTGGCCGCCCGCACCTCCCCCGGCTCCTCCAGGCGCTGCGGCACCGCCGCTCGCCTTCCACGGGCTTTTTTTTCGCGGAGGGGGTGCGACGCTACCCAGGGACCAAATCCTTACGAGCAGGAGCCGCCTTCTAAAATAGGGGTTGACCTTTGGGCTTGCTAATTAAACGGAGATGTTCGTCAGCTGCCGCTTCCAGCGGTGGGCATCACCCAGCAGGAAGGGAAGCAAAGAGAAGCGCCCTGCGATGGACCCCGGCCGTGCAGGTGGTGCTGTGAGCACCCCTTTGTTTTCCCCCGACTGTCCGGCACAAAGCCCTGCCTGCGAACCAAACCGGCCTTGCACCGCAGGGACCCAGCCCGGCTAGTCAGCACCCACCTTGGGAGAAGCCCAGGTCCCACCTGACTAAAATTTTGCAGATGGGGAAGGCCAATTGAAATGAAAGGATCTGCTGCGTTAAGGATGCCAGGGTTCGGCAAGATGCCAGGTTTCTGACTTTTCGCAGCGCTTCTCAGCAGCTTGCTCTTTGCTAAGGCCAAAGCACGGCTCCGCGTAGCGCCAGTTACATAGGTGAGTCCCCAGCAAGGAAGTAAGTTCTGCCTGTTGCTGTAATTCACGCACGCATTTACCAAGAGCGTGTTGAAAAATTCTTTTCGCTTCAATTACTTGACCAGCAGCACGTAGAAATGCCGCAGAAACAAGAGGGCAAGCAACTGTAGCACAGTGGTAGGTGGCAGCATGGGAGAGAAAATGTGTTGGTGCGCAGGGGCCACTGAAATTCAAATACAATGAAAGGGGGAAGGATTATTGGCAAAGAATCACAGCAAATGACATCTAGATGGATGGGAGGAGGGACCTAGGGAATTTTTAGGATTTTTTGTTATTTTACTCAAAAAACTGCTATTAAAATTAATAGATGTTTTTAATTAACTGGGGTCCTTCCTTTGTGAATCCAGAGAAGAAGTCCCAATTCCCACCTCTCGGTATGTTCTCAGTCTTCATGCTCTTTCTCTTTTTCTGCTGTTAAGTAGCTGTACTGATGTGTAGGGAAAGGTCTGTTCACCCCTCTTCTGCTCTCTGTCCCTCACTCTGATTACCTGCCCTAGAGTTGGGCTGGGGGGCTGCCCCTTTCCCAGGGCCATGGTCCAGGCATTTGTTGCTGGAGGAAGTGTTCTCTTGTGGCTTCTCTGACCTCCTGTTGATGCCTGATGATGGCACTGGCACTGCATGCACTTCCAGGCGTTGCTGCTGGCCTGCAGGCAAGCTGCCGCTCTGCTGTATTTTTCTGGGATGTAGCTTACATGCTGGTTGGGCATTGACCTTCTGAGATGATGATACTTCTGGGCATCTATTGCAGAGCAGTCATCTCTGCTTAAGCCTTGCTGCAGTCAAGCATCTAGCCCAAGAGGCTGATCTGGAATAGTTCTCACTTAAAACAAACAAAGAAAGTCTTCAGGAGGCATCTCCAGGTGTGGAAGATGTGTTGCCTCCTCAAGACCTCTCTCCATTTCTTGTGGCTGAATGTTCTGCACCGTATTTCCCCATCCACTTGTTTTTCACTCCGTTTAATCCAGAGTTTCAAGTAGGCATTAACTTCTTGAGTCCAGCAAGACAATTTTTCAGATTTCTCTGATCAGTGGAAAGAATTATTCCTGCAAGAGTTTGCCTGCTCTTTCAGAAAAATAACCAGTTAGGTACCAACAAGGTAAATAACTGTAGCTGTGCTTCCTTGGATTGAATGAAGGAAGAAATTAAAAAACTAAAAAAGACTTGGCAAAAAAGAAGAAACATTTATGTCTATTTTTATTTCTTTGTGGTTGAGGGAGGTGGAGGAAAGACATCTTTTTTCTCATTGTTCTTTTAACATCAGGTATCCAGATAATTTCCAGCTTGGAAGTTTGTATTCCTTTTACTGCTGGATTCTTTAACATCTATGATTCCCTGAGTTTACTCCAAAGGTTCAGCTGTGCTGATCAGATCCCAACCACAGATGATGTTTTGCTATCTTCTGGCTTAAAAAGCCCCCACTGCTTGAAAGAAGACACTTCCCTTTCTTCCACACTTGAAATTCTGTTGATGCTCACCAGTGCTGCTGATTGGAACTGGAATACTAATTGGGAAATGTTATATAATTATTTTGTATAAAAGGGTCATATAGGAATATGCATATTTTTGTGACGTAGGTCTGAGATGAAGAGCTTCAATGTCATGGTGCAGTAACAGAGTGTACTATGAACCTGGCTGGATTCAACTACCCGTTTGCTATTGTTTTGTTGGGCTTTTTTTTTTAATTTTTTTTTTTTCCAAATTTCCTCTCCCATTTCTTGCTGGTATTCTCTGTGTGAGTTGTTCTTTGTTTTAGTGGAACAGTAAGAATTGTTTTAAGCTTAAAAGAAATGCTGTACTTAATTCTTGCAGAGAAAAATGTTATTGGGCTGAGCTCCTGTCTGCTACTGCTAACTTTGAGCACTACTCAATATATCCTCACTGCCAGGACAGTTGGCGCCTTATGAAAAGCCTTTGCAGAGAAGCCAAAGACTGACAGGGGCCAGATCCCAGATCCTCTTCTTGAGTAAATTGGAATAGCTTGTAATAACTTCAGGGAGATGTAACTGATTTATGCCAGCTGAGAATCTGGCCCTAATATACCTAGAAATCCAGTGTTTCTCACTCCTAGAAGTGTTTCTCCAGGTCAGAAGTAAGGCAAGCTGACTGGGAGAGACAGGGCACATCTGAACTGCTTTACTTGGTATTTTGAAATCTTCTGCTAAGGAGAGAAAGGAGCTTGGTTTACAGGGCTATGAATCTGGCACTAATTTACAGAGGAAAAACTAAAAGGGTACATAAAACTCAGCCATCTCTAATGTTTTCAGTGCTTTTTGTATGGCAGCATCTTGAGATGTTTCCTTTCTGTTGGTAACATTCAAGAAGAGTAATGCCAAACCACTATTCATGTATTTTAAAGCAGAAAATGTGAATGTACGCACCTACGTACCTACCTACTAGCGTGCCTTCTTGTTAATACAGAGGTAGCAATGCTTTCCTGTGCTTTTTGCCCTTTACGGTTCCAGTGATGCTCGTGAAAATCTTGCGAAAATAAGGGAGTGAAGTGTTAGGGAAGATGTTATCTCACCAACACAACCATAACTTTTCCTTATTGAGCTTGTAAGGAGCCTAGAACCAAGCGCTGACTTCCACTGCAGTCTGCTGCTCGCCACCTGCCATCCTAGGGGGATGTGAAGCTGTCCGGTGGAGGCGGGAGGCAATGAAGTTTGGCGCAGTTGTTATCTGAAGCGACAAAAGATGTGTGCGTTGCAGAGGTGTCTGGTTTCGGAAGTGAATTTTGCAGGACATGTTCACAGAGATGAGAGATATCTTCACGTTATGGGGATGGTCCACCTTCTGGTGGTGTACACAGCTGATCTTCCGCTCTTTATGGGCAAGATGAGCAGTGTAATTCATGACTTGGAGCATAAGCAAGATCATACGCAGAGTGTGTTGAATGGGCTGTGCATAAAAATGCTCTATCGTTACATTATTACCCAAGTGCGGGAGCTTGTTTGCTTTGCATGGGAAAAAAACCCATGTTTTGTCATAGAAAAGAAGTCATACTCAAAGAATCCAGTTCCATGTGGGATTTAGATATATCCCAAAGTAACAGACAGAAAGCCTCATGATAAACCATCAAGAAAAAAGATTTTTTCACTTTATTTCAAACCTAAGTAGGTAGACAGTAATAAACAGCATGAGATGACGAAAGGAGATGTTGTGGGCTTTGGTTTCAAGATACTCTATTAACATTTCATTCCTATGGTACGTGTTCAGGTACTGCATTATTTATTCTATTACAGATTATTGTATGAAAAAAACCCCCTCATTTAAGTAGGGTAGCTGAGCCTTATCTGACCACTGTACTTCATATCAAGCCATATAGAATAATACCAGAAAAGGCTGAGGTAATTCTATATTGAATTAAATTTCTCATAAAGTTTACTAGAAAAATCAAGCTTGAGACTGTGCAAAAATTCCCTGAGACTAGCGAAGTTCTGTTAATTTAAAGACTTTAAATCTTTGTCTTATTTGAGTTTTAGAATGAATGTCCGTGTGGCTGAGGCTCCACCCCACAGCCTGAGAAGAAAGATTTGGATAATATTGTACTTATTGAAAAAAAAAGTATTTTAGATTTAGGTTGACAGAACATCAACTTTTTAATGTATAGATTTCCATCAGCTGAATGAGAGAAAATTAAGCAAGGGAAAATACTCATTTTGAGGTGGGGTTTTTTTTGAAAATGAAGTCTTTTTAATTTTTTCATTTCAAAATAGTACTTATCTACAAATATACCCCCATTTGATTTGTGAATATTCAGAAACGGAACATTAGAAATCAAAAGAATGAATGGATTCAAGATAAAATCCTTAGCTTTTAGCACCTAAATAAGTTTGGGATAACTTTAGCACTTAAAAGCTTGGGATCCTGCCCTGAAAAGGATGGTGGCCTGGTATGTCTGAAAAGCTTTCTTGTTTAGCATATGCTACATATAGAGTCAGGTTGTGGGCTTGTAGTGATCTCTGCACCTACAGCCATGGTCACCTACCAGCATTCCACTCTGCTATGTGCTGCAGACATAGAACAAAAAATATGTTTTCTGGCCTCAAAACACCTACATATATAATACAATCCATATGTGACTATTTTTCGAAAGTGATTTAGAAAAGCTTATTTTATTAGGATAAAGTTTGACTGCTGGACAAATATAAACCTTCATGCCAAATGAGGAAATATCATTTGTCAAGCTAACCTTTTTATAACTCTTTTCACAATTTTTTTTTGATGCATCTTATGTATTTGATGGCTATAGAAGAATTTGCCAAGAAAATGAAAGCCATAAAATACCCGTGAAAAATTCCACTGCCCTCATGCATTTGCTTTTCTTTTTCTTCTGTCTCATGAATCTGTAGGAGGTGTTTGCTGACATGCTTTGCTGTCGGGGCAGCTCTGGAGCAATGTGATACAAGAAGTGACTCAGCTAAGCAAACTGAGTTTGTGAGAGCATAAGAAGCCCTTATAGTCTGAAGTCGTAACGGGGTATTATTATGAAAGGAGGTATCTAAGGAGCTCGATGTGTTATTTGCTTGCATATTTCATTCCAGGGATATGACAGCTATGAAATACAGTTCCCAGTTATGCTGCAAAACTAAAAGACTCTTTTCTCACACCTTAACTGCATCCCAACATCTTAGACAGATTACATACACTTTGAAGACATGGATAGATACCTCATCCACAGTTCTGTCAAAACAGTCCTTTTTACTCCTTTCTTGCTGTCATGAAAGACATGATACCCTGTTAGTTAGACATGTTGTCTAACCACCTGTAGCTCGGGATGGTCCAGAGATGAACAGGAGCTGGAAATGTGCACTTGCAGCCCAGAAAGCCAACTGCATCCTGGGCTGCATCAAAAGAAGGGTGGCCAGCAGGTTGAGGGAGGGGATTCTGCCCCTCTGCTCTGGTGAGACCCCACCTGGAGTGCTGCATCCAGCTCTGGAGCCCTCAGCACAAGAAGGACATGGATCTGTTGGGACGGGTCCAGCAGAGGGCCACGAAGATGATCTGAGGGCTGGAGCACCTCTGCTGTGAGGACAGGCTGAGAGAGGTGGGGTTGTTCAGCCTGGAGAAGAGAAGGCTCCAGGGACACCTTCTAGCAGCCTTCCAGTACCTAAAGGGGGCCTACAGGAGAGATGGGGAGGGACTTTTTATCAGGGAGTGGAGCAACAGGATGAGGGGTAGCAGTTTTAAAATGAAAGAGGAGAGATTTAGATTAGACATTAGGAAGAAATTCTTTACTGGGAGGGTGGTGAGGCCCTGGAAGAAATTGCCCAAGGAAGTTGTGGATGCCCCATCCCTGGAATTGTTCAAGACCAGGCTGGATGGGGCTTTGAGCAGCCTGGTCTGGTGGGAGGTGTCCCTGCCCAGGGCAGGGGGTTGGAACTAGATGATCTTTAAGGTCCCTTCTAACCCGAACCATTCTGTGATTCTGTGTTACTTGCAAGAGGAGTGCTGTCTCCTCCTTGCAGCGTGGGGGCTTCTGTGCAACACCTATAGAGCATTCAGTGTCAGCCGGCAGGTAAGATACACAGCTGGAAGTTACAAGTCTGGGCTTTTTTGCTGACTCTGCCACTTACTGCCTGTAGTAAAAGGAAAAGGAGTGAGAGAGGCAGGAGAACTATTCATTATGTAAGAAGATTTGCAAGGCTTTTGTTTTGGTTTGGGTTTTTTCTTTTATCCCATTGCCCTCTTGGTCACATTTCAGATCTTATCTGTTCTTTTTGTTTTTCCTGGCAATATCTGGGAAAAAACGGAATAGCAGAGAAAAAAGTAGCTTTGCAGGAGTGAAAGAGCTGAAGCCCTTTTTTGGCTGAGACGAAAACTTATTTAGACTGTGTAGAACTTCTGCATTTCATATTTGAAATCCAGCATCACAAAAATGGCTGCTGCATTATGGGAAGGAAAGAACTCTGTTAAACAGTTGTACTGCTCCAGCATTGGTTAGTCCATTTCTCAGAGTGAATACTAATGCAGGTGGGAAGAAACTGAACTCTTCCTCACTGCTATTTTTTATCTAGATGATCTCTGTGTGAAGAAGAAGAGGTGTAAGAGGCACAAGTACACTCCACCCCCCACCTTCATCCTTTTCCCTTTTTCACTCGCACTGATTTTCTCTTGACTCCATTTCCCCACCTATAAAACTGCAACAGGGAACAGAGTTTTTAAAGGCACCGGAATCATTTTGGCCTCAATCCATAAAGCTGGTTCGGTACCAAGCTTCCCATGAAATAAGCAGTTAATAAGAGGAATTGAGACTTTGACTTAATCTCAGAAGCTAAATCATAATTTTTTAACTTTCACCTATTTTGTGTCAACGTGCTTGAATGCATTCATTTTGAAATTCCTAAAAGCTTTTAATGGGGAAGAAGGCCTTTTAACTTCTGTAATTCTCCACGATAAAAAGGAAAAGATATTTCCAGTGAATATGCCAAGTTTTCACTGTTGTGGACAAAAAAAAATCGAAAGGCAGACAAAGAAGTGTTTAACCAGTTGTGGTTATCTAAAAGAACTGCTAAAGATAAGGGTCCAATTTAGCAGTCTTTGTTGATTTGAACGGCATTTTAAGTATATACATAAATGCAAAGAGATAGTTAAGTGCTTTGGTAGGAAGGGTGGACTTGTGCGCATTCTTGAGTTTTTTGCTAAACTTAGATTCGGACCCGAATCCTGCAGGGACTTGCCAGATGCTTGACTGTTTTCAGTGGGGCTATTCGGAGTGTATAAAATGAAGCACACACAACAATCCAAGCGGCTTGTGTCAGGCAAGCCCTTCTAAAAGACCCAATAATAATTTATATATACATCTTACCCCTGTTAAAGGGCATTCTAGTTGTTGTGTATATTAGAATGCTAAACTTCATGAACTTAAGAATTAAAAGTACAATACAATAATAATGAAATACAAAAACAGTCTATTTTTTTTTATCTGTATTGTTACCAAAAATTTACTCTTTCAAAAATTGCCAAAAAAAATCACTTCTGGGAAACTACACAGGCGAGCTTAGGGCCAAATCTCTTGTCTTGATATTTCCAACTGCTCTGTTTTGCTTCTTCTGTTTCCTTGTCAAAAGTATCCCGTTTAGCCTGTTTGGCTAAGGGCAGTTGGATATTTGTTCATTGATCTTTCCCTTTCTTACAGTATCTTGAATTCTAATTAGTGTTTTTCAAGTCTTTTTTACTTCCAAATATACCTGCAACAGACATCACTCCTCCTTTCAGAGCCACAGAAGAGCCGACTGTCATCTTACGTTCTGGGACTAACCACACTGCCCAGCAGTTCTCCATTAGCTGCTTTCACTGGCAGTTTGATTAAATGATTATTTCTTTGTTTATTTATTTATTTCACAAATAACATGCCATTTGAAGTGCCTGGAAAAGTGTAAAATCACTTGATGTTAGGAGAGATTCTGTAAATGGGCCCGGGCACAATCCTTTAGGTGTTTGTAATTAATCAGGCGCCAAACACTTGGAGCTTTTGGATGCACTTTTGAAAAGTCTAAAAATGTAAACAGTTTTCTTTTCTCTCCCCAGGAAGTCTTAATGCACTAAAGACGTAAGCGAAGAAGTTAAATCGCAAGTGACCAAATCAATTACACTTCAGATCAGTCTGTGGCCGGGCTTTTTGGTTCTCAACCAGATGGAACAAGGTTCCTTGTGAAAGAGGCGGTATTATTGCTTGTGAGGGTTTCAAAATGAACATATGAATTCACAGTAAAAATTACATATTTTTCTTTTTCAAAAATATAATAGATCATTTAGAGGAAAGAATCGTTGGGAGCTGGTGTCACCAAAAGATATCAGACACATTAATTTAAAAAAAAAAAAAAAAAAGGAAAAGAAAAGATCCTTGTAGCTATTTCTTGTTCTTCTGATCTGACCGAAAACAGAAATTAAGAGGATATTTTCCTGCTTTGTGAGGCAAAGAAGAAATCCTCTTTTTAAATTGAGTAAATTCTTGGATTCAGAGTATATGGCTTCTTTTGGCTATGCTTTTCCTGTATGATGAAGGTTTTACATTGAGACAGCAGATGGGAGAATTTGTTGAGAAAGCCTCTGCGCATTAGAGAGGAGGTGACTAGCACAATCAGGTGTAACATAAACCTCCTTTCTAGACAGAAAAAACGCCATCCCCCAATAGGACTTCTTTGTTTCTAACTTAGAGAAGTGCTTTCTAAGACCAAGTGCTTTTATGTTTTGGTATCTTCAGTCAACTTGGTTTTTTATCTGCGGTCCAGACCCCTGTTGCTTTGAGTATACTACCACCAGCTTCTGGAAAAGCTTTGAAAACCCCTTCAGTATTTGGCCCTGCATATTCTAATAGGGAGAATTCCACCTGAAATTGCCTTGAAAAAAATATTCCTGATGGTGCGGAGAAAAAGATTGTGTCTTAGCTTCCATGCTGAAAATGCTTATAACAACACACATCTTGCTATAAGGAGATGCCCTGTTAGCTACACTAGGATCACTGGAGCTCTTGGTCAACAAACCCTATGCATTACAATGATTGCAAGATTGAATTTGTCACTGGAATGCTATTGGTGAGTAAGGAAGTGGGGGTTTTAAATGCTTCCTTTTCAACAGATGCAAAATGATCTAAAGATATTTTTTAAGTTGCTAGAATAAAGAATGCACAGTCAAGTAAATGAACTCTTGCTAATTTCCAAGTCTTGCTAAATGTAACATTTGTCCAATTATTTAGGTAGCAGCTAGATGCATCTAATTTTCATGAAAAAATAATACATTAAAAGCAAGTGAAAGAAGGCTGGTATTGTTTCAGGAATCAGAGAAGAAAAGATTGTGGTTTTCATCTAGTCACTGGAGGGTTCAAACCTGTATGTCCTGCACCTCCAGAGGTGTAGCCTCTTGGCCATGAGGCAGGAGCCTATCTGCGCCTTCCCCTGCCGAGGCTGTTCAACAATTCAGGAAACAATTAAATCAAGACAGGGAGCGAAAATAAGCCATCTAGTGGGGCAGATGGGGGAGAGTGGTTGGCTTTTTTTCGCCATGCTCTACGACTATTTTGTATTTTTATTCAGTGCCTGGCTGGCTACCCAAACACTTTTTGAGGATTAGCTGAAGCCCAGGTGTTACTCTGTCCTTCCTCATGTTCCTCATGTTCACCCTGCCCTACTAACCTCTAGATGACAAATTTGTGTTTATTCGTGATCACCTTCTCTGGCTCAGTTAGCGCTTTGATTCTTTTGCCATACCTCTACCAGATACTTTTTTGTTAGGTTTTTTTTTTGTTTTTTTAATTAAACTGTCTACTTCTGCTGTGGTATTTTGTGCAATGACTGGTGCTGTAGACATGTGTGAGGTGAGTCCTCACCAGGCTGCTTCCCCCAGGGAATGTAGGGGAGGAATTGCCAAGTTTATGGATTCAAGCTGGGTTTTGGGCTGAGATAGGTGCAGAGCTATGCAGGTTCGCCAAGTTTCAAGCAGTCCTAGGCATGCACAGAAGTAGAAGTTTAGGAGCCTGAGGTACTTAATTGACAGGAGAACGTAGTTGTACATAGACTTTAGTTACCTAAGGAATCGGGAAAGGGTGGGCAGGGTTTGAGGATTGTGTGCTTGGGCTTTGATATCTGGATTCTACATGAGACCCACTGTGGGCACTTGAGCCTTTAGCGGAGCTGGCCCTCAACTCTTTGCAACCGTTCGCCCAACCATTCCCAGATTTGTGAACCACCAGATACACAACAACATAAACCCAAAGTTTTTTTAACAAGCAACTGGTATTTTAGGGGCATTCTGTGAAGGTCTTGTCTTCAAGTTTGTGCATAATTCTTACCCTTTTAATGCCTCATAGGTTGCTGCTGAGAACACAATACCACAGCAGGAACTAGTCAGTACTGTTGACGAGCCCTGGAAATTAGAATATAGCCTGAGCTACTGAAGCAGAAGATAAATAATGTATTTTAAATTCAAAGAAATGTACATTATTGCTTGCATGCTGGATAACTTGCACACGTGAGAGACCCTGAAAATGAGTCTTCAGAGACCCTGTAACTTCAGACCCGCAACAACCAGAAAGTCTGCAGCAAAGCTGGAGACACTGTGAGAACAGCAGGAGAATGCTATAAGGAATCAGAAGCAGAGCAAACTTTTCTGCTTTTTTAACTGTGGGAATGCAAGTTACCTTTGCATGCGCTGCTTTCCTGTGGCAGCTGAGTCGTAGGGTCATTTGGGAATTTAACCAATAGCCAAGGTCTATGCATAAACTACGATAGTGATGCTTATCTGTTCCAAAAATGACTTTTAAATAACTTATTTAAATCCATTATGACTATTTTTTAAATTGACAAATGGCCTGTGCACCATTAAAAATAGGGGTTTTTACTTCAGTTGCAGTCACACAGCTTTAAAGCCCATAAATCTTATAGCCATAGCACTAGCCATTAGAGTCACTTAAAGTTTTGCAATTGAGTTAGTCACTGGTTGCAGTGTTGTTAAAAAAAAAAAAAAGGAAAAATTAACCAATGGTGAATTATGAGTGCTTCTCTGGATGACCTGACTCATTCTTCCATGAGTCTGTTTTGTCCATTTGGAAGTATAAAATGCCATAACGTGGTACTTTATTTCCCAATGTAGAAAGGTGTTCTATGTTAGGATGAGGAATCAGGACCACGTTTCCTTATAGGGGCTATACCACTTGAATTTCAGCCACTTTTAGAGGACTTCGGGGCATTAGAATGTAGACAATGCACTGAAGAACTGCTAGGGCTTTTTTGGTTTTGGTTTTGGTTTTTTTGTTTCTCAGAATAAATTTGTAACAGAGAGCCTTGGTGGCTCCCAGGAAAGTTACATTGTTCTGTGGTGGTTAGGTTCGGAACAAAGATCTGGAGTAAAAGTAGTTAGCGTTTATACATATAAAATCAGGGCTTAATGGTCTGTAAATGAGTGACACCAGTTAGGGAACATGGGAGAGTTTGAGGCTAGTAGCAAATGGAACATTATTTTTCTTTGTGCGTTCTCCTTTGCCTCACTCAGTTTAGAATGAAATTTACCCACCGACTCCCACCATAGTTTTTCTTGGCGAGCAGAGTAGGATGAAGAAACACAGCAATCAAATGTAAAAGATACCCACGCATTGCAATAGGAACAGCATTCCGTGTGTTTTGGTAACAGGAACTGTACGAAAAAACAAAAAGAGGTGACTCAGGTCTACCTAATCCTTAAAGTCTGAAGCCATTCTCAATTCCTACCATTTCTGATCCCTTCCCCACCTTGGCCCCACACAAAAAAATAGACTTTGTTAGTGAAAAAAAGTATTTTTTTAAGCTCTTTTAGTTCCAATTGGTAATACTGCTGCCATGACACTCACATAATTTAAAGTTTGTTATGCTCCCATGTGTTGAACACATGGCTAGCAGCTCTCCCAACCACCAGGATCCATGTAATCACAGCAAAGCAGTTAGCATCATGAATAAAGTGAACACGAACTGATACTACATACTTCCTTCTCATGGTGAATTAGGATGATGAACTGGAATTCAACAGCATTCTTCACCTAACAGCAAAAGGTATGTTAGACCTGGACCACGTATGTGCCTGGGAAATAATTCATTTAACCCTTTCATTGTCTCATATTTGGAGATCCTGTCTTAGGACCCAGATCTGTGCCAATCAGCCATATTTGTGGTTCATGGAGCTTTTCACGATGGCATTGTACCCTCTTCTACATTTCCTTTTAGTTTTTATTTAGTTTTGATCTAAGTAGGTCATTGTCTGTGGCTGAGAACTTTAGGGGAGCTTGTTGTGTTTGCTCATGGTTGGACTCTGCTTTTAGCTCCAGGCACCACAAACAGGTGTCCCCTAAGGACACAGTAATTCTTAAATTTAAAAGAAGACTAATTATTTGAGATAACTCCTGAACATGATACTTATTTAAGACTATTGAAGGTAATTGCATGACTTCACAAAAACCTGAATTTTTAAGTGTATGCATATGTATACATGTGGCAACGGATTTGAGATGTTCTGTATGGTTTTTGCTGCTGCTGTCTTTTCTTTAAGGCATATCAGATTGCCATCCTTTTTATATCAAAGATGGTGGAAATATAATTCAAACTAACTGGCAACTCCACTAGTCTGGTACCTTGGATGCAGGTGTCTCAAATCGGAGATAATGTCCTCTAACTGATTTGGATGGAGAGGTACCTTAAATCCTACCTGTAGCACATTTAGCTAATAGAACAGTGAACACACTCATCTGCCCTGTGGGTCACATGAAACTGTACTTTCCTTGTACATTTTAAATTTTTATGTGGTCATAGTAGCATCTTCTGAATTTGCCTACCTTCCCTTTCTCCTTCCATAAATGTGAGTCTTGTGACTGATTGAAAAGTTGTCTTTGAACTCTCTGTCCTAATGATCCAGATGTTCCAGACTTGCATATCAAAAATTAATTCACAGGACGAGTGTTACAGCATTGCAAATGAGGTAAGGGTAGGTTTAGTAAGCTTGCCAGCAGGAAGGATAGAAGATTCCAAGTTTGTTTTGGGTTGGTGTTGTTAAGGGCTTTTCCCAGCAAATTTAAATGTTCAGAAATTAGGTTTTGTACAGCATGAAAACGAAAACAAAGCATTTTCAACACTTTCACACAGCTACTGGTTAGAGGCCCGATTTGAGGGCATGGACTCAAGTCTCCTGCTCATCAGCAGAAAAATACTTGTCTTCATCCCCAGCTCCTGACAATTGGAAACACAGGGGCTTGAGCGTTACTTTGTCCACAACAAAGCCAAAAATTTAGCTGACTTGGTAGTCGTCTTTCTGCCTGTGTTTAACAGATGAAGATACGCTTTTTATTTTTCTAAAATAAGCTTCAGATCAGCTTTACTTCCAGTTCTGTAAGTGACTCTTGGGATTTTGTCGTCATATTCTCGGAACTAGTTTCACGTTTCTTTGGTTTGCTGGTGAGTTGCTGAACAGATTAGCAGTGTGGTTTTGTTAGGTGAACACAAATGTGCCAACAAAAAGAAGCATATCGATATTTCCCCTCCTAAATACTTCACTAAGCATTTTTACATTACTTTCTTCTGTGGGTTGACATCTTTATAGTATTTACTACTGAGTTTACTATAAGACTATATTATCTTTTAAAAAGTGTATGTTAGTGTGTATGTCTATATATACACATGCACCCCCAGAGTAAATTTTGTGTCACAAATCAAATCCTATAATCTGCTCAGTTACACAGAGCCTTTTTAAAACTAGAGTCATGAATATTTCTGTACCAGACAAAACCAATGTTGCATGGCAATACACTTTATTTTGTATAGCTTCTTTCAAGCACATTGTGTCTCAAATACGTTAGAGGTAATTAACACACTTGCAGATTTTAAAATAAGCTAAAAAGGATTTAATTTCATGAAAATTCTAAGCAACTATAGTAATATCTACATGCGCCTTAATTCACATGCATCATAAACGTAAAAGGGTGATTGCACCTGTAAGATCTGAGCAGCTGTTTATATGCGTAAATATTGGTCTCATGGAGTGAGCTCTTAGTGAAGGGGATAGTGGTATCTGTGTTCATTGATTACAAAAGACCTAGCATTGTGATGATTCTTTATAAAAAACTACGTATACTCGTTTGGCCTGTTCTTGAAGCAGCAGGAGGTACAACTTTCTTTGCTTGGATTTTGTTTGTTTTTTTTTTTTTAAATTAATATGGGACAATCAATCCCGGGACTACCAATCCCAGTACTGCTATGAAACTGAATTTAGAGTAATTAATCTCATTATCATGGTGTAAAAACTGTATTTTATTAAAATTTCACAACAGTGCCGTTGAATCTTCCTGGTGAAACACTCAAGCTGCCTGATGGACTCAGCAGATGGCTGCTCACCACCACGCATTTGGTTTCTTCCAGCAGACAGTTCCTGTAAGATGCATCATTTTATTGTGCAGTGTGAAGGAGGATTTTGCTTGCATTTAAAGACAAAAACATCTAAATTGTGTAATTTTTCCTTCGCCTGCTCTCTGCGGATCTATCATAGACAGAAGGGCAGCTCGTTGGGCCCCACCAGGGTCACAGGTGGCCACTGGCGATCCCTGACCCTATCAGGTAAACACTGCTTCTTTACCCCGCTCTTCTTAATCCCCCCATTTACTGTACACACTGCCTTTTATTATATGCTGGTACTTACTAAGAGCTCAAAAAATGAAACAAATTGGCTT
Organism: Rhinoptilus africanus; assembly: GCA_013400135.1. NCBI lineage: Eukaryota > Metazoa > Chordata > Aves > Charadriiformes > Glareolidae > Rhinoptilus > Rhinoptilus africanus. The sequence continues at coordinate 43,622 of VXBO01007958.1, forward strand.
CATGGTTGCTTCATCTTTGTGATTAAAACGGATTTCACTGAAGCTCCTAAGGACAGAATGTAGCTCAGATTACTTTAAAATAATTGGTAGGAAAGCTGAGTAACTGAAGAAACACCATTTTCGGAGGAATGGAAATCTAGCCTCTGACCAACTGGAAGCCTTGTGGCAGCACCAGCGGCTGGCTGTGGGGTTAAGTGGGGGGAATCACCATTTCGCATACTCGGGGCCACTGAGCATCACTGCCTTCCAGTTTCAGAGTCATGCCATGATACATAGTATTTTTCTGGTTTTGCAGACAACTTTCTTTTGCAGCTCCGCAATTCTTAATACCTGTTTGAAGATTAAGCAAGAGTTCAGATAAAAAAAAGTAAGCTCAAGAAGCAGAGAATACAAGTTCTTGCGTGTGAAGGATTACTCCCATCCCATTCCAGGCACTGGAAGTGGAAGGAGCTCTTCACACAAACTCCTCAATTTTGTGTCACTTGTGAGTATAGACCCCACTGCATTGTGTACTATTTAGTTTTCTCTTCCAAGTTTTTTTTTTTTTAAGAGGAAATATGATGAAAGACGTGGTAGTTCAGCCTAGAATGTTACGGAGTTTTGCAATCTACCCATAAATGACGTGAGAGGACCAACTCTCTGCATACATAATTTATTACAAATTATTAAGTGCTGGGATAGAAAAAGCAAATGCCATACACAGTCACATTTGTGCCATCATGTTAGCTTTAATCTTATGCAGCTAGGACCCTTAGTTTCTGTTGGTTTCTTAGCTGCTTTTTCTAAGGGGTCATCATTATTTTACTGTGTCCTTCTGTAGGACAGGGAAGGAAACTAAACATTTTTTTCCCATAGATTTGAAGTTCAAAGCTGTAAATTAATGCTGTTTTCCATAATTCCAATGCACATGGCTGGAAATATTTCAGATGCACCCTCAAAATAACAATTTTTTAGGTTATATTCTCATCTTTCAGAAACGGATAACTCAGCTTTCTGGAATATAAAGTTCTTCAGTCTCCTCGAGGAAAAAAAAAGCAATTTAAGCTTCGCAGAGCAACTTCAAGAGCCGTGATAGCTCCCAGTGTTATTAGAGTATCATAGTTTTTCAGAAGCTCATCAACTCTAATGACCTTCATATCCTGGATTTAGATTCAGAGGATGTTGACACAACCTTATTAACACAGACAAATGTCTCGATCTTCACTTACAATGTCCCAGGGACACATAATTTAAGAACATTATAATGCCCAAATGCTGGTCTTTCTAAGACAAAGAACAGCAGGGGAGATTTATTTCCTCACAACAGAACCATTGATAAGGAAGAAAGATGTGCAAGCATTCAGAAAAGTTGTGGACAGTGAAAGATTAAAACTAACTCTTCCACTGGAAGAGTGAAAAAGCAGTTCTTTAATTTTTAAATTTGCACAGCAATAACTGAGACAAATGAGCCTCTGAAATATTTTGGAAAATGTCACTTTGCAAACCTTGTAGACTGCTTAAATGTTTATTAAAATGGACCAAAAGCCAAAATTCTCTGGGTAAAATAAATACTTCGTCTTTGCTAAGTAACAATATTTGTGAACAAAACATAAAACTATAATTTTCATGTGTCAAACATAGTAACATTTAAGATTAAATGTTGGAGTCAAACCGGGCATTTTTTTTTACATCTTCCTATTTACAAGCTGCTCATTAAGACCATTTACCTCACGTTAGCTATTAAAATGACTAACATTTTTAAAGTTTGCTCCATGACTAAAATAAAAACAACAGAAATGTCCTTTTACCATAACTTAACAAAAAGCAGAACCATATTTTTGTTATCTAGAAGAACATACTGTTATAAATACAGCTGTTTTTCATCTACAATTATATAAATAATAAACATGCTGCCATTCACAAGGGTTTTAATAGATGATTATATATAAGCAATACTATGATCTAGCAGAGGATGGCATGAGTTTTCATCATTCATTTTTATTGTACTTATTCAGGACCCTTGTCTTCATCTGAAAAATGTGGAACAGACTTCTTTGCTACAACATTATCCAGTCGCTGTCCTTGCAGATACGGGTTCACACTCTGAAAAAGTTTAAAATTATTTATACTTATTAGAAACAGGGAAACATATACAAGGTAACCAGCATTAGTGGATATATATTTCTTACCTGACAAATACTTGCAGACTGCGGAAAAAAAAAATGCTCCCAGGGAGTAAATCTAAAAGTCAATCAATTATTTGTTTGCTAATAATTTTTGAGTGCAAGAATTTAATCCAATCCACTAAAAAGAATACAAGTGAAGGAGGACTATCAAGAACATGGGCCAGTCTGAATTAAACACTGGCGTTTTGCTCCACTCCTCCTTTCCTCAGCTCAGCAGAGAGGCAGCAGCACATCTCACTCCCTCTGTTCTTGAGGCAGGACAGAACTTGTTGGAGAAGTCCAGGTAAGCTTCAGCTTAAAACACTAACCTCTGACGGACCTTATGCTGAGAGACGGGTTAGATCCCAAGATACCATTTTTGACCAAAGTCTCTTCTTTAGCCCATCTCCTCTCCAGGAATCCCCTCCTCGCTTCCTCTCTTGATGCTGAGATAAAAAACTGCTGGCACAGGAGCAGAGCCAAGCAAGGTTTTGGCATAAGAAATGGCTCTCCTACCACTGCCAAAACAAGGGAATGCTGGAAAGAAGATCCCCGGAGGGGGGTTTAACTTCACTTTGTGCCATGTAAGCAGCACAACGTGAGACTGAAGAAGAACAGATCCTGTCTCAAAACTGTTTGGAGATCATAGAAACGTAGGAAGCCTATGCTTGAATTTTATCTATACCAACAGAATAAAATGTATTTACTGTAATTGCAAGTATCAGGCAGTTTAGTGGAGCTTCAGAATTAACAAATACTATTAACACCCACTTTCTGGCCTGTTTCAGTAACAAAATTCAAGTATATACTTTCTCCTTCACAGATATAGACAAAAATTCTCGTGTGCTGGGTTTTGATGCCAATAAAAATTGTTTGCCTAAGGACAAACTTTGGAGGAATGCAAATTTTCCAGTATCTCCTGATTCTTGTCAGGCTGGCTGTATCACAGAAATTACTTGTTCTTGAGATATTTCTACGCTTCTTTCACCAAAAAGTAGGAATTGAAAACTACACTTTCCCCCGCGCCACCTCTCACCAAAAAAAAAATAAAAAATCAGCTTTTAAAATAGGCATGAGATATTTATTTTCAAATACTTGTCAAACTTCTGGAAAATATTTGGGGTTTGTCTGTCTTCGAATTTAAGCCCTTGGGTTTCTCCAGATTTGTAGGCGTTATAATTAATACTTAATCACAGCATAGCGCAGCCCTTTTGCTTACTTCTGTTGTTTTTCAAGTGCTTTGTCTGCTGCAAGTGAAAACGTAAAAATACAAAGAACCAGAAATGAATGTGGAAAAATCTTTGAAAATAAAATTAACACTAGTTTAATGCTTTAAATTGTTAAAAATAAGACAGATGTAAATGATTTTTTGTGTTTGTTTAAAGGAGTTCTGTTTAATGTTAATTTAGTGAAATTCAGCTGTTGCATAAACTTCTAGGAATTAATTGAAGATTCTTAGGAAGATTAACTTTTTTGGGCTTTTTTTGGAATGGTACTTGCTACTTTTTGAAATAAAGTAGAAGAGAATGGGAATGCATAAAAATTTGAATCCTTCTCAACTGACCAAAGAAAACTCCAAATATAATGCAAATTTTTTGGCTGATTTAACTAAAAAAAAAAAGTTTAATCCTATACAGCTGTGCTGAATTCAAAGTAATGCAGTTCCTGAGTACCTTTGTGCACAGCTCCGAGCCCACGGCAATGTGAGTCAGTGATTACAGAACACTCCTGTCACGTTCGGGGTATTAGGTTCTGGACAGGGCTATGCTCATGCAATTAAAAAAAAAAGGGGGGGCAGAATTGCTAGTTAAATTGAAGGGCACTGTAGGCTTCCTTGTCTTGCACTGCAAATGCTGCACAAAATAACACAAATGGTAAATACAAACCTTTGCTATATATACACTGATTATTGTATATACGCTTGGATGTGTGTTTATATACCTACGTATAACTATAAAAATATACACACATGTACTTAGAATATGTAGTTTTGTAGACTCCAGTCACTCCTCTGTGACTGTTACACTACAGCATCCTATAGACACAACGCAGTTACTATGTACACAGTTACACCAGACTTGTTGTAAGCTAAAATCAGGACATTCTGGCCCAAAAGACCAATCTGCCACCAGAGGCTGCCCTCCCTAAACTCTCTGTCTGTGCAGAAGGGCATGGAGGAGCGGCAGGGACTACAGAAGGCAGAAGGGGAATCCGGTGGGCCTTTTGGTTTCTGTAAAAATACACTTTGCTGCCGACAGCTCTAGGGTACCCTCCTGGTGATAAAGTGAAAATTCGGAATTGTTCGTTAAAGCATTATTAATCATTACAGTATTACTCTCAAAACACTAAAATACATTAAATGATAATGAATTTACTACTAAGTGACATACCAGTGCTAAGAAAATAAATCTGGTGCAAAGTGAGAAACTGAAGCTTCACCTCCAAAATTCTGGACTACCCCTGGCCACATGGCTGTCAGGTCTCTCCAGCCATTAGAAAATGTATTTATGTTTTTCTTTTTTTCTCATGTATATATTGCACTAATCCGACTTTAACATGCTGTTCTAGCTATTAACAAATATTCCACATAACTATTTCCAGAGTAAATTCTACTTACTTTAGAGTTAAAATCAGGTGCCTACCCTTTTTCCTTTTCCACTACTAAACTCAAAAATCAAATATAAGCATGAGGCAGATATTAAGGTCCAAGTAGATCATTAACTTATGGTTGAACGGTATTACCAATGATGCGTGAATTGGTGAGTTGATTTCTTATCTTCTCCCTTTCTAGCAAAGACTTTAAGTGTTAAATAAAGAAATAAATCATCTTAACTTACGCTTCAGTTATTTTAAACCAAGTTTACTTCATTTACAATATAAACCGTGCTGTCATATTTTGAAAAGCTACTTTCTGGCAGAGAGCTAGACTTTTTCTTCTTGTAAAAAAAAAAAAAAAAATACACCAGCGGCGAAGTTAAAGACTTCGTCTCTGCCTGAAAGTGATTTTCTTGATAGAAGAAAGGCTGACGCTACCAAAAAAAAGACAATAGTGAGGTGGACTGTGCAGAGGTTCTCTGTGATATGTGGATTGCCGTCCTTGATTCAGGGGCAGAAAGCTGAGAACCCGTTCATCTGTGTCCTTCCAGCAAGTGTGACACAGAGGCAGGAATCTACTCTGAGTTAAATCCACTTATGTAAGTGAATCAAATTACACCAGCTAAAGGACCGGTTCTACTGTAACGTACACCCAAGAACAGATTCACATGCATGTATAGTAGTAATTAATTTTACAAATATTTTTAGTGGGAAACTGTTAAATTCCATTTTAAAGACATTTACATAATTTTAAATGGGTTTATGCAGACAAGATCAATTTAAAAACACAGATAATACAAAGTTTTTAAATTAATGCTTTGCAATGAAGCAACAGGCTATTTAGAGAATTACTTCTTGTATTCGGTGGACAGCCCCGAAGCCTGCTGTAGTAGTTTATCACAGAGATCCCCTGACTTTACGCATTATCTATGGTATAGCGCAGATGCATTAGACTAACTCTTCATTTCAACAGTATGATTTTAATTCTTATTAGCTCTAGATGATACAGGGGCTATAAACTATTCTGATAGTTACCCTCTTTCTTCTTTTTGGACCACCATTAATCTTCTCAAAGAGTAAATTCTTGCTCTGGAAGGGGAAAAAAATGCAGCCATCAAATTCATTACATTCTTTTAAAATACTATTTTTGCTGTTAAATATTAGCAAGTTTAGAGGGGTGTGCAGTTTTAGTGGAAAGATAAACCACAAATAAATATTTGGATATTCCTGCTCACGTTTTGAAATTCTTCAGGAGCAGTCACAGTCTTACCAACAACTAAAAAGCCAGTAATTTCCCACTATGTTGCACTATATTATCATCTGTGTTCACGCAGTAAGTGTTTCAAGTACATGCTGGTATAATAATATAGGCTAGATGTTCCCTGTCACACGATACATGGTATAAATACATATTTAAGGAAGAAGGAATCCTGCCTCTGGTACATCTTTCTATACATTTGAGGTGACAAAAGAATAGCAGCAAAAAAATATTTGCTTTACAAGGGATTTTCTAATTTCTTTTAAAAACCGCAATCGGTGTCGTTCCTACTGTTTTGTTGTCTTTGCTTGTTCCCTTCCAGATATCAACACTTCCCAGTGCAAAGTTCTGCTGAAAGGAGTTCAGCGCCAACTTTTCCTTTGTTTAAGTAGTGCCCTCAATAAAGTTTCTAAAAACCATTTGGTCTATAACATTTTTAATGGCAAACCTTTTAAAAACTGCCAAAAACATCTTGGCAGAAGAGAAAGTTATGATGATGAGTAAAAAACAAAAGCCAACACAAAAAAACCCCTCTGACCATAGTTTACATAAGTGCATCCACATATTGTTGTGTTTCATACAAGTAGTGAATTCTAATAAAGTCTGGAATAACACACATGCTCAACACATTTTGTTTCAATTGTGTATTACGAAGAAAAACAAAACCAAACCCTAACCTGAAAATGGAAGGAGAGAAGAATTACATGTATAAAAGCAGAACACTGTATAAACAAGGCCATTAATTCTGCTATAAACAACTGACCTAACGTTGATTATATAAATAGAAAGTGTAATTCTAGCGCGAGACAAATTCACCAAACACTTCTACCCTCTCTGTAGCCTTGATATGAGAAAAAACAAACATTTTCAAGTGTTACAATGAAATCTGCCAAAATTGTCTGTTTTGTACTTCACATGTTCATTAAACCTTAAATTCACAAGGCCTATCTCTTGCCCAACCTCAGTTATTTTGTCTGAGCTGTGCCAAAAGGGAACAGAGATGAAGCTGGCCAAGGGAGACATTCTTGGCTAGTCATTTATGCAAACTCACTTCGGGAAAACCTAAATTTAACATTTTAAAGAAACCTGCGGATGCATAAATTATTCTCTTTAGGAAACAAAGCACCGCCGAAGTCTCTTCTTGTAAATTATTTGACCTTATATTTTTCACAAGAGGGAAAAATAGTGTTTTTGAAATAAAAATAATTTGATGACTACTGGCGCTAACATTTCTGTCACTCAGGAAAATTCCTTACAATTGAACTGTTCCTGCTCAGGAAGATCGTATTTTGTTTAGTCTCTTTGGGAATGTTTGAAGACCGTGGCTACTACTTCAGCATTATGTGGAGTGCAAAGCAAATGACATTATTGAGCATAAGCTAAGAGTGCTTGTGCGGTAATAGCAATCCTGAAAATATGTTCCACTGCGTAAGGGCCTGAGCTCATCAGCCACCAAAATTTGAAGGGCTCACCATTCTCACCCCTCACCCAGGAGCTGTTAGGAATGAAGGTACAGAGTTTATCCAGTTAAAATACACCTCTTCCGGAGATGTGCTGCACGTCAATTGCTACTTTCCCCTCACTCCAGGAGCTTCCTTTGCACCCTCCCAGCTACTTGCATTAGGGTACTACAGGTTGGGATTTGGGTGGAGAAAACTCAGAAGTTAAAAATGCTTACAACCAACTAATGCCAGAGAAATTTACCCTTAGATCTTTCAGACTTTCCCGAAATTTGCTGCAGTCAGTAAAAATCAGCAGCTCTATAATCTAGACCTGCACACTGAAAGCAAAACTGAAAAGGAAAATCGCATGAGCAAGGTTGCACCCTCTTGGGAGGGCTATTTTTTTTCCCCACAGTCAATTTACAGCCTTATCAGAAATATCAAATGTGACAATTCCTATTACACCGGACATACCACGCTGAACTGAACGATCTGTATTTACTGCCTGAAACTGGAGAGGGGTGACAGACCTATCATAACCCATCCTAATAATCACCATTGCCGTCCAGGTATTTAAAAATGTCAGTTGTCAAAGAATGATGCACTTAATGTTGCTCACAATAACTGAAGGAAAATGAAATTTATGAGGGACTAGCTTCAGGATTTCATTAAAATTAGGAAGCCATAGATTGCAACTTCTTTAACAGGGAGTGGAATACTTTTATCCCTGCTTTCCATTTGCCTTTCTTTGTACTGTCTTGGATCCCTCCACTGTAGCTGATAATCAAAACTGGCGTTATTTCTACCCTGAGAGTGAAATATTGTCCACTGCTTCAGTAAAAAGAAGTGTTGCTGATAAACGTATTTGCTTTTAATTTTCTATTTGTACTGATACTGGTGTCGGAAAACACAGCTGAACTTCCCTCCTCTTTTTAATACTTTGGGTTTCAATAAATACACAACTTACATATAAGTGGTTTTTAGATTTGTATTGTAAATTGTGTATTGTAAACCATCTTTATGCAAGACTTTCTGGATGCCAACACCACTTATTTAGACCATCTAAAGAGTGGAGTTGCAAGATGTGGAAAAGGAAGGCTCAAATGGAAAGTAACTGTCTCCTTCAAGGAAAAGTCTGAACTGGTAGGGGAAACACCCCAAAACCTCTAACCCAAAATTGCAGAAACTATAGTGGCACACTAGGGTGGAAACCTCCCAAAGTCCCTTATCTTACCATACCCACTCGCCCCTCTATGTTTTCCACATATGAGGAGATGAAAGAGACTTTGGGGCTGGGGAGGAAAGTATAAACTCTGCATCTTGCCCTATAAACAGAGCCTGTTCCCAAGACTTCCCGCATGTCAGCATATTGATATATGGAGAGTTCTCCCAAAGATGGGAAAATTCTTCCTCGTTCTTCCCTCTCCTAACCCAATATACATGATTTATATATATTTGTATCTTCATATGCATTAGCAGTATTTACACATAATATTTAGCCTCTACACAGAATCATACACTTTGTCGCATGAGACAGTTTCTAGACTTGTTTAACCCTTATAAAACAAGTCTGCTATGCACAGGGTACTGCAGAGGTCCCACAGCTTTCTGAGCGTTAGAGTCTGTCACCAAACCAAACCAACCAACCTGTTTCTCTCCCATTATTCATGAACAAGCAGGTCTTTTTTTTTTTATTCCTTTTTTTTCCTGACCTGCTAATGTAATTTGGGTTTTACTGTGGTTACGCTAAGGAATGCATGCTGGCTCCTTGAAAGGACAAGTCAGTGGGAACTGTAACGCCGCCTCAGCGGCTCTGTGGCAGGAAAAGGCAGGGGAGACGCTGCCCTGAGAGCTGCGAGCCCACGCCAGCTCGCACAGGTCCAGGAGACACGCTGGCTCCGAGGGCTTCAGACGGTGGTGACAGCCTAGCGCCTGCACAGCACGCAGGAGTTCGGGGAAATGTGGTCTGTAACCGCACAGCCGATACAGCCCCTCGGGTATTCGGTCCCAGGCTCTTCCGCAGGAGAAGGGGGAAGAGGCTGCTGGCAGGCAGAGGGGGCTTTGGTGGCTGGGGGCGGTGAGAGGATGAGGACGCGCGGAGTCACCCGCTGGGCAGCCCCCATCGGCTGTGCTGGTCGTTTACGACCTAATCCAGATGACAGTAAGCGACCCAGAAGATCTGATCTACTTTCTCTCTCCCTTATAAAGTCTCAGGCAGCTAATTTTTTAGAGTGCTTTTCTGCTGTTATTTTTTCAGAGAGATAAAAATGACAGAACCCGCCATAAAACCAGATATTGTCGTATTTATCTTTTTAATGTGTAGTAATATACAGTGAGGAGGCAATCGGGGCAATTCTCCTGGATCTCGGCAGAACATTTGCTCATGCACATTACCAGCTGTTTCATCTCTAATTAAAAAGATGTGGAGTTGGCCATGCTGCAGCTAGATATGATTACTGTTTAGTACCTAAGAGTCTGTTTTAATCCATGCATGAGCAGGTTTTTCCCCTGAATTGGTAGTGATGGATGGAGGAATGAAGAAAGGCCAGTATTCACTAATGATTACCTACCATGTGTTAAGTATATATGTTACTGATGACACCACAGTATATACGCTTGATTCTGAAATATTGCTATAGGCCAAAGATTTACAGAAGTGCTTTTATGGTCTTCAAAAATAGTATTATGAAAGTAAATTACTTATGAATAATAATAAAACTAACAGCATTATCTGGCATAAATAAGAAAGTTCACCATCTGGTGTTTTTAAAATGAAAACCTTTGATGGTAATTACTTAGAATGCAACAAGAGTTTCCAAAATATGGATTTTTGGCATGATTCTCTCCAGAAATTTAGCACTCAAACAAGTAATTAAGACTATAAATCTTACACTGGTTTGATTATGAACGATGAATCATTGTCTCACAATTACAGCAGGAGAAGAGGCTGCCAAACATGTCCATTTATCGATACATGCTTACAGAGCGCTGGTTTAGGGCAATCTTAAGTAAAGTGTTATAACAATGTAAAATGAGATTTCATGATTTGCTCTAGAAGCATAAATTATGATCATTGTTATTGTTTTCCTGGCGCCTGAAGATGGATTTGGGATTGGATATTTAACTGATGTAATGTAAGATTAAGCAGCAGAGCTCTCTTTGGAGCCTCTAGCCTGCAGAAATAGGCTAACTGGAGTTATTAAGGTCCTTGTACGCTCGGAGCAAGATTTTTGCCCTTAGTGTAGCTCGCTATATTTATTATATGCAATGTGTAAAACAGGTTTTCAATATAATATAGTGCACAACCTGAATAGAGGAAGAAGCAGCATCAAGTTCTCCAAGATCCTTAAGACAGAGAGGTTTCCTTAGAGCAAGTTGTCTTGACATAGATTTTGTTTAAATTGTTCAGGCACTGCTGCACTCCATTTATATTTTTTTTAGCATCTAAGTAGCTGAACACTGCATAGTCATTGAACCTCGATAATCTTTCAAATTAGGGTCTTGTTATATTTTGAAATCTTGTGCTAAAATCTTCACTAATTTTGGTTACATGTCCACTGTAGTTTGAAATGTGGTTTGTTGCAGTTACCAAGCACATAAATAGCTGTCATAGTCAATAGTGGACAGGTAATACGACAAGGACTTCTACTTTCTATTTTTATGGATTTTTCATCAGTCACAGGCATTATTTACATATTATTAAGGGCAAGTTCACCTCTTGGAGAAGCTTCCCTTTGGGTGATAATCTTTCCAGCAATATGCACAATATTCGCCTTGTGGTTTCACAGTACTCCTCAGGCAGCAGAGAATACCCAGTTTCACATGCAACAAAAATCAGCAAGAAGCGCGTACTCACCCACTTGCCCACGCTGGGATAGTCGTGCTCTGGATCGAAAAGGTGTTGGTGCAGCTGGTATTCCCTGCTGAACTCTGCTGTGTCTGGGGTGTTTTCTAGACACCCATCATCAACTGCAAAAGTATGTTAAAAAACAACGAGTGCTTAGCAGCTTTGAAACACACAATATATGCCACGTTAACCAGCAAACTTCTTAAATGCAATTACGCAACTAAAAAAAAATTAAACTGGATGACTGGAAAACATCAGGTATTTTTTTCTTTTGAAAGAAGTTTTTCAGGATATATTTAAAATTTAAAAAAAGCAAACCCCCAAAACTTAATGAAATTTCAAAACTAGACAAACTTATTTTCCTAGCTCTCCCCCTCCTTTTTTGTTTTTCTTTTAATCTAGTGATTGAGCTTGATTTTATGTAGAACTGCATGTTATTCTGATTCAGAAGGGATCCTCTTTTCATTTTTCAAATGTCCGCAGGAAGTTGTAGAAATTGTTCAGGCAATATTTTTGAAGCTCGTGGTAGAAACAATGCTGTGAGCAAAGACAGAATTTCCTTCAATGGGTAGCTCTTCATGGAACTCCATTTCTGGTTTGCTACTTTGTCCAAAATGGCTGAAAATCATTTACGCATCATAAGATCCCATAAAAAGGTGGTGTGGCACAAGTTTTATGCTGAAGACATTTTTGTGGATTGGTAACTAATCTAATGGGTCCAGAAACCTCCTATAATCACAATGGATGGTTTTGCAGTCACATCAAGGATGACACCCTTTTAAAAATCAGCTTGTGGTCTGCTTAATCTAAAGATGGCACATTTTGGTAAAAAGAGATTCAGCAACTTGAGGCCAGAGTAGCTCTTTGGACAGAGTCTGCTTTGTCAGCATGCGGAACTTGCAGCCCAAATTCCTCTCAGACATACCCAAGGAGATCCTACCACCCGGGGCATGATGCTGGGCATCCAAGCAGCTACATCTGCCAGAAGGCAGGCAACTCCAGGGGACACACCTGCGGACTTTCCCTTCTGTCCTTGTATGATCATCATGTAAAAAGATTTGCAGATGGATTATCTTTTTTCCTTAGATGTGGGAAACAGTAAAGTCTTGACTTAAAAATGAGTTCATTCAATGACCTGAGGAGGTTAGTCTAAATCCAACAGATTCTGCTTTCTCTCTTTTCTCCTTAGAATGGGGAAAAAAATAGAGTTGCCAATAGGAAACAAGGGAAAACTAACCATACGGGCCAAGTAACTGAGAAATCATTAAAGTCAACTACAAGCACTTTAAAATTATCTGAGTCTCAGCAGGGACAGGGTCATCTCAAGAGAGAAGCAGGTGACAACAGAAATGTGGTAGACCTCCTCAGAGCGCCTGTGCCTTTTGGTAGAAAACACAAAGGGCAGCTGGACATATGCACACCCTCTGCGACTGCTAATCCAAAAGTCTTCAAGCTCAAGTGCTCCAGGCTTATGTATTCCCGCTGTGGAATGTGCATATGTAGACAGTGACTGGAAAAATTGTTTTCCATTAAGCAAGTCCACAGACCTGATTCAGGAAGGCCTCCAGTAATTTGTATGCATAATACAGTCACCACTTGAATTTCCATTTAAGGCTCTGAAAAACATTTTACTCTAATCCTAGTAGATACTATCTTCACTCACGACGTACCTATGACAGAGCCATTTATCTGAGCAGGCAGCACTTCCCTAAGAATTGCCCCTGTGTTCAGATCTGACTGTATTAGCTTAGCTAACAACTTTTATTTCACCTAAGAAAGAAAAATTGAAGGGATTTTCACAGGCATTTCTCTGGATACCACGTTTTAAATTTATTTATCTAATCACTAACAGAACTCTAATGGGCAAGCACAGAAGATAGAAAGTCTGTGTGTTTGAGAAAACCTAAACCCATCATTTGCAACCTGCCAGACAACAGCTATACTGAATAAAATGTAAGATTAGATATTATTTCAGAACAGATGCAGGCATCATCCCCAAATGGGCTGTGATAGAAAACCGTAAGGGAGGACGATTAAAAATCTTGTAATATTTTTGAACAAAATGTAAAAACACTGTTTGCAAAAATTTTTGTGACAAATATTTATATTTTTTGATCAATCCTAAGCTAGTTAGAACATTTTAAAATAAGAATACAGACAACTGTTTTGCATTATCCAAATAACATAAAAGAAGACTAAACAGAAAAGATTTTGAAAGGATCTCTTAGCTCACGAATAAAAAATGAGAGAAAAATAGAGAGCTCATTCCCAGTTCCAGCTCCCAAGGCAGCCAATGGGTGTTTTACTACTACTTTCAGTACTGGAAGTCATTCCTTGGCTCAAATAACAGGAAAAAGATCAATTCCCTTAGGTTATGTCTATATCGTGCACATGCACTGCTGCTTTAGAGATCCTTCAGCACTAGCCACCCACATGGCTTGGTATATGCGCAGCTGCGAGCCGAGCAATGGACTAGGCATCTCGGGCACCATACTGCTCCGGCACACCAAGGCTGCGCTGGTCCTCCGCCAGAGCGAGCCTGCGTGCGACGCGCTGGGGTACATCCACATAGTTCTCCATTTCTTGGCACAGATGCACCCTCAGTGAGCTATAAAGCCACATGGATTGGAGCCAAGGTATCTTAAATATTGACTCATGGTCTGGGTTGGAGATCAGGGCAGACAGTTTCATTCCTCTTGGCACAATGAAAGTCTCTAAAATAAGGGTAAATCTCATCTGTACAGAATGATAACTTTTTTCAGGGGCCAGCCTGAAAATGAACTTCCCTCAGGAACAAGGCACTATCATAAATCTCACTATCTTCTACTCCGAGGTCAAGATGATCTCTTCCACCTGACCTTCTCTAGCAGTCATACAGCAAGACAGAAGGTGCACATATTAAAAAAAATAAGTATATCTCATCTAAAACACCTGACTGCTCAACAGTTCTGCTGCTGGGGTAGAGAATGAAAGAAAACACCCACTGCTGATCAAGTGTCGTACTGCCTAGTGCAGCACTGAAAGCTGTACAGTAGAGACAGAGGTGCGAAGGCTACAACATAATTACCTGTTTTTCCAATGGGGCAGGGATTTGGAGGGTCAGGATATCCTTGATCTTCACTGAAATCCTTCGGTACGTTATCTCCTGTCAGCTCAGCCACGATGTTTGGGATATTGCCATAAGGACCCAAGTGCTGGAGACCCTCATGCGCACCACCTAGCAAAGACAATTTACATACACTGTCTTTTTACAAGATTAAAAGCCTAAGTGCTTTATTTGCTTCAAGTAATCCAGACTTAGATTTAAAATATATATATAATTGCTACAGAGACAGATCCAAGTTTAGATTTCAAACGTCTGTTTTAGAAACATAACCCTGTGACCTAAATCAGATAACTTGGGTAATGAAAAATGAAACTAGGAAACAAGATCAGCCACTTATTATTAATCTTAGGGTTGCTTTTTTTTCCTTAACTATATAAGTTATAGGTAAAAAAATGCAAAGAAAAAGAAACATGAGCCAGTAATGGAACTTAATATATTTACTGCACAATCATCTTCAGTCACTGTTACTGTTCATCATAGCAACTAATAATTGAAGAAGATATGGCAAGAAGACAAAATTAATGACACTGTAGAAAGAAATAATACTATTTGTACAGCCCAGAAATACATTAATAAATTAAGTCATGCAAGAGGACTGAAGATGCAGCAACTTTGGTTGTATACAGCTAGGATAATAATTTTTAAATCAAACCATTTCTTAAGGGCAAGTTTGAGTTTCCTGCAATAATGGTTAAAAAGTGATTAAGAGTCTATATTGTTGATGGGAATTCTTGTGCACGTACACCTACACAGTAGTCATTAAGGCATGAAACATCACATTCCGCGACTTTTACACTTTTACTTAATAGATCAGCTCTAGTTGCAGGCTTTTATATTTGCTCTGCGGGACTCTGAGCACCGTCACTGCAGGGTTACAACAGCAGCGTGCAGCAAGTTTTATAACATGATGACGGGCTTCCTGTTCTTGGGCAAACAAGCACAGAAGGGACACAGAAGGGGTGTGCTACAGCCTTCTTCCACGCATCTCGGCTTGGGCACCTTGCCTTTGACAAGTAGGGTCTTCCACTAAAGGTTTGGGAACTAAGCTCAGGCCATTCTCTCAATATGCCTCTCCACAAATAGTTATCTGCTCCAGATCTTTTCTGCACACATTACTGGACAAACGCATCTACGGGCTAAAACCCAACTGTTTGCAGAGTTTTCTAAATACTATTGTACAGTATTACTTTGCATTTCACACGATTAAAACTTAGTTTCAAGCATGTTCTTTTTCCTTGCCATAAGACAGCCACCACACACACCACAGCAACAGCTAACGTAGTTATTGAGTACTGAGATGGTTGTGTGAGAGCAGAGTAATATTTTCTTAGAAGACTATATAATGAGGGATAACAACATACAGCCAACACATAAATTCCACTAACAATGAATAATAGGGAAAAGAATTTGAATGATTCGAAAACGTGAGTTAAAGAGTGAACAAAGAAAGACAACTGTTTGGGTAAATTAGCATGATCACCATATCACCAAATAGTCTTACTTTCAATTTCTATACTTTAATACATCCAAAAGATTGGAATAAAGCTTCTGAACATGAAAGCTGCTTCAAAAGTACTCCTGTCCTAGTTTACAAATAAATACTACCAACCTAAATGGCCTGTTTCGCCTGGAGTAAAGAAGACTCAGAGGGGATCTCATCAATGCTTATGAATATCTAAATGGCTGGTGTCAAGAGGATGGGGCCAGACTTTTCTCAGTGGTGCCCAGTGACAGGAAAAGGGTCAACAGGCACAAACTGGAACACAGGAAATTCCATC
Organism: Rhinoptilus africanus; assembly: GCA_013400135.1. Lineage (NCBI taxonomy): Eukaryota > Metazoa > Chordata > Aves > Charadriiformes > Glareolidae > Rhinoptilus > Rhinoptilus africanus. Next base: position 59,792 of record VXBO01007958.1, read on the forward strand.
TGAACAGGAGGAAAAAATTCTTTACCTTGAGGGTGGCAGAGCACTGCCACAGGCTGCTCAGAGAGGTTGTGGAGTCTCCTTCTCTGGAGACATTCAAAACCCGCCTGGACGCGTTCCTGTCCATCCTGCTCTAGGTGAACCTGCTTTGGCAGGGGGGTTGTTCTAGGTGATCTCTGAAGGTCCCTTCTAACCCCTGCCATTCTGTGATTCTGTATATCATCTTTTATACAGTTAGGTGTTGTGAGCTAACACAATCACTTGCAAAAATTGCTAACATAAGGCAGTCTTGACAAATTTTGTATTCATTTTTACATTTAGAAGTGGCAGTTGAGTCAAATTCTCTACTATTTTGCAAATAATCAGTTGGAAGCTGGCATTATAGTAGCAGAAGCAAGTTAGTCTATAAGCTTATATATTTCAATTTTATTTGCGTGATGGACTAAAATCTAACCAACATGCTAATTTTCCCCCCTCAAGTACAAGTTTCTTATTCTGTAACATAATGCTGAAGGGAACTCTTACAGACATGTAACAAACATAGAAGTAGCCCTATAAAAATTTTGCATCTCTGTTGTATGAGGTTTTCCCTTGTAGCTGACCATGAGACCTGGTACTAAAACCAGAACAGTGTTATACAAATTATGAACTTTATTACACCTGTGCAGTCCGTAGGCAACGCAAAGGTGATGCTTTTAAGAATTATGTATAGATTCACAATAGTGCTATGGTGATGAGGTTAAAAAAACCACACAAACATATATTTAATCTAATGCCATTTAATCTAACATCTATTGTGCAGCATAAAATACTTCTTTTGTACTGAGCTCCTGCGCATGAAGATTGATTGCATATATGTACTTAAAAGCATCAGGTTATGATTCTGCTGTAAACTACAGAACCGCATAATCAATACGTGTTTGAACATCCTGTATACAATGTGGTTCACTATGGGACAATCCATCAGATAGAAGCATATCTACGCTTGTATGTGGTGCAGACCTCTTGGCACCAAAGCTCCATCCATAAAGAAAACAGAGGTACTTAGCAGGCTCCAGTGTGCTATATATATATGTAAGTTTAAACCGACTGCCAAGAATTCCTCTGACTGAGTACGAAACAATCTTTTTGTATTAATATAAAGGATTGTTTCCTTTAGGTATAAATGTCCAGGATCGTTAAAGGGTTTTTACTTTCTTTCCAAAAGAGATGGAGACAATAGCACCTGCTCTGGTGCCATAATTTAGCACACTTGAGTGATTTAATAGCGTTAGCAAAGCTCATTCCTTATAAACTCTGATAAATAGCGCACTCAGTAAAGACTGCAATAATAAAAATGAAATGCTATAAATATACCAAATAGGGGTATTATGTACAGTAATTCACAAGCTGCTTTAGTTTTGGTATTGTAGTGTTACTGATTTGAAGAAACATATTAGGATTAAATACACTGCAGCTACCAAGTCAAATACTGCAATACAAACATACACAGTCAGCTACAAAAATAGCATGAGATGGGTCTCTTGAACCTTGAGGCAGAAACTGAAAAAAAAAGACAAGACTACTAAATGTCGAGAAACTTTTCATAATTTTCTATCCAAGGTAAGCATGAGGGACACCACTGTTAAATTATTTGAAACCTGGCTGACAAAGATCCAGAATAGTCCAGAGAACGCCCCTGTACTGAAAGAGGATGGGCTAGATAAATCTATGTTTTTCCCATCTCTCCTAACTTCTTATATGAATTGGCTTTTGCATGCCACATACTAGCAAAAAAGAAAACCAAAAAACCCCAAACCCACCAAAATAAAACCAACCAAAATCAACTCCAAAACAATCCAGCTCCCTTTCATGTCCAGAATTTCTGTGACTGTGTGAGCATGTAGTTATTTTACATCCCTGCAGGATAAACTAGAAGTTTAAGTCTTTTGGATGGAGGTCAGTATTGTCATAAGTAAGCTTTGGATTTTGTTTAAAATATTTGCATATATGTAACTCTCTTCTGGCACTGGTCTTGAATTGTTGCAGGGTGAAAAACAAAAATGAAACAATGCTTCTCCCCTTCCTGTAATTCTGTAAAAGTCTTCAATCATCTCTCCAACTGCTGGTATCATCCCAATTAGAGATACTTGGAATGACTGAAAGTTTAAAAGGCACACATTTTAGCTCATTTCTTTGTAGGAGCAATACTGTCTCTATAGGTGAGAGGACAACAAAACCACTCTGTTCTTGGAGGAAAAAAAAAAACAAACAACAACAAAAAACCCAAAACCCAACAAATCAGGAAAAGAACAACTATTTTCCTACCAGAACTGAATATTCCCCTGACCAAACACATCCAATGGGAATGCTGTTGGTCCACTGAAGTTCTAGTTGCTGCTACCCACCTACTGGTAGCATGAAGCACAACTGAACAAACCTGCTCTCAGAAGCAATCCTCCACGTCAAATGCAAACAGACAATGCTGCCGCCAAAGAGTCATTTTCTGAAAGTCAGTGAGAACGGATTTTCAGAAGTGTGAAATGATTGCAGAACATTTAAAGACAAATAATGGGACAAATCTGCCTTTCAGTCTCACTGGAACAGTTTCCCACGTCACAGTGTAGATTAGGTTACCCCACTTCCACATTCAGAGCAGAGGTAGTTTGGCCAATCTTAGCAAGGAGGTATGAAATAGAACGGATCACAAGTATCTGTTGTGAGTAAATAAATACCAGATTGCAAATTAAAGCCCTTTACTCAGAGAGTCATGCTAGATGCCCCAGTTTTCAGATTTTTGCTCTTAAACATCGTAAAGCAGATTCTTAAAGTGCCTGAGGCCTTCCCAGATGCGCAGAGGAATACTCCCCCTAAGTAAGAATTGCACCTCCTCGGATCTTGAGCTGTACAAACTCCAAGCAAATACGAGCTGCAAGGGAAGCCTGGTATATCTTATGCGATTTGTGTAAGATTCCTGAGGGGGTAAATAGATATTAATCAGTGATGCAATAATATCTTTGCTACTTTGCAAAATCTTTTGTTAGTCTAGACTATCAGTTCTTACCCCTGGGAAAAATCTTCAAAATTATTTCCAGTGTGCCCTCTCTCATACAGAGACAGCTCTTTATCCTTTCACTGTGACAGCTTTCCATACTGCCATCCACTTCCGTCCCCAGTCATCTCACCGTATCTACCTTTGCTGTGGCTTTGTCCCATTCAAAAGTGACATCTCATCTCTAATCAAACTCTGCAAGTTTGGCAGAATGCTTTCTGGTGCTCTTGTATCTTAAAATTGGAGACCATCGACTAACTTCCTTTTTCCTTTCCTTTATTATCTGCAAGACTCCCCACCATAGAATTTGACTAATTCAAACTGTCAAAAAAATCCTGAATGCAAACAATGCATTTTCATTTTCCTTACCCTTTCTAACATCACTAAAAGCTTTACAGCCCCAATGCCATTTCCCCCGTGCATCGGCAAACTGGCTCATCCTAGATGGTCCTGTCTCGATTGCTGAGATTGATCAAGATCAGGAAATGAGAGGCACTGAAAAAATTATAAATTATCACATATTCTCTATTCCACAGAAACTGCTANCACATTGCTGGCTCATGTCCAGCTTTTCATCCACCAGTACCTCCAAATCCTTTTCTGCAGGGCTGCTCCCTATCACGTCATCCCCCAGCCTGTATTGATAATGAGGATTGTCCTGACACAAGTGTAGGACCTTGCACTTGGCCTTGTTGAACTTCATAAGGTTTGCTCCGGCCCACCCCTCTAGCTTGTCCAGGTCCCTCTGGATGGCATCCCGTCCCATTGGCACATCGTCCACACCACTCAGCTTAGTGTCATCGGCAAACTGGCTGAGGGTGTGCTTGATCCCACTGTCTATGTCATTCATGGGAGATGTTGAACAGCACTGAATCGGGAAGGAGAAAGAGCATAGGAGAACCAAGAATGGAAAAATACAGAAGTAGCCAACTTCCTTAACCATTCAAGAGCATGCCTCAGGAAACACAAGAAATGTACAGCTATACATACTGAAGCATCCCCGACCTCAGAGTCAGCTTGTCTTCTCCTTAATGACACGAAGTTTCTTAAAACTATAAAGATTAATTTTCTTTTTCTCTGCAGAGGGACAAATTCCTTTCAATATGTTTTCTCAAGCCTCTAGCACACACATCACACAATTACTGACCTTGCTTTCAGTGAATAATTCCATTTTATCCCATATTTTAATTGCAAACAGTACAAATATTTAAGATATGAAATGCTTTTATTGTGAAATGGTTAAGACCAAAGTAACACCCATGCCTCTCTCACAAGAAATTTATAACATTAGCTTATATGCCATTATTATTATTCATTATTCAAATTGCACAAACAATAAAAAAAATCCAGCAGCTCACTTGCTGACAGAACACAAGAGCAATCTCTCATGCCTCCCTTGGTTGAGCAGTCCTCTAATGAGCTATACTAATTTGCCCTTCAGTCTGAACAGAAAGCTTTTGCACTTCACCATGCCAGCCACCATGCACCAGGGGAAAGCGTGTCCAGCAAACACCACACATCTGCAGCTGCCACCACATTACCTTGCTAATGACCAGGTGTGCAGCCCATGGCGCTACGGAACAGGGCAACAGAGAAAGTGACCTACTTTATCCCACAAGGGATGGGACACTATTTAAATCCTATAAACGTAAAAGACCGAAGCACTTTATCCACTGGCACTGACGCCAGCTGCATGAGAAGCCCAGATGCTCCACCAATGCACACACTCACAGAAAAATACTGCTTTCGCTCCTGTAACTTGAAGCATGGGGGCACCAAAATTGTCCAGAATGGGACTATGTTTTCTGTCTACTGCTCCACTGAACTTCACAAAGTTTTCCTGGTTATTTCCCCACTCATTTTCACTCAATTCCATTTTCCATGCAGATGGCTCAAAGTCCCAGTTGGTTCTTCAACAGAGTTTAAAATGTTCATGTGCCTGTCTGACAGCTGCCACCAGGGTAGATTTTCTAACTCCCCCCAAACGACCTCATCGTGGACAATACCCGTGTGGGGCAACAAGGCTCCCAAGTCTCTGCTTTGGTGAGCCGGTGCAGCCTCACAGCTGCAAAAGCAGAGCCCTTCCTATTCAAAACTTCTGACAACACGGCCCAAGTCAAGATGAGGTTTCTTTTGCACTTGAATAAAAGCATTGGCACATGATGAAAATGCAAGAGAGTGATGAGCAAGGCCAGGCTCAACGCTCCTCTTTGGTCTGCAAGAGGGACTCAGGCCAGCTAACCTCAGGTATTAAAGCTCCAAAGGGAGAAACCAGCTTCTTCCTCCCTCCTGTTCAGTGGCTGAGAACATTCCTCTGCTCATTCATGCCTGCAGCAGCTGTGAGGGCACTGCTGAAAGCAGGCACCACGGGAAGCACAGAGTACAGCTCAGAGAATAGCTCTGGAAACCTCCAGAGTGTGCCAGAGATCCTATCTCCTGCACATGACACCATGATCAAGAAAAGCAAGAATCTCCTCTTTGTCTAGACTTCTAAAATATCTTTTCATAGAACCAAATAAATTTTAAAAGCTTTTCTTACTGCAAGTTAATTTAAAATTCAGATGGGAGCAAGGGGAAATGCACATGAATTTGAGAACAATTACGAAAAGGTATAAATCCTAACTAGCGTGCCCAAGAATTTATTTTATACAGGTGAAAGACAAGCAGGGGAAAAAAAACTTTGAAAACAAGAGCTCACCAAAATTTGGCCAATCTTCACTGGCAGGTTTTTAAATACTTATGGAACACATTCCATTGCTAGATAAAATTTCACAGTTTCATATTAAATTTCTATATACCATCTGCCAACACTAGAAAACAGAAGTAGTATAAAGCATCAGACAATACAGAAGCTATCATATTCACACTCCTCCTCAGTTTTCTTACCTTTCTTTTTGGATTATTTCCCTCTAGTACCATGTATGAAAAAATAATTGTGGCTACAAATCCCATTCTAATTGATTAGTTACCTTTAGGTACGTGAGAATCATCTTAATTCTAAATGCCTACAGACTTGCCACCTTTCTTCCTTCAGAGACCCATCTCAAACTGCTTTCTCCTTTGACAGCATCTTTTAAAGATGACTTTAGGAATACCAGCAGTAGTCTATATGGCATAATAGTGATTAGTGGGAGGTTTTAAGAGCTGGAGTCACTTTACCTTCTTGGTTGCTCAGAAGAGGGATGTGACACCTGCACTCCCTCCTGCAGCCACGAGAAGCGGTCTGCTGTACCCACATTGTTTCAAGAAAAGGTTCAGAGCCTCAAATCTAAACAGGTCCCGTAGCCAGACCCACAGGTAAATAACAAAGATCTAAAGAGAAACAGGGATTAACCCACTTTTCTCCTTGTGTTCCCCATTGGCTGACTTCTCTCATGAGCAGACTAGTTTGGAGAATTTTCCCTGCCTCTCCCCGGACACAGCGAGGAGAGAAGAGCAGCGGCTGTGCACCTCCTGCGGCACAGGAGGGGAGGAAGGGCAGGCACCGAAATTCCGAAGTGGCGGAGCCCACAGTGGTAAGATCCACAGCCTTCGCCAGATCCTGCCCTTGCTCCTCGAGGAAGAAAGTTGTCAAACACATTGAGGTAACAAAATCACAGAACAACTGAGGTTGGAAGGGACCTTAAAGATCCTCTAGCTCCAAACCCCCTGCCCTGGGCAGGGACACCTCCCACTAGACCAGGCTGCTCAAAGCCCCATCCAGCCTGGCCTTGAACACTTCCAGGGATGGGGCATCCACAGCTTCTCTGGGCAACCTGTTCCAGGGCCTCACCACCCTCAAATACCTCAATACCACCTCCACGTAGCAATACAAACACCAACTTTGTTGTCGTATTATTCACTGCTTGTCATGGCTTATAAATCCATATGGAAGCAAGGATGTTATGGGCCAAATATTCAAATGCTTGTCTTTAATAAAGAACAAATAAAGTCATACCACCTTATTATTTTCTTGTTTGTGGAGTTATAGGTATAATTGGTTTACATGCAATTTCTTCACCGTGCTGTGACATATCACTTAAAGAAAATCCACTGTAAACCACCGCTGTTATTTGGCCATGCCGCTTGGCACTGTCATTAGCTTTTAAATTCAGGAATTATCATTCTAAATCACCTCTCTCACGACATGCACCAATGCCTGATACTCAAATTCTGGTTACATCTGACATTAAAATTTGGGGAATAAAATACAAAGAAAATTATAGATATTTTTAGTCAGATCTATACAAATCCAGCTGTCTACCATAAAAACGTATAAAGTGTGGCTTTATTATTTTCATTTTATATTACAAATTTGAGATGTCCATATTAAATTTTGAAATCATGTTTCCTGGGCTATTTCAGCAATTTGAAAAAAAAAAAAAACCCAACCAAAACAAAACCAAAACCACCCTGAAAGCAGAGACTAGTAGAGTGATGCTGGGGTTTGATTTTGTTTGTTAAATGTCAGGCCCGTAACGCAGCGTTTGATTAAAGTCATGTGTGCTTGAAGCAAAAGCAGTCCCAATGTGAATGTAACTTTATGATGTCTCAACTGCAGCAGGACTTTCTCTATAGAAGAGATACAATAATCCAAATCCCAAATGATTGTGTGGTCTCTTTGCACTAAATTCACACTACGAAGTGGCCCCAAAGCAGAACTGGCTGCGGCCAGCCCAGTGGCACGCTGCCAGACCAGGGACGCCTCTACTGCTACCGCCGGATGCTGGCCCAGGGGATGTCAACCAGAGCAAAGAGGACACGGCAATCGCATTGCCATGTTTGCTGACCCCCAGATATCATACTCCCGTGTGTAGATGTTTACCGCTTCTAGTTGCCCAAGGAAGTCCAACTATATTCGGGTATAAGCATAGCACGCACTAGCCCAAAAGCAAACAAGTGCGAAGGTCGCTTCTGCACTGGTTCCACTGGGTGTGTTCCTAAGCAAAAGTTTCGGCAACTTACGAATAAGAAGATTTTACTGTCCTTGCAGGAAATAAGTAGCGGTCTTGCAGATACGTTACAGGCCAGGCAGCAAGGTAATCCAGCACTGTCTGTCTTAGTTTTCTTATTAGGAAAATGTAAACAAAATAGATACTATTAACATGCCTGAGTAATCTGCACAATTTTGCAGACAGTAGATTTCATGCAAAATGCTATTTGTACAGTCTCTGCTAACAAGTTATTAACTACCAGTTTTTAGTAGAAATATTAGCATAGTGTTCCAGACTCTCCTGAGTTTTAACATCTCAATCAGGCAAACAGCAACTACCTTTTTCTAAAACGATACACAAGTATTTATTTCCTTTTCAAAATAAATAAACCCCAGTCTTTTCTCAGCAGCTATAAGCAGTCTCTGCAGGAGACTCAAAAGACTCCCAAAGAGACATCATATTTTCTTATTCCTACAAACAATTGGGATTTAAGAGACCTCATTTAACATTGTCACTGCGGGTGACAGCATGATGCCTCTTCTGCAGATTGAAAGCTTCAGACTCTGTGCTATCACGTCAGCACCTTTATCAACCATCACCTTGTTTGAAGTATTGTTAAGAAAAAAACTACAAAACAACAGAATCAAACACAAACAAACCAATCGCAAACAACCCCAACAAACAGAATTTCTGTTGCACTGAACTGTACAGGAGGCGATGAAAATGCAAGGAGATGATATTTGCAAAAGGAAAACAGACTTCGCATTTCCCATTATGAAATTAAGTGCTATAAACTGCCCGAGCTGAGCTACTGGTGCCCCCGTGTGTTTCAGTGAGATTTTACTGTTCTCTTAAGTATGCTGTAACGGTCCTGAAACCTGCATTATACACATTGCCTTCCCCTCCCCCCAAAAAAGACCCTTAAATATTGGCACAAACTTGTGAGCATGCAAGGAAAGAAAAAAGAAAACCAAACCATGTGGTCCTTACTTCATAAACTCCCTGACAGGCAGAAAAAATAACTTTATGTTTCGGAAATGCAGAAGGCATTTCTTTACGTTACTCTTTTGTCCTCTATTAATGTAGCTAAAGCCCCCTTCTTGTCTATAGAAAACCTGAGTATAGCCCAGGGGTGCTTATACAGTACTCTAGTGAGGAACCTAAACAGCAACTACAGAAACACAGCTACTTATGAAAAACTCCTATTTCAGTTTTCTATGTTTTTTCCCTTCTTTTTATAGATACTGCTAAGTGACTTCAGTAGGGCTTTCTGAAAAGAAAAATAACAAAGGAGAGCAAATGTTGTTAGAGAAATTAAAGTCATCAACATGGGTTTATTACTTGTGGGAATCAGGAGTTGTGCAGAAAGAAAACCTATTAAGTGGTCAGCAAAAAGCAAAAACCAGCTGCTCCTGAGGTACCACTTCAGGTGGGGTGTTAAAAACGTCTTCGCTTGATGCTCATGACGTGGGAAGCGTTGGGCTGCTGCCGCGCTGACACGCCACGCACCATCTGCCGGCCGCGCTACACAAGCACAGGGAATCAGCCAGTGCTTTCCCATTTTTTGGGACATTCTTTATCTTGTGAATGGCTCCCACTCAGCTAGCAGAGCCCTAGCAAGGGAGCAGAGGTGACGCTGCCTCCCCACCTCCCTGCTGGCTCAGGGCGGAGGAGACGCCATCCTCCCCAGGCGGCTCCCACCGCCACCGGGGGAGAAAAGCCACCGCGCTCCCAGGCCCCCGGACCTCCCAGCTCTCCTTGGATTACACACAGCTCCATCTTCACAGTAATCTCTTGGTCGGTTAAACTCTTTGTCAGGAGTTTTCTAGACTCGACTCCTATTTTAGCAGGTTGACCTGAGGTAACAGGTAAATTGACAAAGGCAAAGGGAAGAAGGAAAATAAACCCTGTGTTCTTTATAGATTGCAACATTAAAAAAGGCATTAACTTCCTTCAATTAACAAGCTGCACTTTTTTTTTCTATCCATCAACAAGAAAACTATCTGGTCACTCAGGAAAGAGAACACATGCTGCTGAATGTATTTTCTGAAAAGTGTCCATCTTTTAGCTGTCTTCAGTACAGGGCAAGTTTGTGACTTCGCTCACCACAGCCAAGGCAGCCTTAAGCTTTGTTTAAGAAAGGGCAGGGGGACAAAGACCATGTATAGCTCCTTCAACACATCCACCCCTTTGGTTTCTAGCATTTTAAAGTCAAAATACAATGATTAACACTGGAAAAATTGTAGATAGCTGAGATGGAAAATGGGCATAATTGGGAAATCTGCTTACGAACTAACAGCAATAGTATTTTTGTTACATATAAAATTATTAAGATCTTACTCAGCTGGAAAAGGTTATTATAATAATCACTCAAATTCGCAAACATTTCATTATAATCAGGCTGCTAGTATAAACTTGTCTATATTATGGCAGCCTAAATTTGTTTCCAAATTCCAAAGCCACAGAAATTAATTTTTCCTGACAGCACCTCGTTTGCAAGTGTACACATGCAACGGGTGAAATCTGGCCTTTTGAAAAATCAGTGGTACTTCGGGAATCCTGGCTGGGCTGAAGCTGATGGCATCTGCAGCTACCAACGCTGCTGCAAGTCTCCGCTGCTGGGGCAATTTGTGAAGTAAAACAATTTTCCCTAGGAACATACTAAATTTATTAAGCTCTGTTTGGTAAAGGTGGGGGTTTTTATGCTGAGATGCGTTATTTGGTCGAAATGAGAAAGAGATGCACTCCACAACAGTTCGTGGGTTGATGATGAGGATGGTGGCATGGGATGAGCCAGGTTTTATACTGTCTGCATTGGTCACTGCAACCTACACTCTGAAAAATGGCTGGAAGTGCGTACTCCTAAGAGTTTCATACTCAGTTCCAGTCTCTGCTACTTTCAGGCAAAAAATCCCAATGAAGACAGCGCCTCAGGAGAGCAGTTAGTGAATTACCACTTTGCCAGGATGGTATTTAGGATGAAAACTTTATTTTTTCTGTGACATATTCCAGTTATTGTTAAACCTCTTTCTTCCCATCCCCCTTAATTTTCCCTCTATTATCTTGCAGGGGTTCTTTTAAGCACTTGCACACAGAATTACTAGTCAGCAGTAACAGCGCAACTACGTTGTGGAAAGCCCATGGGTGAATCCTTCAGAATCTGAAACCTTGTACCGATGCACTTTAAAACCACATGCAGTTATTTTTCCTATAGCTCAACCATAAATGACTGATTGTTCCTATGGATACCCCGGGAACATCAATCACCGATCCTCTCTCAGTTCTCCTTAATACTCCAGTCAGCCGACACCTCTGCTACAGGCACAGGGGTTTTTTGCTTAAACGTGACAACCCACGACACTGCTTCTTGTGCCGCTCACTTTGCCTCCTTGCACAGTGGCCAAGAAGTACCTGAGACACAAGAGAGCTCTAAGAGCTCACCACCGCCAGAAGCATTTGTTCTTCCAGAAAGTCCTGCAGGTCTGTTCAGCAGAGCAAAGGTTGGAGCTTCCTCCTCTGAGGAAATTCTGTTTCTACATCATGTGATGGAATTTCAGAGAGTACCTGTGTAAGATTCCAGCCCCCCTCTCCCACAAAAAAATCCCCAAGACCAAAAGACACACCAAAAAAGTCACTTAAAATAAGAGATTCTTAATCTGGTTTTGCTAACATTAGAATTAGAAAGTAATGGCAAACAGCCGAAATTAAATATTTGTCACAGATCCAGATCTGCTTACCTTTTCTAGGGTTTAAAAAAAACTATATTCCAAGGAAAAGAGGGAGATGGAGAGTAAAATTTCACTTCTACTAGTCAGTCACAATTTCTCTACATACAAAGACTCATAAAGGAGGAGGAAAGGGCACAGACCAAGTTCTACTCCTTAAGTAAATCTCTGCCATTTAAGTTTGCAGAAAAGTTTATGTCCATCAAAGATCCTTTAGAAAATATATAAACTTAGGTCTGCAATTATCTGGTCGAAATGCCTATTCAGCTTTAAACTCTCCTTAGCCTCCATTAAGGCAATTGTTATCTCTCTGCCTAGGATAGTCCGTAGATCCGAATGGGGACAAAATAAAGGGCACGGACTTATGAACTGTGACGACTTGCTACGCTGTGTCAAGTTGGTTTAGTTCTGAGAGGTTTGAGAGTTTCTGCTCCGTTTTGATGTTCGCACATCAACTATGTCTGGAGTTGCATGCCTTCAACCTTTTGCTGTAACCCCAAAATAAAAGCTAGTTTATTACAATTCAAATAGCAATACATTGCAACATCATCCATTTAAGCCAGATTTTTCGGATGGTTTGCATAGTTATAAAAGACTGATTCCAAGGAAAATTTATTCACATCGAGCAAGCCCAGAAGTACTGGCCAAAAAACCAAACCTGAGCCCAGTGCTGAGGTGCTACTTGCGGACGGGGGGAGAGGAGCACCCGTGTCCCTTCCACGCCTGCGCGCCCAGCGCCGATCCTGCCCCACCGAGGGCTGCACAGGGGTCTGCAGCCCGCAGGAAGAACCCCCCCGGATAAGGTTTCTCCCTTTACCTCGCATGACACTGCAAGCATTTGATCTATTTTGGTCTGCAAATGTTTCCAAAAATCCATGAGATTTGGGCTCTATAGCTCACAGTGGTTTCACGTGAAAGATACATGTGATATATTTATACAAACTATTGGGGAGAATTTAGTAAACCCATTGTTTTGAGGTACTAGAGACCAGATACTTCTAAGACAACACGACTTTTTCTACAAAGCCTGTACATTAAAAAAAAAAAAAAACAACCCACTACTTCTGCCAAAATAGTTACATTAAGGAATGTAAAAGATGAATGATGATTTTAAAACAAAGATCAGGCAACAACATGGTGAAGTCATCCACAATTTAAAGCTCAGGATATTTTGCAAGCATACACAAAGTGATAATTACTACCAAAGGATACTAATACATTCATCATAAAGTAGAGATTAGCTACCTTCAATGCTCTGTGGACCAACTAGATTCATAGCCTGGTGCGCTGGATATTCTACCCGGGGTCTGGCAATGCCCAACTGCTCCATAACCCCATGGAGGAGCCTCTGAATATCTGCTTCAGAAACCCTGTCAGGGGTCCTCGGGCTGTGGCTAAAAGCCGAAGCCAACCCAAACGCCAGCAGAAACAGCATGTTACAAAGCAAGGTCTTTGTCATTCTGGCAGCCACTTGTATCCTGTGGAAAAAAGCAAATAATTTGATTACAAACGATAGTGGAGAAAAAAGTGCAGGACGCATGCTAGAAATAACTTCTGCTCTTACTGCTGCGCATCACAGGTTACTACCACAGCTTCTAGGGGCAGCGGAGAACTTGGGGGAGAGGGGGGAAGCAGGGGAAATTGGGTGGATAGGCTCTTCTCTCAAAAAAGAAAAAAATTAAGCAGCAAACCGCAGAAATCAATTTTCTGATCTGCATTTGTCCATAACATCCATTAACAGTCACTACAAACAAAATGGCCCCACTGTTTAAATTAATGAGAATCCATTAATTTCCACTTCCCTCCCCCCTCCATGTTTATTATGCTATTTTATAAAGCTCGAGGCTAAAAGCAAAGCATTCCTCAGCCAGGAACTGTATTTCCAAGTCCTGTTCTTGCCACTGCCCGAAAAATGAATCACTAGAAGCTGCTGAACAACGGCTGCACATTTCATTTGTACCTTAAGACAAGAGGCTTCCTACTCTATGTGCATCATCTTCTGCACCTGAAGCAAAGAGGTTTCATTTGTTTCCTTGAATAATTTCCACTAAATGGCTGCACAGTGTAGTTTATTTAGGGGAAAAAAAAAACCAAAACCAAAACACAAACCCAAAACAAACAAAAAACCCAAACCAANTGAAAAAAAGCCACTTTCTACAAAATACTCCTCGTTAAGCTGCAAACGAGACCGTGACCCCCCCGTCGCTTCCCCCGTTGCCGCACCGAGACCCCCAGGCCCGGGCCCCGGTGCCCCCCCCGCAGAGCTCACCTCCCGCTGCCGGGTGCGGCGGCTCCGCGGCCGCGCATCCTCCCTGCGCAGCTGCAGCCCTTCGCCCCCCTTCTCGCCCCCCACCCCCCCCCGGTACCTGCCGCGGCCCTGCGCCTCCTGCGGGGCTTTGTCCCGACGAGCGGACACACAGCTCGGGGAGGGGCGGGGGGGCCGTATTTGAGGNTTATAAAGCTCGAGGCTAAAAGCAAAGCATTCCTCAGCCAGGAACTGTATTTCCAAGTCCTGTTCTTGCCACTGCCCGAAAAATGAATCACTAGAAGCTGCTGAACAACGGCTGCACATTTCATTTGTACCTTAAGACAAGAGGCTTCCTACTCTATGTGCATCATCTTCTGCACCTGAAGCAAAGAGGTTTCATTTGTTTCCTTGAATAATTTCCACTAAATGGCTGCACAGTGTAGTTTATTTAGGGGAAAAAAAAAACCAAAACCAAAACACAAACCCAAAACAAACAAAAAACCCAAACCAAACAAACACCACTTACTGTCCTCTTTGCGATGCTGAATTTTAACCAGAACGCTTGTCTCTGAAATCTCCTTTCCCCCCTCACATCACAGAATAATTAAAATACCTTCCAATCCCTTGGATAGATAAATAAACACCCCTCAAATCCCCACCGTCTTCCTTAAAACACGGGCAGCTGCCCGACTCCTCCACGCCAGCCGCTTAGAGATGCTCCAGCCGCCCCGCGCAAAGCACCTGGAAACGGCTTTGAGGAAAAAATGGCTGAAAATGAAAAACCCCAATCCAATGCCGGAANGGGCTTTGTCCCGGCGAGCGGACACACAGCTCGGGGAGGGGCGGGGGGGCCGTATTTGAGGTCTCCTTTTTCAGCTAAACACCGCGATCTATAAAAATGAACTGCGGGTTGTTGATGGCGCAGCGGAGACAGCAGTAAGGGATCCCGTCCGTCTTCCCGCTGCGATTTCTCCCCCGGGAATGGGCTCAGCGGTTGACTCGGGGAGGCGCAGCACTACCCAGGCGCGGGATTGCCGGGTGACAACACGGCAACCAGCTCCAGGCACTTTGGCAGCCAAAGCGCTCCAGGGAAGCAAATCACCCCGAGCAGAGGTTAACAGAGAGACAGCTGTAAAAAGATCCTGCTAAACGAAGCCTGTCCTTTAACAGCACTTGGCAAAAGAGTCATTTCTGAAAGCTATTTTGTGTCTGATCGTCACTGCTGCTGACGTGCTGGCGACGCGTTCCGTTTTATAATAACTATCTACAGAAAAGCTCTGAGATTATACCCCATAAACCACAACAGATCAACAAACCAAACTTTCAAGTGTAGATTACTCTCTCCTTTTGCTGGTCTCTGGTACATAACGCAGGTCTGTAACCCTGTAAGCAGTAAGGACCTTTCTCCAAAACATCGTCAATTTCAGGTAAACAGATGCAGGCCTATCCTGTTCTGTCAAACCTCTAAAAACAACTTTGACAATCTTCCCTGGTGTTTAGGGGTTTGTTTGTCAGGCCCCAACCCAAGTATCTTTTTCCGGCAGCTGAGTCTACTGGTTGAAGACCAGCTTGCATTGATGATCAAAAATAGTTTACTGACAATGCTCCCTTGGCGTTCAAACCACTTGGTACACATTAGCAGAAAAAAAAAATTTAAAAAAGAGTCTTAAAGTCTTGCTCTTTCAAACATGAATTGATGCGACAGCTCACTGTCACAGGAGTCATCCAGTTTTATTCTTTGTGACATTCCCTTTTTTCTCCTTCTGTCCTATTTCTGTCTCCCACCTCCTTGCATCAGCTGAGACAGCTGGCACGTGCTTTGCTGAGCCATACTTACTTACCTCGGTGAAACGATACGAAATGCGGTGCTCTGGTGCCCATGTTCAGCCTACAGAGGGCTCTGACAGCACCAGCCCAAGGCAGGAGCTTGCAGAGAGAAGGGGCAGCTTCCTCTTTGGATGGTGTTGGACTGGTACGTTGGCTCCCTTATTTCATGAAACTGAACCTTCCAACCAACCACACCAGCAAGGGATTGCTCGTTAAGATCCTCTCACAGCTGTTTCACTAATGTTAGATCTTAACAATAACGAAGCAACAGTGAGGAGGCGGGAGGCCTCCACCACATCACCGAGCAGAACCAATTCCACCAGTAAGGTGTAGGGTGTGCGGGGAAGGAGGCAGGGAACGGAAAGCAAGCAGAGCTGTTCCTTTCATTCACATATCACTTAAGAGGTTTAGCAGTCTACTGCTGCTAAATTACATGGCACCACACCTTTTGCTAGTTGTGAGAATCACCAATATGTGTATCTAAGAGGAACAAAAAGGAGAGCCAGAAAAGAAACACTTCTGACTTCAGGCTTACTCATTTTTGATGTCCACAGTCTGCACACAACAACATAATCTAAATTTTTAAGTCATTATAGAAGAACGGGCTCAAAAAGGGGAAAAAACCAATGGTTTTATTAAAACCAAGAGTATCCAGTGCTTTCAGCTCCTACATTTTGCCAATAAGCAATTCGCACATACAGAAAGCTAATGAACAGTTTCAAGTGTTTACTCTTAAATAATTTTACAACTGATGACAGACAAACAGTTTTAATTCCAAAAGCTGTAAACATTTGCTTGTGCAAATCAACTCTTAACACACTATGGCTTCTCACATTCGTCTCTTGCAGCATTATCAGCATCTAAAACCTGGTTCTGCACCATCTAGTTAACGCTATACTATTGCTCTAAAAATAAGTTAAACCCATCCTTTCATATTAAGATACAACATTTTACTGCTTGCAACTTAAAATACTCCGTACCTATTACAGAACACATCACTGGATTAAGACTTTTCACTTCTTGAATAAACCGCACATTTGTCTTCTGTGTGTTCTAATAACTGTCCAGTGTCTGTGTGTGTACATGTCAAAATCTAATTAATTTACCTACTCAACAAGGAAAACATGCTCCCAATTTACTCCAATAGAAATAAAAACCATTGTCTCAAAAGTAGTAGAGCTGGTGTAAGGTCCAACCTAAATATCAAAGTAGTGCTAAAATACACTCAAAACTAAGTAGTAAATAAATTTAACTATCAATACTCAGCATCAAGATATTTTCTTTCAAATGTCTGTTACTTCTAAATGTCTGAGATTTTTATTATTTTTTTAAAAACCAAACCTTCGTACTTAGTCTAAATACTGCAAAAAATTGTTTTGGGAGACAGTGTGTTTTTAGAAACTGAGATAATCAAGTATGAGATCTAACACCAACATTTCTAAAAACAGGTTATTTTTGTTTTAGAAGTCAAATTAATTTGGATGAACTGGCTAGCATTTACAAAATTTTCGGTAAATGAAGAAAACCTCAACATAAAACAAATTGTTATTTGTACAAGTCCATGACTCAGAGGTAAAAAAATAAATCAAAACGCACAAATAATTAGAGCTAAAAAAATAATCATACGAATTTAGATTTTCCAACGGTTAACCAAGTTACAATAAGCCCATTTAGCCATTGTGTTTGATCTTACAAATCTACTGGTTTTGCAGTGTGTAGCAGTTTCACTGTAGCTATTGGATTCTTTGGAGAGCCTCTGTAGCGAATTTTTTCTTTTCCTGAAGCACTTCTTGTGACTGAAGATTTTTCTGGGGCAGCACCTGGGATATTTACGTGTGCATTAACTTTTACGCCGGATTTCACTGTTTCATGATTGGTTAGATCTTCTAGAACAGACTTTGATGGAGGAACAGTTGCTTTCTGTTCGTGTATTCCAGCAGTTCTGACAGAAACATCAGGCTTCTCTGATGGATTTAACGGCCTGCAACATGATTTGGATGTGAATTCTAGCTGCTTGTGAGATCTAGAAACCTGGTCACGTGCACTTTCACTCCTGACTGGGAAAGCCGTGGAATTCTTCGAGGGCTTTTCTGTGCAGGAGAATAGTGCAGAATCATAGCTCAAAGATTTAACAAGTGGTGAACCGACATCACTTGTTTTAAGCAGCTGAGAGTTTACAGATCGCCTGTTAGCCTCCAATAAGGAATTAATTCTTCTTACAGACTGTCTAACAGGAGTACGTTGAAACTTAAGAGGTAGTTTAGTTTTGCTTGCAGAACTTGGATCATTTAATGACAGCTTGTTGAACCACTGTATGTGGTCAGAAACCTTCCCGTGTTCAGAAACAGTTGATGTTGCAGTTAAAGTTTTATCAGAATTTTCAGCTTGCAAGTATCGGTTGCCTACTTCATTTTGTGATTCAGGCAACTGCAAAGTAGAAAGCTGTCCTGCCGCAGAAAGTTTAGCAGTATCTTCTTCCAAATTACAGCATTTTACCATACGGTTTTCAACTGGTTTTGAGTGTGTGAATTCCATTTCCTGTTTTCTTCCAAAGGAATCTAATTTGTTTAAGTCATCTTTTGATGAACTGTTCTGAACACTCAACTTGTCTTCCCTGGGCACAGAAAGATCTGTTACATTTTTTATATCTGGTTTCGGGACCTGAAGTTCAATCTCAATAGAAGTTTTGAAGTTTCTTTTCTCCACAATTTTAATTTTGTCTTTTTTTGATTGGTGCAGCTCTCTGGATTTTGTATTTGCTAGATTTTCAGAAACTTCTTCAGCTGACAGTTCTTTCTCCAGACCAAGCCCTTTGAGACACAGAGGTTCATTTAATGTTTCACCTGCTGCATCTGAGAAGGAAGATTTTGTATCACCTATCAAATTGTGAAGATTACCTCCAGATGCAGAGAAGGCTTGCTTAACTCTCAGTAACGTTTCTGCAGTTGAATTGCTTTCCTCTTCACAAAACAGAAGTTCTAAACTCTTGTCCTGTTTGCTTACAGTTGTGGATTTTAATTCATCTGGAACAACAGGTGGCTTTCCAAATATCAAAACAGATTCTGAAGAACCAATTCCCGTTTCAGGGTGTCCTGGCAGAATTCCCTCATTCCTGCTGATTGCCTGAGAATATGTAACAGTAGGGCTATACCATGACATTCGGTGAACTACTTTATCCTGACATTTTGGAGTTAGCAAGTTGTCTTCTGACTTGCTCATGTTCTTTGAACCTTAAAATAAGTATCACAGCGTTTAAGAGTAGTATCTTGCGATTTTATTGCATTATAGGCAAAATTCTTGCTACCCCTCCTCCCAATTATCAAAGCAGCACTGAATTTAAAGATGACATTACTCCCTTAAGTTTCAGAGATGTGAAAAAAAGTCATAATATTAAGAACTGAAATCACACATCTCATGTTGTTTAACAAGAGAGAACTACTAAAATATGCTAGAAACACAACGAGCCTGTCCTAAACCAATTCTTTTTCCCCAGGAGCCACTAACTTTCAAGTAACTTTTGTTTTGCTTTACAAAAGCAGTTTTCCCCATACAATATGTTGTTAGATACTTGCCTTCCTTAGGGAATTTTTCACTGACACATGGGCTGAAGAGTACATCTCTTTTTACACATTCAGTTCTGCTTTCCAAACCTTGTTGACTCGCAAGACGTCTTCCAATATTTGCAGATCTACTGCCAGCCGCACATCCTGATACAACATTCTTGAACAAACAAAAGGTGTTAATTGCTTTCATATAAACTTTTAATCTGGAATCTTATTCACAGAGGAACCTGCAGGAAAAGGCTGTGCAGATCAGCCACAGCAGCCTTTTCTTGGCCCTTGATCTTGGCCCTTTATCTACCCTCAATTCTCTGTAGACCTAGGTAGGGAGAAACCCACCTGCAGTAAGGTGGGCTTAACCACATTCTGAACATAGTGATTCTGCCCATAGGCTCCATAATATCCGAATTTCAGGAACTGTGAGACCCACTGATCACAAGTCTGGTGTTTTGACCCCAGCTCTCAGGTAAGCTCCTATCCAGATGCTTGCTCACTCCCAGCAGGATAAGGGAGAGAATTGAAAAGGCAAAAGGGGGGGTGGGGTGGTGGTGGGACAACACAAAAAACAAAACAAGAAACCCAACAAAACAAACCAACCCACAAACACACAACCCTAACTCGCAAGGGATGCAAGAGTGATGCATAGTCACACGAAATAGATCGATGCCCAGCCAGCCCCTGAGCAGTGGCTACTTTGCAAAAACTCCCCCCATCCCAGTTTTCTTGATGAGCATGACATTATATGGCATGGAATTGTTCCTTGGTCAATTCTGGTCAGCTGTCCCCTCCCCCAGCCTCTTGCCCCATCCCTGAGGAAGCGAGTACAAACTGATCAGTTACTGCTATGAAAATAAACCTAGGGCTTCTTGTACTTGATAGCAGTTCCAGTTATGCTGTGATCCCTCCATTACCAAGTCCTTTCTGCTACTGAAAAGCAGCACCTAAAATTTAAGATTAAAATATGCACAGCGATAAGAAGACTGGTTTAGAAGCAGAATACTTACCGTTTCTCTGTTGCTTTTCCCCAAACCAAACTTCAAACGTAATGACCTACGAACCATTTCTTTTCGGCTAATCTTTGGAGAAAAACAACCTGTCCTTCCTGATTCAGCCCTGGGGAGGACAGAGGGGAAGAAATGACACATAAAAAACTCTTTAGGAGGGCAATGAAAACATCCTGGCATTTATTTATAGTTATTTCCTGTACTTTTACTTCTTCTATTGCCTTCTTGCCAAGATTTTTTAATAGGCACAGGAGACTACCAGATCTTACTTTGTTTTGGGCTCCATCTTACCACATTGGAAGATCTGGTGATTTTAAGATTACTATAAAAGTTTGGTATATTTTGAACACCAAAAAAGATAATTTTAAAGACAGATTGAGATTTTACATATCATTCATCAAGGGGCCTAGACGTACCTTTTCAATTTATCTTTAGTTTCTGAGAGGTAAGGCAGATTACCTGTATAATTTTTTGCTTGCATGTCTTTTACTTCTTCTGTTCCCTGTGCTCGACAGATGATTTTCACCACCAGTTGAAGAAGACAGTGAGGTATGTGATGACTCAAGAGACACGCAAGGGCTTGCTTCAAATTGAACTACAGGAATAAAATTGTTTTTACACAATCTTAAAATATTTGCAATTTTTCAGATAAAGACTTAACAGTTAATACAATCAAGAATAGGCTTTTAAACAGCACAGATTTGTATGCATATTTTGTGGAGTGCTGGCTTGAAGTCACTTTGACTTCTACTTTTATTTAATATTAAATTAACCTGTTGCTTGTGGCATCTATAGAAGTAGCCGGATTGCAATTCATTGCATCCTACTCAATTAAGTTTCCCCATAGCTATCATCAGATCAGTGCCTCAAATTTAAGAGCTTAATAAGAAAATATTAAGACTGAATCAGATTTATTTGCAGTGTGCTTTTTTACTTACCTAGCCAGAACAGTTAAAGCAACAATAAATGAAAGAGTTGTTATTCTACTACTAAACTTTTTTATGAAACAGATACATTACTACTATCTTTAGAAAATGTCATGGCTTTGGTTTGCTTATCCATAGAAACAAGAATTTCATGGGGAGGTGTCCCTGCCTATGGCAGGGAGGTTGGAACTAGATGATCTTTAAGGTCCCTTCCAACCTGAACCATTCTGT